>JAAKGJ010000023.1:0-412978 GCA_020827535.1 Ustilago esculenta
TTCTGCTGAGTTGGGTCCTGGCCAATGATGTCAACCAGGCCCAAGACTTGATCCAAAGGTTCCACAAAACCCACCCGGACAAGCCACACCCCCCCTGTTGGCCCCCGCAGGCAAACAAACTCTCCCACAGCAACCCTATGGGACCCACCACCACATGCCAGTGAAGCTGCCCACACCCGTGACCCTGCGACAAAGCAGTAATCCTGTGAGGAAAGGAAACCCGCTTCCCTGGTGTTACGGGGCGCACACAGGCCTAGTGCCTGAGTACACAAAATCGGGGATAAGGGCCCTTAAACTTGATTTCGGACTCTACCATGCAGGCACATGGACTTCCAGCAAATCACACCAAGATGAGGGGCACAGGCAAGGAGGGGGCATTAACTCAGTAGGGCTGGTGTAGGAGGCTCCATGCAGGGGTAGGACATATAGGAAATAAGGGGATTTCATGAGGAGAGCTTGGGCCTTGCCATATGCAGGTCCAGGAGGCATGAGCAGGCCTGGAGCTCAAGTACTGAGGATAGGGGTACTTAGGAGGCAAGGGTGATGGCTTGCTATGCAGATGAGCTTGGCCTGGAGGTGAGGTGCCTCCTCAAGCCAGGTGCTTGAGGGGTAGGGATTACCCAGGAAGAGATGCCTATATATGTCATGAGTTTTCTTGTCACCAGACAAGTGGATCCTTATCCACTCTAGTCTTTACCATCTTTACTATTCTGTATCAGTCTTTGAACAATATAATGATTGCAATACAGGTAGTTGCAATTACTTAGCATTGTGTGTGAGCTCCAGTAGTCATAGGAGCCTCAACAACATCAGGTCAGCACCATCACTGACCCTGTGACACCTACATTGCAGGCAGAATCTCAACTGCAGCCCTGGGACCTACACCAGTGCCTTCATCTATCATTATGAGTGTCTTACACTCACTCAACACACTCCAATTGCCAACTAGCGCACCCTTGGTAGTTGGGTGTATAACTGTATTACTGTTGGAACCGTAGGGTCTGGATACCGCAAGGCGGCTATGGTTGGTTGGGGTTGGCTGGGTAGGAGGGGTTGAGAGTGACAGAATGGTACAGAAGGCTGTCCAGGGTCTAGGGGTAGCAATGGGGTCTTATATGCTGTGCAACAGTATGTCATGGTGGTCAGGGCTTGGCACTACTATTGCTATATGGCGAAAGAAGTAATACATGTGACAGAGGTCAGTCAGCAACCCCTGCCGGGGGTGCAGGAAGAACTAGTATTGGTTGGGCCATCTAGCATTGGCTGGAGCTGGCACATGCCACAGCGTGGCCAGCCCTCTGCCTCTCGGCCAGGAAGGCACCAACCGCAGTGGGCACTATGTCAGCTGGCCGTCTGGTCTGACATTACCCCCCATCCAAGTTGCCTGTCCATGGGCAATGATGGCAATGGTTGGGGTGGTCAGGGCAGTGACGCCCCCATCACAGGGGGTGACCATCAGATGCATGCCTGCAGGATTGTGCAGGTGTCATCCTGTTGATCATTGCATGTTGTGGCATTAAACTCTGCATGCCGCCGGCTTCATGTCTGTGGGGCTGCACAACTTCCATGTGCATGCATGGTGCTCCCACCATCTGAACCTTGTTCTGTGCTTAGCTGCTGCAAGCCTGCACAATGCTAAGACAGCTGCCGCAGCCTCGGACAATGCACCAGCATATAAGTGGGGCCGACATGTTACTTCCGTTTCGTCTGCCATCACCCACCATGTCGCTGTTGGAATACACGGACACTAGCTTTTTCAACTTTGGCACAATCTGTTAGATTGTGGAACTCCAACACAGGCAACCAGGATGCATCAAATATTCCTTAAAAATTATTTCAACACTGTTAGGGCACATCGCATCAAGAAAAGTCCAATTTCGGACCCCCACATCCGGCTACAGGATTGCATTTACCTGGTTCCAGCTATTGGTCTGTGATTGTGGGACCCCAGACCCATATCTCTGAGACACAATTTGTGTTGGATGAGTGTGGGCCATATATACTGGCAAAAGATAGGAACACACTCCTCCGTGATAGGGAAAGATAGTGTATATATGCAACCACATACACATGCTCAAATGATAAGCTCCCATAATGATTGACTGTCTCTACTCAAGATCCCAAATGATGCTCCATACTCTCCAAGACTCAATACAGGTATTATGCCTTCAATATAGCAGAGACATAGCCAACTTCAAGAAGGAATTGCCATCACAGGAAAACACATATATACATCAACTCACATGTAGATACAGTTGCAGAAAGTCATTCAAACTAGTTCACACATCCTTGCATAGCAAAGGTCTGCCCTTCTCTTCTTCATCTCTCCTCCTGCATGAGCAAGTTGCCTATGTTGGTAGTTGCTTCTCAATCCCTATTGCAACCCCTGATACCTCTACATACAGAGTGTATCTAAGCTGAAATATCCTCAGACTTAGCTCTACAAGCCCCTCTGATATAGGGAAGGCACTGTCAAGATAGCTACTTGCCCTTGCCTTAGCTGATCAGTGGTTTCTTCTCCAGGATCCCTGAACCGGGAACAGTAACCCATTACCAGTTCACTCCTTCCAATAGTCACCCCCCCCTTTTCTGCGACCTACCCTTTCGCGTTGGGACTGTACCCTCCAGTCTCGATACCCCCAAATGACGGCAATGCGCATGACTGCACCATGGACATGGACAGTGGTAAGTACCTCAACATTGGTCAGTGTTTTGGTCACAGCTTGGCACTGATGGTCAGTGCATGCTTTCTTGTGGTGCAGATATGACAACAATGGCAACAATGGCATGACGGCGACAGCACCCACACTATTCATGGTGGACAGCATCAATTGCCACATCTCAGGTAAGTTGCTCATGCCATGGGTTCTTTGGTTGGGTTGGTCGCTGACAGTTTCTGTTGCCTCTGTGTGTGGTAGACTGGGCTGACCCTGCACGCCGCGCTCCCTCTGCGGCGGCCAGCTGGAGAGATGTGCCGTCCGCACCATCCTCCAGTCCATTGCAACCACTGTTGGAAGGAGTGAACCAGTAATGTGTTACCATTGCCAGTTCAGGGATCCTGGGGAAGAAACCACTGATCAGCTAAGGCAAGGGCAAGTAGCTATCTTGACAGTGCCTTCCCTGTATCAGAGGGGCTTGTAGAGCTAAGTCTGAGGATATTTCAGCTTAGATACACTCTGTATGTAGAGGATATCAGAGGGTTGCAGTAATAATCAAGGAGCAACTACCAACATAGGCAACTTGCTCACACAGGAGGAAGAGAGAAGAAGAAGAAGAGAAGAGAGCAGACCTTGCTATGCAAGGATGTAGGAACTAGTTTGAATAACTTTCAGTGACTGTATCTACAAATGAGTCAATGTATATATGTGTTTTCCTATGATCCCAATGCCTTCATGAAGTTGGCTATGTCTTTGCTATATTGAGGGCATGATACCTGTGTCAAGTCTTGGAGAGTATGGAGCATTGTTTGGGATCTTGAGTAGAGACAGTGAAATGTTGTAGGAGCTTATCTTTGAGTGTGTGTATGGGATTGCATATATATGCTATCTTTCCCTATCATGGAGGAGTGTGTTCCTATCTTTGCCAGTATATATGGCCCACACTCATCCAACACAAATTGTGTCTCAGAGATATGGGTCTGGGGTCCCACAATCACAGACCAATAGCTGGAACTGGGTAAATGCAATCCTGTAGCCAGATGTGGGGGTCTGAAATTGGACTTTTCTTGACACGTTGTGGCCTAATAATGTTGAAATAATTTTGAGGAATATTGATGTGTCCTAGTTGCCTGTGTTGGACCTCCACAATCTAACAGATCATTCCAAAGTCAAAAACGCAAGTGACTGTATATTCCAACAGTCCCCCTCATTCGCGATATTGGCAGAAGGTGTTCCAACACAGGCAATTCTCAGATGCTCAAAGTCTCAATGCCAGCCAAGGAATTTTATTGTGGATTTTACAAGAAGAGAAGAGGGGGGGGGAAGATGCCAATATTGGCAGGAGTGTTTTGTTGCTTGAGCAGGACATCCCAATGTCTTCAGACATTGTTGTGTCTGATCTGGTATAGAGCTGTGTAGGCAATGTCCTTCATGTCATCGGGGATATGTTTGTTGACAATTGCTTGCAGAATCACTAAGTTTTCCATGATTGTGTTTATCCTCCTCTTGCATGTGTTGGAATATACAGTCACTCGTGTTTTCGACTTCAGAACAATCTGTTAGATTGTGGAGCTCCAACACAGGCATCCAAGATGCATCAATATTTCTCAAAATTATTTCAACATTGTTAGGCCACAATGTGTCAAGAAAAGTCCAATTTCAGACCCCCACATCTGGCTACAGGATTGCATTTACCCAGTTCCAGCTATTGGTCTGTGATTGTGGACCCCAGACCCATATCTCTGAGACACAATTTGTGTTGGATGAGTGTGGGCCATATATACTAGCAAAGATAGGAACACACTCCTCCATGATAGGGAAAGATAGCATATATATGCAATCCCACACGACACACTCAAGATAAGCTCCCAGAATGTTTCACTG
Organism: Ustilago esculenta; assembly: GCA_020827535.1. Taxonomy (NCBI): domain Eukaryota; kingdom Fungi; phylum Basidiomycota; class Ustilaginomycetes; order Ustilaginales; family Ustilaginaceae; genus Ustilago; species Ustilago esculenta. The sequence goes on from JAAKGJ010000023.1 coordinate 4,542, forward strand.
TCTCTACACAAGATCCCAAACAATGCCCATACTCTCCAAGACTCACCACAGGTATCATGCCCTCAATATAGCAAAGACATAGCCAACTTCATGAAGGCATTGGGATCATAGGAAAAAACATATATACATTGACTCATTTGTAGATACAGTCACTGAAAGTTATTCAACTAGTTCCTAAATCCTTGCATAGCAAGGTCTGCTCTCTTCTCTTCTTCTTCTTCTCTCTTCCTCCTGTGTGAGCTAAGTTGCCTACATTGGTAGTTTGCTCCTCAATTACTACTGGCAACCCTCTGATATCCTCTACATATGGAGTGTATCTAGGCTGAAATATCCTCAGACTTAGCTCTACAAGCCCCTCCAATATAGGGAAGGCACTGTTGAGATAGCTACTTGCCTTTGCCTTAGCTGATCAGTGGTTTCTTCCCCAGGATCCCTGAACCAGCAATGGTAAACAGTACTGGTTCACTCCTTCCATAGCATGGAGTCATCCATCCAATGTAACCATTGCCATTTCAGGCACAGTGTTGAATCATGCACAGGTCACAGTTGGTCACCCTTTCCTTCCTGTTGAAGGTTAGGCCTGTGCCATATGTGCAAACTCAACCGTGCCTAGTGCAAATGCTACACTCTTGATCAGAGACTTTGAATCCCAATTCAAGACTTTGGATGTCCTTTGGGAAGTGTGAAAGACTTGACCAGTCATTGATTGCATCACTTGGGAGGGGAAATTGCCTCCCTGTGGGTTGGTCTCCTCATTGGATGAATTGTCTTGTGTGGCAGGCATATCTTTGTTGCCCTCAAGGCCGGCATTCCCATCTGGTAGGCTAAGCTCCCTAGTTTGGTTGTTGGTTCCATCATCAGAGCTGTCCTCTTCAGGTGATGAATCCGGGAAGTGAATATGTTGTTGCTGGTTTGAGGACATAATGGGTGAGGTGATGTGCTGGTAATCTGGTGCCAGTGTAGGGGATGAAGTTGGCTAAAGAGGAAGTAGTGTGATGGTATGTTGTGCAGTTTTGGTGGGCTGAGTTCAAGAAAATGCACAACCATAAATCTCACATGCAAAATAATGAGGATTTGCATGCCAAAAGAGTTTGGCAAGAGATTCCCAATGGGGGGAAATTTCAGCTGAAAAAGGGGCTGGGGTAGCCCAGAATTGTGGATGGATACACATCCAGGGTGAATTTTGAAAAATTTTCACTTCAACATGCATGGAAGGTCATGGAAAACCTTGCCATGATTGGCAAAATATTGGAAATTAAGGGATGTGAGATCCTGAGTTGGGACATGTTGACCCTTTGTCAGATTTTGAATTTTTTTTGAATTTTTGATGAATGTTTGATCTGAGAATTTTGAAATTTGAATTTGATGATTTTTGACGTGTTGAAAGAATGTGGAGGCATGCATTTGGATGCAGCAATTGTGGGGTATAGGTTCCTTTGTTGGGAACATCAGATAATGATTGGAGTGGGGTCCCCACATTGGGAAGTTGGACCCTTAATGGAGATTAGATACCCTGAATCAGGTAAATGTTGTGATACTGTCTGTGCTGTTAAACTTTGACTTTCTCAAGTGGCTTGGTGAGACTTTCAGCAAGCTGTCCCAATGTAGGAATGTTGGTGACTATGATGGTACCATCAAGTTGTTTCTCCCTGACAAAGTGATATTTGATGTTGATATGTTTGTTCTTTGATGGTCCTTAGGGTCCTTAGATAAGTATATAGCTGCTTGATTATCCACATATAGCAGTGTAGGCTTGTGAATCTCGAAGGAGAGTTCAGTTAGGAGTTGTCGGCTCCAGGTGATCTCCTTGCATGCTTCTGCCATAGTGATGTACTCTGCATAGGTAGTTGATGTTGCAACTAAGGGTTGCCTTTTGCTTAACCAGCTGTAGGGCATTCCATTGATGGTGTTTGCGAACCCTGATGTGGACTTTCAAGAGCAGTGTCCCCCCAAAGTCTGCATCAGAGTAGGTTTGCAAATGTGGTCCCCAGTCTTCCTCAGGAGGGAAGGATGTTCCCTTCTTCATGAAGAGGAGACCATAATCAGCAGTACCTTTGAGATAATGGAGAACGTGCTTCACAGCAGTCATGGCTTTATCAGTTGGGGAAGCAAGGTAGCAACTGAGACGATTGACAGTGAAGGCAATGTCTGGTTGTGTGCAAGTGGAGATATAGAGGATTGAGCCAATGATGGTACAATAGAGGGAGTGGTCATTGGCATTGAGTGCCACTCCATCGGCAATGTCACTTGCAATAGTGGGTGTATGCATGATGTTTGTGTTGTTGAGACCAAAACTGAGTAAGTAGGCATTGTATATGGCTGGTTTGGGAGAGGTGAAGTGATGTTGGAGTAGATGTGACTTGAATACCTAAGATGAATGATACTGGATCTCCTCCAGTCATCTTGAACTTGGATTGGAGCAATGAGATGAACTTATCCGCTGTGGGCTTGTGTTTCACAAAGCTGAGAATGTCATCAACATATAGGGTGAGGATGAGAGGTGGTTCATCCTTGTTCTCGATGTAATAAGAGTGGAATCATAGTTGGAACGCTTGAAGCCAATGTCAGTGAGTGTGCTATCAGCCTTTTGATACCATGTGTGTCCAGCCTGCTTGAGGCCATAGAGAGACTTGTTGAGCTTGCAAACAAGTGATTGAGATCCCGATTGTGTCATAGAAGCTGGCAATGGAGGTTGCTGTTACAGAGGGCACACTGGTCCAGTGCCTGAGCACGCGAAATCGAGGATAAGGGCTCCTTAAACTTGATTTCGAGCTCTACCCGCATGCAGGTGTGTGAACCCTTGGTATAGCACATCCTGGACAAGGGGCACAAGCGAGGAAGGGGCATTAGCTCAGTAAGAGCTGGTGTAGGAGGCCTCGTGTAGAGGATAGGACATATAGGGATTAAGGGGTTTTCATGAGGAGAGCTGGGGCCTTGCCGGTTGCAGGTCCAGGAGGCCTGAGCAGGCCCGGAGCTCGTGTGCCAAAGATAGGGGCACAAGGAGGGGTCAACAAGTAGTAGAGCCCACCCTGGAGGTAGGTACCTCGAGCCAGGAGCTTGAGGAGCATGGCCTACCCCAGAGGTAGGCCTATATAGGTCCAGGTCTTGTTCATCATCAGACAAGTGGATCCTCATCCACTCTAGTCTTTACCATCCTTATCTGTTAGTATCAGTCTTTCAAGCATCGTCGTGATTGCAATACAAGTAGTTGTGATTACTCTGTACAGTGTGCAAGCTCCAGGAGTTGAAGGAGCACCAAGAACATCAGGTCAGCACCATCACTGACCCTGTGACACCGACATTGCAGGCAGAACCTCAACCATAGCCCTGGAACCTACACCAGTGCCTTACACAACAGCAGCAAGGGTCTTTTGCTCACTCAACATGCTCCAACAAACAACTACAACTAGTGCACCCTTGGGAGTTGGAGGTGCCATTGCATTGCTCCCACAAATGTGCCAAGCAACCTCTGGACGGGGGTGCCAACAGGGTTAACTGATATCGAGGATAAGGGCCTCTTAACCTCGATTTCGCACACGCGTAGGCAGACCTGCATAGCCGAACCAGTCGTCACACTCAATATTGGTCCCCCAACCCTGACACAGGGCCTGGCCTGGAATGGGGGTGGGAGAACCCCTGTGGCAGGTGGTGCAGGGATTGTGGGCTCACTTGTCAAGCCCAACCAGCAGGTATTGGTGGGTGTTGTGGGTTGTAAATACCCTCACAGTGGACAGTGCAGGGACCATTGGGCACACAGGTTGCAGTTGGCACTCTATTTCATTTGGGGTCTGGCATAGTGCAGTGGGTGTTATGCTGCACCAGATGCCAGGTGTTGTGGACAATGCATTGTCTACTTGTGGCCACAGGGCTCAGTCCACATAAAGGGTCACTATCTGCACCCTGCATGTGTCAACCCACTGATCAGGAGGAGGGCCCCATCCCCAGGGTTTGCAGCCCAGGGGGATATAAGGACTCCTTCCCTGGCAGATGCTCCTTCCCTCCCTTCCTCACCCATACTAACATGTCTTCTACACCTTACACTCCAAATGGCAGGCCCCCCACCATGGGGTCCACCCATATTGAGATATCTCCATGGACAATGGTGAGTACCCTTCCAGAGGTTAGCATTGGGACCATGCGCTAATGTCCACCATTTTTTTTCTTCTTTGAGTCAGTGACCACATTATGGCGGGTGCACCCACGAGGGGGAGGGTGCTCTGGTGTCAGCCCAAGCATGGGCATCTCACCCAACTTATGCGCCCCTGCAGGTTAGCAACAGGATGGAAGCACTTGCTGCCAGCACAAGTTTCCAAGTGGTGGGTAAGTTTCAGCTGCAGGACACCCCCTTGGTCTGGCCTGTTGGGATGCCCATTGTCCACACCTTTCCCCAGGCTGGGTTAGGGGGTGTGGTGGTGCCCATGGAAGCACAGAGGAGGGGGCCCACAAAGAGGCCCCCCAAGTGGTTATGGGGGTGGATGCCCCAATTGAGATCTCATCAGAGGAGGACAAGGGGGTTGTGGTGGGTTCCTGGGGGGGGGGGGGGGTGCAGGGAGAGCAGTGGGTGCTAGGCCTCCCCCCCTGATGGTTGAGGAAGAGGGCAGACCTGCGGTTGGCAGGCCTTCCACAAAGGAGGAGGTGGATGGGGGGGCCCCAGCTGGCACACCCCTGGTGATGTACATGGACATGGGTGGGGGGGGGGGTGGTTGTTCTGGCAGTGGACTTCTGCCTGTGGCTCACTGGTGGCAGCATGCTGGCATTGACTGCAATGGAGGTCAAAGATGGTAAGTACAACCATCTGTGCGAATGTTGATCATGCAGGACCTACTGACACTACTCTCCCTTTCCATTGATCACTTGCAGAGGTGGATGAACTGTGGTGGTGTGCTTGGACATGCTGTTATGGGTGTGCAGTGGCCAATGGTGGATGGGGGGGGGTGCCCTGCAAGAAGGTGCCCAATAAGCCCTGCTGCCATCAGTGCCAGAACAAGTTGCACCTGTTTGATGTGGGCATGATCAGTAAGTACCAGCAAGCATGGTCATGGGTGTTGTGGGCTAAGTACTGACACCACAGGTTCTCTTTTTCCCCTCTTTTCCCCCCTTGGTCCCTCCCCAGAGCCATTGGTGGGCAGGAGGGACCCTGCAGTCAACACCCTCCACAGGGAGGTCTACAACACCCTGTTGGCATGGTGGTGGGAGGAGGGTGTGGGGCAGGAGTATCACCCTAACCCTGACATGCAACTTCAGCTTTTCAAGGTGCAGTGGCTCCCAGAGGGGTTACAGGTGAGAGTGGAGGAGCTGGGGGGGTGGTGCCAGGGCCAGGAACAGGCCTGCCAGTGGGCCCGCAGGCACCCTGATTGGAGGGAGGAGGCTGCCCAGGAGAGGGTGCATGTTACGGGGCGCACACAGGCCTAGTGCCTGAGTACGCGAAATCGAGGATAAGCGCCCCTTAAACTCGATTTCGAGCTCTACCATGTGCAGGTGCATGAACCCCCAGTGAATCACGTCAGGACAAGGGGCACAGGTGGAGGGGCATTAGCTCAATAGGACCAGTGTAGGAGGCTCCACGCAGAGGGTAGGACTATAGGAATTAAGGGGTTTTCATGAGGAGAGCTGGGGCCTCACCATCTGCAGGTCCAGGAGGCCTGAACAGGCCTGGAGCTCGAATACTGAGGATAGGGGCACAAGGAGGCAAGGAGGAGGGCTCACTAAGTAGCAGAGCCTGCCCTGGAGGCAGGTGCCTTGAGCCAGGAGCTCGAGGAGCATGGCCTACCCCAGAGGTAGCCCTATATAGGTCCAGGTCTTGTTCATCATCAGAAAAGTGGATCCTCATCCACTCTAGTCTTTACCATCTTTATCTCTTAGTATCAGTCTTTCAAGTGTTGTCACAATCACAATACAGGTAGTTGTGATTACTTTGTACAGTGAGCAAGCTCCAGGAGTTGAAGGAGCATCAGAAACATCAGGTCAGCACCATCACTGACCCTGTGCAACACCTACATCACAGGCAGGAACCTCAACCACAGCCCTGGAACTGACACCAGTGCCTTACACAACAGTAGTGAAGGTCTTACGCCCACTCAACATGCTCCAACTGGCAAGTAGTGCACCCTTGGGAGTTGGAGGTGCCATTGCATTGCTCCCACGAATGTGCCGAGCAACCTCTGGATGGGGTGCCAACAGGGTTAACCGATATCGAGTTTAAGGAGGCCTTAAACTCGATTTCAGCGAAATTGAGAATAAGGGCCTCTTAACCTCGGTTTTGCACATGCGTAGGCTGACCTGCATAGCCGAGCTAGTCGTCACACTCGATATTGGTCCCCAACCCTGACAGTTGCCTCATATAGAGGTCGACATCCAGTTCACCATTGAGGTAGGCAGTGATGACATCGAGCTGGTAGATCTTCATGTCATATTGGAGTGACATGATCATGAGCTTCCTGAGTGTAGCCATTTTTACCACTGGTGTGAAGGTTTCCTCATAATCAATACCATGAACTTGAGTGTAGCCTTGAGCAACCAGTCTAGCCTTGTATTTGTTGATGGTGCCATCTCCTTTCTGTTTGACTTTGAACACCCATCGACAGCCAATGATGTTGGTGTTATTGGGAGCATTCAGTATGGTCCAGGTATTGTTTTCCTGATGTGATTTGAGTTCTTTCTGAATTGCCTCTTTCCATTTGGGCCAATCAGGTTGACATTGAGCTTGGAGGATGGTTCTAGGTTCATCATCAGATGTGGGGATAGGAATTCCTTCATTGGTACATTCTTCATTGGTGAAGGTTCCTTTGGTGTCATCAATGGCAACAGAGGAGAGGGAGCATATAAAGTCTTCCAAGGGTGGAGTTGAAATCCCTTGATCTCTTTCCTCTTGGGTGAGGTAAGGGAATCCCACACATTCTTCCTCTTGGGCAAATGTAGGTCTGTTGTTGCTTGGAGGGTGCACAATATTGGGACTGATGGCTCAAATTGGAGTAGGGTGGATGAGGACAGGCTCTTGGGGAGCCTCATCATGAATGTTGATGGTGGTGGTTTCCTCAATTTGAGGGATGTCTCATTCCTTGAAGGGGAAGAGTTCCTCATCAAAGGTAGCATTTCTGCTGGAGAGGATGGCCTTGGTTGGAAGGTTGAGTAGTTTGAAGGCCTTGGACCCATTGGTAACCCCAATGTAAACTGTAGGTAGGGCTCGCTTGTCAAGCTTTGAGCAGTTCTGCTCAGGTATGTGTGCCCACACTTGGCATCCAAAAACTCTCAACATCAAGTGGTCTCCTTCCCACTGAAGGAAATGCTTGAAGGATGTCTCCATGGACAGTGCCTTTGGAGGAAGCCTATTGTTCAAGTAGGCAGTGTGGAGCAATGCATCTCCACATAGGTAGTGGGGTGCTCCTCCTTGAAGAAGGAGACTTCTGGTGGTGTTGAAGAGGGTCCTGTTCATATGCTCAGCATTCCAATTCTGTTGAGGAGTGTATGGTGCCAATGTGTTGTGTTGAATCCCTGTGGGGGAAAGGTAAGTGTCAAACTCTCTACTGATGTACTCACCACTGTTGTCTGATCTGAGTTGTCTTCTTTCCCATCTGGTTTTCCATCAGAGTCTTATACTCTTGGAAGTGACCAAGTACCTCACTTTTGTGAGCCATGAGGTAGACCATCACAAACCTACTGTAGTCATCAATAAAGGTTACAGCAAATTGGTGACCTCCAGGCATTATATCCTTGAACTTGCCGACAATGTCAGAGTGAATGAGCTGTAGGGGCTCAGTTGTCATTGTTGTTGCACAATTGGGAAAGGGTTGCCTATGAGACTTGCTAACCTCACATACATGGCATTTTCCTGAGCTCATGTTGGTTTCCTTAGCAACTTTTGGGATGACTTCTGATATCTGCTTCATCCTTCCTTTGCTGGGATGGCCAAGCTGCTGGTGCCAAATTGAGGTTGAAACAGCACCATAGGTGAGAGCTGCAAATTCAGGCTTTGGTTGGCATAGGTAGGTGAGCATGTTTCTTGTTTCTCCCTTGAAGATAATGTTGCCTCCTTCCTCACAATGAGTCTGCCACCATTGATACTGATACTAGCGACCTTGGCAACGAGGTTGAGGGAAATGAGGTTGGCTGCATAGGTTGGGACATAGAAGATGTTCTTGAGGACTAGAGTGTGAGTTTTCTTGTGTCCTATGTTGGCAACTACCTTAATGGTGCCCTTGCCACAGGCTGGCACATGTTGGAGGCTGCCACTCTGGATAGGAGGTGTGGTGGTTTTGGAGAGTTCAGTGAACAGGTTCTTGTTTATACAGATATGAACAGTTGAGGCAGAGTCGATGATCCAATCATTGGCACTACCATAGCCATTATCAGATGAGGAGTAAGCTGAGTTCAGGTTCACTACATCCATGATCATCACAGTTTCATCACCCTCCTCCTTTCAAGGATTTGGGCATCTATTAGCATAATGGCCCTTCTGTTTGCACTTGAAGCAAATGACTTCCTCCAAGGATTTGCCCTTGGGAGGGTTGTTTCCCTTCTGGGAGTTGAAGTTCCTAGATTGGTTGTTGAACTTCTTGGGCCTGCCATTGGTAATGATTGCAGAGACAGAGTTCCTTGATTGTTGACCTAATGCATAGACATGGAGTCCAAGTTTGATTTCTTTGGCCTAAAGTTGGTCAACTATATCATCATATTTGACCTTCTTGTCAATCTTGTCCTTAATGATAGTGACTGGCCTGATCTCACCATTGGCATCTCTGATTGCAAAGGACTGTTCCTTGCGACAATTGTGGTAAGATTCTTCCAATTGGCTACAGATTCCAGCATATTCATGATGCAGTCCCTTCATTAGGACAGTATACCATTTGTGTCAGGAAGTTTGAGCTCCTCTGAGCTTCAGTTGCTCTACCATTGTTGTGATTTTGGCAGTGTAGCTCATGATGGTGAGTTTGTCTTGCCTAAGACTATTAAATTCAGTCTCAATTTCCTCGAGCCTGTACCATAGCTTTGTGCTGAAGGACTTTTCAAGATGTTGCCAGATTTTATGTGCTGTAGGATAATGATCAACCATCATAGAAAGTTTGGTTGACATACTAGAAAGAAGCAAGCCTTTGGTGGTAAGATTGTACCTATGCCATTCATGATGTTCCTCGGTTCCTTGAGGTGGTTCCGGTGACTCAAACATGATTGTGTCATAGATATCAGGTTCCTTTTGCATGATAAGATTGATGCTATTGGATCTCCACTTAAAGAAGTCATTGGAGTCAGTGAGCCTGGGAAGACAGAAATTACCAGATCCAATATCAGTGGTCATCTTCCTAATGTACCTTGGTTGAGTTTGAGTAAGGGTGATACTTGGTGTTGAAGAGAAATTTGAAGAAGATAAAGGCATTAAAGAGTTGTTTGAGTGATGACATGTGGCAATATTGGCAAGTTCCTTGTGGTCTGGAAATGAACTTGAAGGCTCTCAAGTGCTTGAGCAAGTGTTGTAATGATGTGAGTGTGCTGATCAATCATGCTTTGGGCTCATAACCTATTGGAAGGAGTGAACTGGTAATGGGTTACCATTGCCAGTTCAGGGATCCTGGGAAGAAACCACTGATCAGCTAAGGCAAAGTCAAGTAGCTATCTCAACAGTGCCTTCCCTATATCAGAGGGGCTTGTAGAGCTAAGTCTGAGGATATTTCAGCCTAGATACACTCCATATGTAGAGGATATCAGAGGTTGCAGTAGTGATTGAGAAGCAACTACCAATGTAGGCAACTTGCTCACGCAGGAGGAGGAGAGAAGAAGAGGAGAAGAGCAGACCTTGCTATGCAAGGATGTGTGAACTAGTTCAAATGACTTTCTGCAACTGTATCTACATGTGAGTCAATATATATATATGTTTTCCTATGGTGGCAATGCCTTCTCAAAGTTGGCTATGTCTTTGCTATATCAAGGGCATGATACCTGTGTCGAGTCCTGAAGAGTATGGAGCATCATTTGGGATCTTGAGTAGAGACAGTGAATCATTATGGAAGCTTATCTTGAATGTATGTATGTTGTGTATATATGCTATCTTTCCCTATCATGGAGGAATGTGTTCCTATCATGGCCAGTGTATATGGTCCACACTCATCTGACACAAATTGTGTCTCAGAGATATGGGTCTGGGGTCCTGCAATCATGGAGCAATAGCCAAAACTGGGTAAATGTGACCTATAGCCAGATGTGGGGGGTCCGAAATTGGACTTTTCTTGATGTGACATGGTCTAACAGGATTGAAATAATTTTGAGGAATATTGATGCATCCTAGTTGCCTGCATTGGACCTCCACAATCTAACAGATCATTCCGAGGTCGAAAACTCGAGTGACTGTATATTCCAACAGTGCAGAGGGGCTATCCTGCCGGCTAGGATGGCCAGCACAGGCAGGAGGAAGTACAAGAACGGTGAGCCATGGTACTGCTAGACGCTGAGAGGAGACTTCTGGAGGAAGGTGGGAGGAAAACACCACCAGTGGTGTCCAAAAGCAGGTCTTGTGAGCAAGGCACAGGACTTCATTTGCTTCAATGGAGCTCAGCCTTGAAAGGGGGGGTAGTGTTATGGGGTGCACACAGGCCTAGTGCCTGAGTATGCAAAATCGAGGATAAGGGCCCCTTACACTTGATTTTGTACTCTACCGAGTGCAGGCACATGGACTTCCAGGGAATCACATCAGGACAAAGGGCACAAGCAAAGAGGGGGCATTAGCTCAGTAGGGCTGGTGTAGGAGGTTCCATGCAGAGGATAGGACATATAGGAATTAAGGGGTCTTTCATGAGGAGAGCTTGGGCCTTGCCATCTGCAGGTCCAGGAGGCATGAGCAGGCTCAGAGCTCGAGTACCAAGGATAGGGGTACTTAGGAGGCAAGGAGGAGGGCTCACTAAGTAGCAGTGCTCACCCTGGAGGCGAGGTGCCTCCTCTAGCCAGGAGCATGAGGAGTAAGGCTCACCCAGGAGGTGATGCCTATATATGTGGGGGGCTCCTCATCATCAGATGAGGGGATCCTGATCCACTCTAGTCTTTACCATCTTTATCTTTCAGTATCAGTCTTTCAAGCATTGTAACAATCACAATACAGGTAGTTGTGATTACTTAGTATTGTGTGTGAGCTCCAAGAGTTGAAGGAGCCTTAGCAACATCAGGTCAGCACCATCACTGACCATGCAACACCTACATTGCAGGTGGAACCTCAACTGCAGCCCTGGAACCTACACCAGTGCCTTACATAGCCATAGCGAGGGTCTTACACTCACTCAACATGCTCCAATTGACAACTAGTGCACCCTTGGGAGTTGGGAGCAACATCATATTTCCTCACATGAATGTGCTGCGCAACCTCTGGATGGGGTGCCAACAGGGTTAACTGATATCGAGGATAAGGCCCCCTTAAACTCGATTTCGCACATGCATATTTTGGATCTGGATAGCTGGACCTCGCTGCTTGCTCGATATTGGCCTCAACCCTGACACAGCCCTCGGTTAAGCATAGCATCATCAGCGCGTGCAGCCAGTGAGCTGAGGGGGAGCCTCGCTCTATCACCCACCAGTGGCGATAGAGACCTTGTGCCATCAGGAGCATCAGGATGGGAGCAGGAAGCTCTGAGCTCCACAACACCAGCTTGGCAAAGGTTGGGGGGTGCATAGGAGGGGGAGGCAGGGGGGAACAAGGAGCAGTACCAGGCAGCAACTCCGGTGTGAGGCGCTGCACTGCTAGCTTGTAGGGAGGGGTAGGAGCTCATAAAACCCCATCCACTATGGCATCTGCAGATGGGGGAGGAGGCAGGGGTCGCCTGAGCTTCTCCTCCCATCAAGCCATAGCCTCTGCCAAGGTCTCCCTGAAGGCACAAGCTTCAGGAGTGGCAGGAGGCTCCAGGGGAACCATGGGCCCTGCCACAAAGGCATCCATTAATGGATCATTGGGTTCCAGGTGGCAATGGTCACTCATAGGAGCAACCAGGCCAGAAGGTTGAGAAGCCCCCTGAGCTGGGCCAGAGCTAGGGGGTGGGCAGCTGCACCACAGCAACACAGCTTGACCACTAGCCTCCTCCTGGGAGGTTCTTCTGCCACAGCAACAGGAACTGGAGCAGTGGCACTGGTGGAAGCCTCCAGGAAAGGCAAATGGGCCCCCAGAGCAAGAGGAGGTGTGGGGGGAGGCTCCAGGACCTCCTCAGGCCGCTTGGGTGGCAGGGAGGTATTTTCCAAAAGGAAGAGAGCCCACAGAGGCTCAGATGAGCCTGGTGTAGGCTCCTGTCGAGCCTCTGGGCTTGCGAGAGGGGCTGGAGGGGGCAGAGTAGCAGTAGCATGGCAACCCTTACAGGCCGTGAATTCTGAGGTAGATCTGGAATGGCGAGGCATGGTGCTGCAATTACCAGTGAGGGAAATTGGTATGGTGTGGGAGGATAATGCCACTAGTGGTGTTCAATTGAAGGTCTTGTGGGTGTGGCACAAGACTTCATTTGCCTCGACAGAGCTCAGCCTTGGAAGGGGGGGTAGTGTTACAGGGTATACACAGGCCTAGTGCCTGAGTATGCAAAATCAAGGATAAAGGGGGTCTTAACCTTGATTTCAGCAAAATTGAGGATAGAGGGCCCTTAACCTTGATCTCAGACTTTACTGTGTGCAGGTGCATGGACTCCAGGCAAGCATGATTGCAAGGAAGGGCACTGGCATGGGATCAACACATGCTCAATGGAGTAGGTGTAAAGGGGCCACACAAGGGGGTAGGAGATATAGGAATTAGGAGTTGATCATGAGGAGAGCTTGGGCCCTTGCCATCTGCAGGCTCAGGAGGCACGAGCGAGCCCAGAGCTCAAGGACTGAGGATAAGAGGTGTTTAGAAGGCAAGGAGGAGAGCTCACAGTGTAGGGGAGCTCACCCTGGAGGCAAGGAACCTTGGAGCCAGGAGCTCGAGGGGCATGGCTTGCCCAGGAGGCAACACCTACATAGGCCAGGGCCTTCCTCATCATCAAGACAAGTGGATCCTCAACCACTCTATCTTAACTTACCTTAGTTGTATCTTTACCAAGTAGTTCAGTTGTTCACAGTCATAGTTGTTGCAATATAGAGTATTGCAACATAGTATCAGAAGCGTGCAAGCACCAGTAGAGGCTGGAGCCTTAGCAACATCAAGGTCAGCACCATCACTGACCCTGCGACACCTCCATTGTAGGCAGAACCTCAACTGCAGCCCTGGAACCTACACCAGTGCCTTAGCATATCACTCGTGCTCATCACTATCACATTCACATGCTCAAGTGCCAATTAGGACACCCTTGGCATTGAGTGTGTTCATCAACAAGTTCTCATTGAATGTGCCATGCGACCTCTGGATGGGGTGCCAACAGGGCCAGCCAATATCGAATTTAAGCAGCCGTTAAACTCGAATTTGAGTACATGTACTTGGACACTTTGACTCTCAAGCTCCTCAAGTTCAACATACTCGATACCTGGCACACAGCCCTGACACATTGTTCATATGTTCCAATTGGATAGCTCTGGAATGTGTTGTGTTGTCATTTGTGGTTGGTTGGTTCTTTGTGCATGGTGAGTGGTTCCCTTGCATGGGAAGTGCATCCTCTGATGCATGTGTACAGCTGTTATGGCAAGATTGGAACATTTGGGGGTAATTTCCTTGAGGTCAGCACATCTTGCTTCCCAGTGATTGGTTCAAGTACCAGATGTCTGGAGATAATTCCAGCCATCTGGAATTTATCCCTGCTGACTGTAATGTGGTGCCTATGAGTGAAGTATGCTAAGTGCATGATATATGCTTGACAAGCTAACTCATCCAACAGCTATGACTCATTGGTGATGGAACACCTGATGGTGCAATGATGAATTTTGAGATTTTTTACCATGTACACCCACACACTTGTGAGGAAATGCTTGTATTGCAGAAACAAGGGAAACTGAGCACTCAATGTATATGCCGCACAAGTGTGGGTGTATGTGTTGCTGCGGGTGCATGCGTGTGCAGTGTAGTGAAAATTTTTGTTTACCAGGGTTCACTACAAGTATATATATATATATACCAGTATTCAGGCCAGAAATTACGCCCAAAATAAAACTTCCATATACTCCTCATTGCACACTTTCAGAAGTGCAACAGGTTATGAGCCCAACTGCATGTGCATAAGCCCACTCACACAATGTCTTAAGATCAAGAACTGCACACTGCACACTTATGCACTTTGCACTTCAAGATGGATGGAGGCAAGGACTTCAAGATGCTGCAACTGCACACAGGAGAAGGGTACTTTGAATGGGCAGAACAAATGCACTATGCACTCATGTGCAAAGGGAGGAATGTCTGGCTAGCTGTGCAGGGTGCATATATGCACCCTGCTAAACCTGAGTCAGAGTTACAAAGTGTGCAGGACACACATATTCATGCACTTGTTGAATGGGAGGATGCAAACATGGCTGCACTTGCACTCAGTGGCAGCTGTGTGGCACTGCACTTGTGCCACTTACTGTGCAGTGAGGAAAGTGTGCACAATGCTTGGACTGCACTCAAAACACATTTCCAGGAAGGTCTTTCTTGTGCAGCACATTGAGCAGCTACAAGCTGTGCTCAGGGATGTGCACCAACTGTGCAGTGCAGATTCTTATGACAAGTTTGTGTCAGATGTTCAGACCATTGCAGACAAGTTGGCTGCAGTGGGGGTTACAGTCAGCACACTTCAGAAGACAACTGTGCTGATCAGAGGTGCATGCAAGGAGTTGCTCCCATGGACAGCTGCACTTCAGCTGGACTTGGACAAGCATACCATGGAACATGCACTTTGAGAAGAAACCAAGGATAACACAATCTTTGACTATGCAGTGTGCATACTGCAGGTCACAGATCAGGTACTGCCTGTGCAGTCATCTGCATATGTTGTGCACAACAAGGTGTGCAACAATGGCACAGGAGGATGCAGATTTTACAACTGTGGGGAAGTGGGACACTTCAAATGGGATTGCAAGAAGTGTGCAAAGGTGTGCACTTCCCAAGACACCAAAGAGGAAGGTGGTATGCAGGAAGCTCAAGGTGTGCAGAAGGGGGCAGGACTAACTGCATCTGTGCTGGGCATGGCACACTTTCAAGAAGGGTGGATCCTGAACAGTGGCACAACTATGCACATGACTGGGTGCATCTGTGCATTTAAGACCCTGGAACCACATGATGACATAGTGGCCATTGGCAATGGTGCACACTTACAGGCATGTGGTAAAGGAGAGGTTTGGCTGCACACAGATCTAGGCACAGGTAAAACCAGGGAGGTCTACCTCAGGGATGTCTGGTATGTTCCAGACTTGAAGGATAGCCTACTTTCTGTGAACAGGGCACAAGGCCTTGGCGCAGAAATGTGTCAGGGTTGAGGCCTGATATCGAGTATACTAGCCTTGAGGTTCAAGTGTCCAATTACGCATGTGCAAAATTGAGTTTAAGGGCCCCTTAACCTCAATATCGGCTAACCCTGTTGGCACCCTGTCCAGAGGTCACATGGCATGTTCAATATCCTAATATGATATACACACCTAATACCAAGGGTGCACTAATTGGTACCTGAGTGTGTTTATGAGTGTGTAAGACACTCATGCTGATATGTAAAGGCACTGGTATAGGTTCCAGGGCTGCAGTTGAGGTTCCACCTGCAATGTAGGTGTCACAGGGTCAGTGACAGTGCTGACCTGATGTAACTGATGCTTCTACTACTCCTGGAGCTTACACATAATACTGGTGAGTTGCAACTTATATGATGACTGAAAGACTGAAAAGACTGAACTACTTGGTAAGGATGATAAGACTAGAGTGGATGAGGATCCACTTGTCTGATGATGAAAAGACTTCAACATATATAGGCCTACCTCCAGGGTAGGCCATGCTCCTCAAGCTCCTGGCTCTAGGCACTTGCCTCCAGGGCAGGCTCTGCTACTTGGTGAGCCCTCCTTCTTGCCTCCTCATACCCCTATCCTTGGTACTCGAGCTCTGGGCCTGCTCAGGCCTCCTGCGCCCACTGATGGCGAGGCCCAAGCTTGCTCATGAAAGCTCCTAACTCCTATATCTCCTAACCCCCTTGTGTGGCCTCCTACACCATCTCTAGTGAGTGTATTCCACCTCCTTGCCTGTGCCCCTTCTTCTTGGCCTAGCTCACCTTGCGTCTACATGCCTGCATGTGGTAGAGTCTGACAACAAGGTTAAGGGCCCCCTATCCTCAATTTTGCTGAAATCGAGGTTGAGACCCCTTTATCCTCGATTTCGCATACCCAGGCACTAGGCCTGTGTATGCCCTGTAACACTACCCCCCCTTCCAAGGCTGAGCTCCATTGAGGCAATTGAAGTCCTGTGCCAAACCCACAAGACCTTCAATTGGATGCCACTAGTGGTTTTAACCTCCCACACCATCCCATATTACCCCACCAGTAGCTGCATCATCATTCCTCACCACTCTCAACCTTTCTCTTGACGTGCTGGACATAAGGGCCAGCACAACAGCTCTCCTGTTGCTTCAGCTGCCGTTCCTGCCATGGTGGCCTCCCATGAGGCCACACCTGGGCCATTGGTGCCTCTGGAGGCCCTGGACCCCTCCTCTTTGCCTGCCCATCCTGGCAGGCTTTCTCTGCCCCATTCCACCCCTCCTGGGGTGCCCATGGCTCACTTGCCCCTGCCCATCACCAAGGCCCTGGCCTCTCCTTCTGCCTTGGCAGAAGCCGAGCCTCCCCAATGGAGGCTGATCAACAAGCTGCGTTGAGCTCATGCAGCTGGCCCTGCCCTGCCTCCTAGCCCTGGCCTGGCCCAGGAGGCTTCCTTACTGTCTGGCCTGGTTGCTTCTCACCGCAACCATACCCCTCTGGTCCCAGCAGATGAGCTGGGCTCCATGCTCTTGGTGGGGTGCACTGTACTGCATGTGCCTTCCACAGTTCCTGATGTTGTGGTGAGGGAGACATTGGCTGAGGCCATGGCCCATTGGGAGGAGGAGCTAAAACACCCACTACCTCATCTGCCTTCCACTGACACCATGGTAGATGGAGTCCTCCAGGCCCCTACCACACTTTATGAGCTGGAGGTGCAACAACTTACTCCTGAGTCATTGCCAGGCTCTGCTCCTCACTCACCTGGCCCCCTGCCTGCAATGCAACCTCCCACCTTCCCTGAGCTTGCCTCATGGAGCGCTGAGCTACCAGCACCTATACTCATGCTGCTGGTGGCTTGGGGATTGTATCCTCACTGGTGGGTCATCAAATGGGGCTCTCCAGCAGCTCATTGGCTCCAGTCACCGGTCATGTTGCACCTGACTGAGGGCTGTATGCCCTGGCCCAGTTGGTTGTGCAAGAGTGCTGTTCCTGCTTGGACATTCTGTAGGTGCTTTCCTTTACCCTTTGCTGACTAATTCCCTTCCTTTTTTGCAGGTGCTTCCCTTCTGCCTTTGCCAACCCCATGGGTGAATGCAGCCATGTGCCCAGCAAGTGTGCCCATTGCCACTTGTCTAGGCACATAGGATGCACCAGGACTGTCTGTGCTTACCCCAGTAAGCAGTACACTGGTGATGCCGTGCCCTAGCGTCTCCAGGTGGGTGAGCATGGTGTGGAACAGGCTCATCTTGTGCATGCTCGAGGTTGTGGCCTGGGCAAGGTTTGACAGGAGGTTCACATCTTTGATCCCCATAGTCATGAAGACTGGGACTTCGCATTGTGTTGTGTGTGGGAGGTGGGCGCGGCCTACTGTTAGGACCGTAGGATCTGAGAACCACAAGCGGCTACGGTCAGTTAGTGTTGGTGGGAATAAAGAGGCTGTGGGCATGCTGGTCAATGGTAGGGTACCATGGGAAGGGTCAATAGTATCAACTAGGTTGCTAATGAATGAACTAAGTAATACATGCAACAAGGTTCTCTTGGAACCTTGTGGGAGGAACTGAGAGATGTGTAAGGGGGCACCTGCTGCCACAGTGGGCTATCGATGGTGATTGGGACCGTCTCCCCAGTAGGGTCACGTGTATAGGACCCATGGGTTACGCGAGGCGTAACACCTACCTTCATCCAGTCATGGCTGCCCTCGTGCAGTACATGACCCAACGGAGATAGCTATACTCAGAGTGCCAGCCTCATGAGTCCATCACTACCTCAGGTGGCCCCCCTGAGTCCCTTAATACAGTTGTGGCCCCTCCTCCTCCTCCTTCTCCATCTTGTTATGGGGCGCACACAGGCCTAGTGCCTGAGTATGCGAAATCGAGGATAAGGGCCCCTTAACCTCGATTTCGGGCTCTACTGCATGCAGGCACATAGACAACCAGTGATTCACACCATGATGAAGGGCACAGGCGGGGAAGGGGCATTAGCTTGGTAGGGCTGGTGTAGGAGGCTCCACGCAGAAGGTAGGACATATAGGAATTAAGGGGTTTTCACAAGGAGGGCTGGGGCCTTGCCATCTGCAGGTCCAGGAGGCCTGAGCAGGCCCAGAGCTCAAGTACCAAGGATAGGGGTATGAGGAGGCAAGAAGGAGGGCTCACCAAGTTGCAGAGCCTGCCCTGGAGGCAAGTGCCTAGAGCCAGGAGCTTGAGGAGCATGGCCTACCCCAGGGGTAGGCCTATATATGTCAAGGTCCTTTTCATCATCAGACAAGTGGAGCCCCATCCACTCTAGTCTTTACCATCTTTATCTCTTAGTATCAGTCTTTCAAGCGTCATTGCAATCACAATACAGGTAGTTGTAATTACTTAGTACAGTGTGCAAGCTCCAGGAGTTGAAGGAGCATCAGTAACATCAGGTCAGCACCATCACTGACCCTGCGACACCTACATCAAAGGCAGAACCTCAACCACAGCCCTGGAACCTACACCAGTGCCTCACCTAGCAGTAGCGAGGGTCTTACACTCACTCAACATGCTCCAATTGACAACTAGTGCACCCTTGGGAGTTGGGAGCAACATCATATTTCCTCACATGAATGTGCTGTGCAACCTCTGGATGGGGTGCCAACAGGGTTAACCGATATCGAGTTTAAGGAGGCCTTAAACTCGATTTCGCACATGCGTATTGGGATCTGCATAGCCGGAACTCGCCACACGCTCGATATCGGCCTCAACCCTGACACATCTTCTGCCACTCCTCTTCCTCCTCCTGAACTTGACCTAGAGTTCTTCATCCCTCAGTCCACAGAGGATGCTGCAGACTACTAATCTCCTTCTCAATGTAATAAAATGCCTGTCTCCTTCCTCCTCCCCTAGTGTGAGCCTGAGTGCTAAATGAGTAGAATGTGTTGACCCTGGCTTTGTTTCCTTAGGCCTATGAGGCACACCCTGAAATTGAGTTTAATAGGCCCTTATCCTCAATTTTGGTGAAATTGAGTTTAACATGCCTCTAACCTCAATTTTGCAGCCTTTTGACTTTGCTATTTTCAGCTCCTTTTTGCACCAGGCTCTCCTCTTTAGTTGTTTGTGTTGACACCCCCCCCCCAAGTTCTCATACTCCTGGATGAGGCTAGGGCAGTTGAGGTGATCATGGGGCTCCCATGTGGCAGCCTCCTTGGGGTAGCCCTTCCACAGGACCTTGTACTCCAGGCTTTCCCCTTGGCTGTGTTTTCCAACAATAGCTTCTACTTTGAAATCAAGGTCTTCATTGTGAATTTGAGGCTGTGTATCCTGTTCTGCACATCCTGGGAGCCCACTGAGCTTAACCCTCTCTAGCATTGAGATATGGAATATGTTGTGCACCCTGAGTTTAGGAGGAAGCTGTAAACAATATGCTTGTCTCCCTACCTGCTTGAGCATGGGATAAGGGCCTGCAAACCTTGTATCTAGCTTGGGACTGGGCCTCCTTGTCTTCCAGTTGTGATGGTTAATGTACACCAAGTCTCCAACCTTGAGCTCCATGTCTGTGTGCTTGCAATTGTACTGCTCCACAGCACAAGCCTGAGCCAGCCTGATCTGCTCCTGTAGGTACTGGGTGAGTTCAGGCTGCCCCTTTGTGAACTCATGCCTTGTGGGGTCAAGCACCCCTACTGCTTGGGGTAGATCCAGGTGCATCCTAGGGTTCCAACCATAGCAGGCAAAGAAAGGAGATACCCCAATGCTGCTGTGAATGGTGTTATTGTACACAAACTCCACCATGGGGAGCAACTCCTCCCAATTGTCCTCCTTGTAGTTGCAATATATCTGCAAGTACTGCTCAACCACTTGATTCACCCACTCTGTTTGACCATCAGTTTGTGGGTGGTAGGCTGTGCTGAGTGAGTGCTTAATGTGCAAGGCTTCTGTGAACTTCCTCCAGGTCGCTGACTTGAATTGGTGACCTCTGTCAGAAATGATGTGATCAGGGGCTCCAAACCACCTCATGATGTGAGCCTTGAACAGCTCCACCATGTCTTGCAAGGTGGTGGTCTTGTATGTGGGTGCCAGGACCACTAACTTCATGAGCTGGTCAACCACAACTAGTATAGAGTCATACCCATTGGAAGGTGGCAAGCCTTTGATGAAATCCATTGATATTGAGCCCCAAGGCTGCTCAGGCATGGATAAAGGCTGCAACAGGCCATAGGGCTTATGGCGAGGGGTCTTGTATTGGGCACACACTGGGCAGCTCGCTACATAGTCTGCTATCCAAGCAGCCATACCTGGTGTTAGGACCGTAGGATCTGAGAACTGTGAGCGGCTACAGTCAAGTGGTGTTGGCGGGAATGGAGGGGCTGTGGGCACACTGGTCAATGGTAGGGAACCATGGGAAGGGGTCAATAGTATCAACTAGGTTGCTAATGAGCGAACTAAGTAATACATGCAACAAGGTTCCTCGGGAACCTCGTGGGGTGACAAGGGTGAGTATAAGGCCACATGCTGGGGTGATCATGGGTGCTTCCCTGTATTGGGAGGAGTGAGCCAGCAATGGGGTTACCACTACCGGTTCAGGGATCCAGGAGAAGGGGAAACCACTGATCAGCTAAGGCAGGGTGAGTAGCTATCTCAACTATACCTTTGCTATATTGGAGGGGCTTGTAGAGCTAAGTCTGAGGATATTTCAGCTTAGATACACTTCATATGTAGAGGATATCAGAGGGTTGCAGTAGGGATTGAGAAGCAATTACCAATGTAGGCAACTTGCTCATGCAGGAGGAGAGAAGAAGAAGAAGAAGAAGAGAAGAGCAGACCTTGCTATGTGGGGATGTGGGAACTAGTTCAAATAACTTTCTGCAACTGTATCTACATGTGAGTCAATGTATATATATGTTTTCCTGTGATGGCAATGCCCTCTCGAAGTTGGCAATGTTGTCACTATACTGAGGGCATGATCCCTGTGTAGGATCCTGAAGAGTATGGAGCATCATTTGGAATCTTGAGTAGAGACAGTGAGCATTTAGAAGCTTATCTTGTGCACATGTGTTGTGTATATATGTTATCTTTCCCTATCACAGAGGGGTGTGTTCCTATCTTTCTAGTATATATGGCCCACACTCATCTGACACAAATTATGTCTCAGAGAAATTGGTCCAGGGTCCCTGCAATTGTGGAGTAGTAGCCAAAACCAGGTAGAGTGTTGCCAGTAGCCAGATGTGGGGTCCCAAGATTGGACTTTTCTTGATGCAACATGGTCTAACAGTGTGGAAATAATTTTGAGGAATATTGATGCATCTTGGTTGCCTGTGTTGGGCCTCCATGATCTAACAGATTGTGTCGAAGTCGAAAATGCGAGTGACTGTATATTCCAACAAACTCCTCTGCCTTCTCTGGGTACATGGTTCCTTCTCCTCCACCTATCACCCACAAACCAATGGACAAACGGAAAGGACCAACCAGTCCCTCGAACACTTCCTGCACTTTTACATGGCATATGACCACTCCAACTGGGCCACCCTCCTCCCACTGGCTCAGCTTGCCCTCAACAACCAGCCCTCTGCCACCACCCATACTGTGCCTAACCATGCCACCTTGTTGTTTGCACCCCAGGTCCACCCACACCTCACCCCACCAACCATTGCCTCCCCCTCTGCCCACCTTCTTGCCCAATGTCAAGAGGGCATCCAACAGGCTAATGAGGTCATGGCAATGGCCTTCATCTGTCAGAGGACTGACATTTCCTTCCACCTGGGGGACCTGGTGCTGCTCTACACCAAGCACCTTTGACCCAACCATCCCAGTTGTAAACTCTTCAACCTGTTGGCTGGCCCCTTCTGCATGCAGTCACCCATCAGGGAGCGAGCCTACTGCCTCCTCCTGCCTGCCACCTGGAGGGTACACCTGGTTTTCCATGTGGAAATGTTGGAGCCATACCCAACTGATGCCTGCCCCTTGGAGGAGGCCCCCCAAGTGTGCAACCTGGTGGACAACTATGCTGACTTCAAACTGGAAAGTATCCTGGATTCCCATGGTTGGCTATACTACCGGGTAGACTGGGTGGGCTATCTGCTGAGCTGGGTCCTGACCAATGATGTTGACCAGGCCCAAGACTTGATCCATGGGTGCCACAAAGCACACCCCCACCAGTGCCCCCCCCATGAGTAGACAACCCATGGTACCAACCCCATGACCCTTGTTGCAGCCCCATGGCATCTTCCACGTACTTCAACCCCATGAACGGCCGATGGCCCTGCAGACCCACTCACGCACACACGCACACACCGAGAAAGGGAAAGGGGCCAACGATTCTATTTCACCTCCCCTGGTTTACTCATTGTTACAGGGCGTACACAGGCCTACTGCCTGGGTACGCGAAATCGAGGATAAACAGGGGCTTAACCTCAATGTCAGACTTTACCATGCACAGGTGCATAGACACAAGGTGAGCTGGATCACAAGGAAGGGCACAGGCATAGAGGTGGCACAAGCCCAATGGAGCTGGTGTAAGAGGCCTACAAAAGGGGTAGGACATATAGGAGATAAGGGGTCTTTCACAAGGAGAGCTTGGGCCTCACAACCTGCAGGCCCAGGAGGCATGAGCGGGCCTGGAGCTCGAGTACCGAGGATAGGGGTACTGTCAGGGTTGAGGCCGATATCGAGAGAGCGGTGAGGTCCGGCTATCCAGATCCAAAGTACGCATGTGCGAAATCGAGTTTAAGGCCTCCTTAAACTCGATATCGGTTAACCCTGTTGGCACCCTGTCCAGAGGTCACGTGGCACGTTAGAGGGGGGTAATACAGTTATACACCCAACTGCCAAGGGTGTGCTAGTTGGCAATTGGAGTGTGTTGAGCAAGTGTAAGACCCTCGCTTATTGCTATGAAAGGCACTGGTGTAGGTTCCAGGGCTGCAGTTGAGGTTCTGCCTGTGATGTAGGTGTTGCAGGGTCAGTGATGGTGCTGACCTGATGTTGCTAAGGCTCCTTCAACTACTGGAGCTTGCACATGCTGCTAAGTAATCACAACTACCTGTATTGCAATTGTTATAGTGTTCAAAGACTGATACTGAATGGTAAAGATGGTAAAGATTAGAGTGGATGAGGATCCACTCATCTGATGATGAGAAAGACCCAAACATATATAGGCATTGCCTCCTGGGTAATCCCTACTCCTCAAGCACCTGGCTTGAGGAGGCACCTCTCCTCCAGGGCAAGCTCATCTGTATAGCAAGCCATCACCCTTGCCTCCTAAGTACCCCTATCCTTGGTACTCGAGCTCTGGGCCTGCTCATGCCTCCTGGCCCTGCAGACAGTGAGGCCCAAGCTCTCCTTGTGAAAACCCCTTATTTCCTATATGTCCTACCCCCTGTGTGGAGCCTCCTACACCAGCCCTACTGAGCTAATGCCCCTTCCTCGCCTGTGCCCTTTGTTTTGGTCTGAATCACCAGGTGTCTTCGTGCCTGCATGCAGTAGAGTCTGAGATCGAGTTTAAGGGGCCCTTATCCTCGATTTCGCGTACTCAGGCACTAGGCCTGTGTGCGCCCTGTAACATCGCTGTGGTGGACGGGGTCTTGGAAGCCCCCACCCCCTTATACAAGGTCGAGGTGCAGCACCTCACCCCAGAGTTGCTGTCTGGGTCTCCCCCTCACTTTCCTGGCCCCCCTCCCCCTGTGCAGCCACCCACCTTTGTGGAGCTGGCCTCCTGGAGCTCTGAGCCGCCAGCTCCCATCCTTATGTTGCTGGTGGCTCGCAGCATATACCCCAGGTGGTGGGTTAGCTAGTGTGGCTCCACCGCAGCCTCTCGTCTCCATTCCTTGGTGATGTTGCAGCTTACTGAGGGCTGTATGCCCTGGCTGAGCTAGTCTTGTGAGTGGTGCACTCACCTTAACATACCGTGAGTATACCAAGTCCTCCCTCCTTCATTGATCCTGTACTGACTAGTTTGCCCTTCTTCTTATGCCCAGGTGCTTCCCTTCCACATTTGCCAACCCTTTTGGTGAGCGCAACTGGGTTCCCAGCAAGTGTGCTCACTGCCACTTATCTGGGCATGTAGTGTGCACCCAGACAGTGCAGGCCTTCCCCGGTTGTCGCTATGCTGGTGACATTGAGCCCTGGAGGCTTCAATGTTGGAATATACAGTCACTTGCGTTTTTGACTTTGGAATGATCTGTTAGATCATGGAGGTCCAACACAGGCAACTAGGATGCGTCAATATTCCTCAAAATTATTTCCACCCTGTTAGACCAGGTTGCATCAAGAAAAGTTCAATCTCGGACCCCCACATCTGGCTAAAGGCTACATTTACCCAGTTTCGGCTATTGCCCTGCAATTGTGGGACCCCAGACCCATATCTCTGAGACACTATTTGTGTCAGATGAGTGTGGGCCATACACATTGGCCAAGATAGGAACACACTCCTCCGTGATAGGGAAAGATAGCATATATATGCAACATACATACATTCAAGATAAGCTTCCATAATGATTCACTGTCTCTACTCAAGATCCCAAATGAAGCTCCATACTCTCCAGGACTCGACACAGGTATCATGCCCTCAATATAGCAAAGACATAGCCAACTTTGAGAAGGCATTGCCACCATAGGAAAACATATATATACATTGACTCACATGTAGATACAGTTGCAGAAAGTCATTTGAACTAGTTCACACATCCTTGCATAGCAAGGTCTGCTCTTCTCCTCTTCTTCTCTCCTCCTCCTGTGTGAGCAAGTTGCCTACATTGGTAGTTGCTTCTCAATCACTACTGCAACCCCTGATATCCTCTACATATGGAGTGTATCTAGGCTGAAATATCCTCAGACTTAGCTCTACAAGCCCCTCTGATATAGGGAAGGCACTGTTGAGATAGCTACTTGACTTTGCCTTAGCTGATCAGTGGTTTCTTCCCCAGGATCCCTGAACTGGCAGCAGTAATTCCATTACTGGTTCACTCCTTCCAACAGTCTGGCCAGGTGGGGTGTGCGCAAACCATTCATGCTCACCCTGGTAGACAGTATACTGGAGATGCCAAGCCTTGGTGCCTCCAGGTTGGTGAGCTCAGGGTGGAGAGGGCCCATCTTGTGCATCCTTGTGGCCATGGACTTGGTGAGGTTCACCGAAATGATTGTATCTTCAATCCCAGAGGCCATGAGGACTGGGATTTTGTGTTGCACTGGGTCTGGGAGCTCAGTGCTCCTTACTTGCATCAAACTATATCTGTTCTGGTGCAATATATGACCCAACAACATTGTCTGTACTCAGAGCACCAGCCTCACGAGTTGGTCACGACCTCTGGAGGTCTTCCTGAGCCCCTTGACACTGTTTTGGCTCCTCCCCTTCCTCCTGTATCTGGCCCTGTTCCCCCTCCTCCTGAACTCGACTTAGAGTTCCTTGTTCCTCAGTCCACAGAATACACCATGGACTACTGAATTCCCCCCTCATGTCCTCAAGGTACCTCAATTTTAATCACAATGCTTGTTTCCTGACTCCTTCCAATGTGAGCCTGAATGTGAAGTGAGCTGACTGTGGTATTCTTGTCTTGTTCCTTGGACTGTGAGGCACACTCTGAAATCGAGTTTAAGAGGCCCTTATCCGCAATTTGGGTGAAATTGTGTTTAACATATCCTTATCCTTGATTTTGCATCCTTTAGACTTCACTAATTTCAACTCTGTATGCACCCAGCCCTCCTCCTTAGTTGCTTGTGTTGACACCTCCCCCTGCCAATTCCTCATACTCCTGGATGAGGTTAGGGCACTTGAGGTGATCATGGGGTTCCCAGGAGGCAGCTTCCTCAGGGTACCCCTTCCATAGGACCTTGTACTTGAGGTTTGCCCCTCCACCACACTTGCCCACAATGGCCTCTACCTTGAAATCAAGGTCCTCCTCATGGATTTGAGGCTGTGTATGCTGTTCTGCATGGCCTGGTGACCCACTGAGCTTGACCCTTTCTAACATCAAGATGTGGAACACATCATGCACCTTGAGCTTGGGTGGGGGCTGTAGGCAATATGCTTGTTGACCTACCTGCTCAACTATGGGATATGGGCCTGTGAACCTTGTATCAAGCTTGGGGCTGGGCCTTCTTGTCTTCCAATTGCAGTGATTGATATACACCAAGTCCCCGACCTTGAGCTCCATGTCTGTGTGCTTGTGATCATATTGCTCAACTGCATGAGCTTGAGCTTGCCTGATCTGCTCCTGTAAGTATTGAGTGAGTTCTGGTTGTCCTTGAGCAAACTCCTGCCCTGTCAGGTCCAACACTCCCACTGCATGGGGTAGGTCCAGGTGCATCCTAGGATTCCACCTGTAGCAAGCAAAGAAGGGAGAAACTCCTATGCTGCTATGCACTACATTGTTGTATACAAACTCCACCATTGGTAGTAGGCCCTCCCAATTGTCCTGCTCATAGTTGCAATACATTCACAGATACTGCTCGACCAATTGATTTACCCATTCTGTCCACCAATCAATTTGTGGGTGATAAGCCATACTGAGCAAGTGCTTGTTGGGCAAGTCCTCTGTGAACTTCCTCCAGGTGGCCGAGATGAATTGCTGACCTCTGTCAGAGACAATGTGGTCCGGGGCTCCAATTTGCTTCATCATGTGGGCCTTGAACAGTTCTGCAGTGTCTTGTGAGGTGGCAGTCTTGTATGTGGGAGCTAGTATGGCTAACTTCATGAGGTGGTCAACCATGACCAGTATGGAGTTGTACCCATTGGATGGTGGCAGGCCCTTGATGAAGTCCATGGCTATTGAGCCCCAGGGCCGCTCAGGGGTGGACAGTGGCTGCAGTAAACCATAGGGCTTGTGGCATGGAGTCTTGTATCAAGTGCATACAGGGCAGCTTGCTACATAGTCTGCTACCCAGGCAGTCATTCCTGGCCACCAGTAGTGTTGTACTAGTTCTAGCATGGCATCCCTTCCTCTGTGGCCAGCAGTAGCTCCATCATGGCATTGTGACATGACCATATATTGCAAGTGCTCCATGGAGAGAGAGCCTTCCCTCACCTGAGCTGCCCCTTGTGTGTCGCCATGGCCTTGTTTGCCTGGTAGCATGACCTGGGGGATCACTAGCCTTCCTTCATGGTACCACAAGCTGTCCTTGATCTCAAAAGGTTGAGCTTCATGCATTGTTATGAGCTTCTGGTCCAGGGGCTGGAAGGTGCAAGCCAGTTGCTTGAGGCAACCATTTGCAATATCTGCCATGGTTGCATTGCTGGCATGCATCTGAAATTGAGGATAATGGGGCCTTAAACTCGGTTTCACTGAAATTGAGTATAAGGGCTCCTTATCCTTGATTTCGGCTTCTGACATGAAAACCCTTGCTGGCAATAATTGCCAAACATTGTGCTCTATCTCCTCACCTATGGGTTGCATATCATGTCAGTGAGTAAGTGCATCAGGCTCACTGGCCTTGTCTCCAGGCCAATATTGGAGTATGAAGTCAAAATCTGCCAGCAGTACAGCCCATCTAGCTTGCCTACCTGTGATCTGATGCTGCGACTTGATTTGAGGGCTTTGTGATCTGTGAGGATTACTGTTACAGAGGGCACACTGGTCCAGTGCCTGAGCACGCGAAATCGAGGATAAGGGCTCCTTAAACTCGATTTCGAGCTCTACTGCATGCAGGTGCGCAAACCCTTGGTATAGCACATCCTGGACAAGGGGCACAAGTGAGGAAGGGGCATTAGCTTGGTAAGAGCTGGTGTAGGAGGCCTCGTGTAGAGGATAGGACATATAGGGATTAAGGGGGTTTTCACGAGGAGAGCTGGGGCCTCACCGGTTGCAGGTCCAGGAGGCCTGAGCAGGCCTGGAGCTCGAGTGCCAAAGATAGGGGCATGAGGAGGGCTCACCAAGTAGCAGAGCCTACCCTGGAGGTAGGTACCTTGAGCCAGGAGCTTGAGGAGCATGGCCTACCCCAGAGGTAGGCCTATATAGGTCCAGGTCTTGTTCATCATCAGATGAGTGGATCCTCATCCACTCTAGTCTTTACCATCCTTATCTGTTAGTATCAGTCTTTCATGTGTCGTCACAATCACAATACAAGTCATTGTGATTACTCTGTACAGTGTGCAAGCTCCAGGAGTTGAAGGAGCACCAAGAACATCAGGTCAGCACCACCACTGACCCTGCGACACCAACATCGCAGGCGGAACCTCAACCATAGCCCTGGAACCAACACCAGTGCCTTACACAACAGTAGTGAAGGTCTTATGCCCACTCAACACACTCCAACTGGCAAGTAGTGCACCCTTGGGAGTTGGAGGTGCCATTGCATTGCTCCCACAAATGTGCCAAGCTACCTCTGGATGGGGTGCCAACAGGGTTAGCCGATATCGAGTTTAAGGAGGCCTTAAACTCGATTTCGCACATGCATAGGCCGACCTGCATAGCCGAGCTAGTTGCCACACTCGATATTGGTCCCCAACCCTGACAATTACCAGCTGGGTTGGGAGACCTGCGAGCATGTGACACCACTGACATAGGCAGGCAACTACGGCAAGCAGCTCCTTCTCAAGTATCTCATAGTTGTGCTCTGCCAATGTCATCTTCCTTGAGTAATAGGCAATGGGATGCCATCATGGGTTGTGCTCTTGCTTGTGCACTCCTGAAATCACAAAATCACTCACATCAGTCTCCAATCATGTGGGTTTGTTGTATTGGAAGTGTCATAAGACCCCTGCAGTGGTGAAGGCCTTGATCAACTTGTGAAACACCCCTTTGGCCTCCTCATCCAGCTGCAGTTTCTTGAACCTCTCCACCTGCTTGACCAGGCATGCCAGGGGCCTAGCAATCCTAGCAAAGTTTGCAATGAACTTTTGATAGAAGTTTCTGAACCCCAGGAAATGCTGTATGTCATGGATGCTTGCCAGTATGGGCCATTCCTTGATCACTTGCACCTTCTTGGGGTCCATTTTGATGCCAGTCAGCTTGATGATGTACCCCAGGAACTCCACCATATCAGTGTGGAAGGTGCACTTGGACAACTTTGCAAACAGCCAGTCTTCCTGTAGTTGTCACAACACCTCTTGTACATGTGCAACATGCTCCTCCTCACTGTTGCTGAAGATGAGGAAGTCATCAAGGTACACCACCACATAGATGCCAATGATATCATGATAAATGTGGTTCACCAGCAATTGGAATTGGGCTGGAGCATTTGCCAGCCCAAATGGCATCACCAGATACTCGTAGAGGCCCAGTTGTGTGCCAAATGCTGTTTTCCATTTGTCTCCTGGGGCAATATGTACCAGGTTGTACACTGCCTTGAGATCCAGCTTTGTATAGATGGTGGCCTGCCTGAGTAGGAATGGCTGTTCCTTGATGAGCGGCAGTGGTGTGCAATTCTTGACTGTGACCTCATTGAGCCCTTGGTAGTCCATGCACAGTCATAGGCCTCCATCCTTCTTTGGTATGAAGAGCACCAGTGAGCAAGCAGGGCTCTTTGAGGGCCTGATGAAGCCCTTCTGGAAGTTCTCCTCAAGGTACTTCCTAAGCTCTGCCATCTCCTTGGGCCCCTTGAGGTACATGTCAGGGTTGGGGACCGATATCAAGTGTGATGACTAGTTCGGCTATGCAGATCTGGTTATGCATGTGCGAAATTGAGTTTAAGGCCTCCTTAAACTCAATATTGGTTAACCCTGTTGGCACCCCATCCAGAGGTTGCATGGCACATTTGCTTGGAGCAAAACAATGGCACCTCCAACTCCCAAGGGTGCACTAGTTGGTAATTGGAGCATGTTGAGCAGGTGTAAGACCCTCGCTGCTGCTGTGTAAGGCACTGGTGTAGGTTCCAGGGCTGCAGTTGAGGTTCTGCCTGTGATGTTGGTGTCACAGGGTCAGTGATGGTGCTGACCTGATGTTCTCGATGCTCCTTCAACTCCTGCAGCTTGCACACTGTACAAAGTAATTGCAACTACCTGTATTGTGATTGTGACAACGCTTGAAGGACTGATACTAATAGATAAAGATGGTAAAGACTAGAGTGGATGGGGATCCACTCATCTGTTGATGAACAAGACCTTGACATATATAGGCCTACCTCTGGGGTAGGCCATGCTCCTTGAGCTCCTGGCTCGAGGTACCTACCTCCAGGGTAGGCTCTGCTAACTTGGTGAGCCCTCCTCATGCCCCTATCTTTGGCACTCGAGCTCCAGGCCTGCTCAGGCCTCCTGGACCTGCAACCGGTGAGGCCCCAGCTCTCCTCGTGAAAACCCCCTTAATCCCTATATGTCCTACCTCCTGTTTTGGGCCTCCTACACCAGCCTTATTGAGCTAATGCTCCTCCTTCACCTGTGCCCCTTTGCCTGGATGTGTGTCACTGGAGGTTCACGCGCCTGTGTGCAGTAGAGCTCGAAATCGAGTTTAAGGGGCCCTTATCCTCGATTTCGCGTGCTCAGGCACTAGACCTGTGTGTGCTCTGTAACAGTACAGTGGGCCCTGAGGGGGTTTTCCTCCTGGTACCAGCTCAATGTGCAGGTCATGATCAGTGTAGGGAGGTAGCTTATCAGCTTCTACCTCACAAAAAACCCCTTCAAGGTGCTTGTATGGAGCCGGTATCTCCTTTTGTATTGGACTCTCAGGCTCCACCTCCACTTCCACACCATGATCGCTGCCTGTAGGTACAAAGCCAAAGGCCAGTAGTGAGTATTGGGAGGAGTGAACCAGTAATGGGTTACCATTACCAGTTCAGGGATCCTGGGGAAGAAACCACTGATCAGCTAAGGCAAAGTCAAGTAGCTATCTCAACAGTGCCTTCCCTATATCAGAGGGGCTTGTAGAGCTAAGTCTGAGGATATTTCAGCCTAGATACACTCCATATGTAGAGGATATCAGGGGTTGCAGTAGTGATCGAGAAGCAGCTACCAACATAGGTAACTTGCTCACACAGGAGGAGGAGAGAAGAAGAAGAAGAGAAGAAGAAGAAGAGAAGAGCAGACCTTGCTATGCAAGGATGTGGGAACTAGTTCAAATGACTTTTCTGCAACTGTATCTACAAGTGAGTTGAAGTATATATATGTGTTTTCCTGTGGTGGCAATGCCTTCTCGAAGTTGGCTATGTCTTCGCTATATCGAGGGCATAATACCTGTGTCGAGTCTTGGAGAGTATGGAGCATCATTTGGGATCTTGAGTAGAGACAGTGAATCATTATGGGAGCTTATCTTGAGCATGTGTATGTTGTGTATATATGCTATCTTTCCCTATCTCAGAGGAGTGTGTTCCTATCTTGCCAGTATATACAGTCGACACTCATCCAACACAAATTGTGTCTCAGAGATATGGGTCCAGGGTCCCTGCAATCATGGAGTAATAGCTGAAACTGGGTAAATGTAGCCTATAGCCAGGTGCGGGGGGTCCGAAATTGGACTTTTCTTGATGCATCGTGGCCTAACAATGTCGAAATAATTTTGGGGAATATTTGATGCATCCTAGTTGCCTGTGTTGGACCTCCACAATCTAACAGATTGTTCCGAAGTCGAAAATGCGAGTGACTGTATATTCCAACAGTGAGCTGGGAGGGGCCTCCAGTAGCATGAATCCTATAGGCCCATCGTGCAATGCAGACTTGATCAATTGAGTAGCCAAGTCAAATTCATGGCCATGTGGCAACAGTGGTTGCTGAAATCTAGGATAAGGCAGCCTTAAACTCAATATGGGTGAAATCAAGTTTAAGGGTACCCTTAACCTCAATTTTGCATTTCCTAGATGCAACTTGAATTCCACTTGCCCAGTATCCCAGTTGATCCTCAGCTTCCACCTTTTGAGCTCATCAAAGCCCAGGATTAGGTCATAATCTGATGCCTGGGCCACTGGTACCTCAAGGTTACCCAGTGGCTGGCCCCCTACTACCATGGCTACATTGGCACTACTGCTGATTGTGAGTTTATGGCCAGTTACACCATGTACCACCCTTGTTTTTATGTTTTTTGTAGCTGCTTGATGCCTTTGGACAAACTCTTGAGATAATATGGACAGCCCATTGCCTGTGTTGGCAAGGATGCAAGCTTGATGGCCATTGATTGAGCCTTCAAGCTCAAGCACCATTGCTTGAGAAGAGCTGGTGGTGGAGAAGCAGTATTGACAGTCTTGATATATACATTGGGATGGTGAGGTGGGCTCCAGGGTGATGCAGGCCATCACTGCATCTCCCCATGCTTGTTTCCATGGTCACCTTGGCTCTCTTCAGGCTCCTGTCTGTACTTGCCTAGGTCCAGCTCCTCTTCCTGTAGGGATTGGTCCTCCAGGTTGTCTTGTTCCTTGGGCAGCTCCTCCACCACTGGGTGAGCTGCTACTCAAGGACCACTGGGCCTGTTGGGGACTGCTCCAGTGGTCTTATTGGGGCAGTTATAGGACCAATGCCCCATTCCTTGACAGATGCAACAGATGCTGCTACCAAAGGTAGTGGGGGTTCCTGTCGCTGGGAACTTCTGCGCCAGGTGTGGTGGTAGGGGCCTACTGCCAGTGTGATCACCTGGCTGACCTTCTGGTGCTGCAGGTTGAGCAGGTGTGCTCATGCCTCCTGTGGCCCTAGGCCAAGAGGCTTCTGCATTAGCTCCTGTTGTCTGCATGGTGGCTGCACCAGTCCCTGGCCAAGTCGAGCCTCACTGGCTAGTGTCCAGCCTGCTCCAGGTAGGAGTGCCAGGGTGGGTGGCAATACAACTCCTGTCAATGGCCTCGACCTCCCTGTACCAGCTCCAGGGATCCTCTGGGGGGTTCCTCTCAAACTTCTCCTGGAGACTGCAAGTGAGGCTGTTCCTGAATAGGAACACAATGAGCTCGTTATCATCAATGTTGGCCTGGCTTTCCAGGTCCCTGAAGTGCTCCACATGGTGTGTAGCTGCTCCTGGAGTGTTGCTCTCCATCTTGAGGCCCTGTAGCCTATTGTAGGTGTCCAGCCTATCATTACAATGACTGTACTGTTCTAGCAACCTGAGGGTGAAGAAGTCCCAGTCATGGTAAAGCCAGCCCTGCTGATTCCTGTCAGTCCTAAGCTTGGCTTTCAACCACTCTCACACTGTACTTTCCATATGGCTTGTGGTGTAGTTGATCATGGTCTTGTTATCTGCTACACCATTATGTTGTAGCCAGGTCATGGCTTCGATGAGGAACATCTCAACATTGCAGGCATCGAACTTCAGGAAGAGATACTTGAGGTCATTCTTTGCAGGAGGGGCCCCTTTGTCTGGCTCAGTAGTAGCTGCCAGCCTATGTTGAACTCTGGACCCCATGGGTGTGGAGTACAGGTCCTCATTGCTGTAGCCACAGGTACCTAGTGCTTGGGTCTCCCTGGGTATAGGCCTAGGTAGTGGTGATGGCATGTTGGGGTCAGGCAGCCTGCTAGCACTAAACATCTCCTTGAGCTTGCTTCACTTGAGGAGTAGCTCCAACTGCTTGCTGACCAATTGGATGAGCTTGTCAAGCTTTTCTGCCAGATTGTTTTGAAGCTCTGTCATTCTGAATGTGGGGCACTACTTGAACAATCCACTCTAATGTCAGGGTTGAGCCTGATATCAAGTGAGCAGTGAGGTTCAGCTATCCAGATCCAAAATATGCATGTGCAAAATCAAGGATAAGTGGGCCTTAACCTCAATTTGGGCAAGATCGAGTTTAAGGCCTCCTTAACCTCAATATTGGCTAACCCTTTTGGCACCCTGTCCAGAGGTTGTGCGGAATGTCCAAGGGTGGTAATACGAGTATACACGGTTCTGCCTGTGATGTAGGTGTTGCAGAGTCAGTGATGGTGCTGACCTGATGCTGCTGAGGCTCCTTCAACTATTGGAGCTCACACACTATACTAAGTAAT
The DNA here is from genome assembly GCA_020827535.1 of Ustilago esculenta. NCBI lineage: Eukaryota > Fungi > Basidiomycota > Ustilaginomycetes > Ustilaginales > Ustilaginaceae > Ustilago > Ustilago esculenta. Next base: position 38,658 of record JAAKGJ010000023.1, read on the forward strand.
CGCAACTACCTGTATTGTGATTGTTATAACACTTGAAAGACTGATACTGAAAGATAAAGATGGTAAAGACTAGAGTGGATGAGGATCCCCTCATCTGATGATGAGGATCCCCACATATATAGGTATCACCACCTGGGTGAGCCTTACTCCTTGAGCTCCTGGCTCAAGGAGGCACCTCGCCTCCAGGGTGAGCTTGTCTACATAGCGAGTCTTCCCCCTCGCATCCTGAGTACCCCTATCCTTGGTACTCAAGCTCTGGGCCAGCTCATGCCTCCTGGGCCTGCAGTTAGCGAGGCCCAAGCTCTCCTCATGAAAGACCCCATATTTCCTGTATGTCCTACCCCTGCATGGAGCCTCCTACACCAGCCCTACTGAGTTAATGGCCTCTCTTCACCTGTGCCCTTCATCTTGGTGTGAATCGCTGGATGTCTATGTGCCTGCATGTGGTAGAGTCCGAAATCGAGGTTAAGGGGCCCTTATCCTCAATTTCACCAAGATGAAGGTTAAGACGCTGTTTATCCTCGATTTCGCATACTCAGGCACTAGGCCTGTGTGCACCCCCTAACTCACAGTCAAGGTAGCTACTTGTCTTGCCTCAGCTGATCAGAGGTTTCCTTTTACTCTGGATCCCTGAACTGGTAATGGTATCCCCATTGCCGGTTCACTTCTTCCAATATTCTCGAGGTTCTCCTTGAGGTACTTCCTGAGCTCTGCCATCTCCTTGGGCCCCTTGAGGTACAGTGGCCTTTGGGGTGGTTTCCCTCCAGGTACCAGCTCAATGTGCAGGTTATGGTCTGTGTGGGGAGGAAGCTTATCAGCTTCTACCTCACCAAAGACCCCCTTGAGGTGCTTGTATGGGGCTGGTATTTCTCTTTGTGCCAGCTCCTCAGGCTCCACCTCCATCTCAACACCATGATTGTTGCCAGTAGGCATGAAGCCAAAGGCTGGTAGGGAGCTTGGAGGGGCCTCCAGAAGCATGAATCCTATAGGCCCATTGTGCAATGCAGACTTGATTATTTGGGTAGCCAAAACAAATTTGTGGCCATGTGGCACCAGTGGTTGCCAAAATTGAGGATAAGGCAGCCTTAAACTTGATATGGGTGAAATTGAGTTTAAGGGTACCTTTAACTTTGATTTCACATTCCCCAGACATGACTCAAATTCCACTTGCCTGGTATCCCAGTTGATCCTCAGCTTCCACCTCTTGAGCTTATCAAGGCCCAGGATTAGGTCATAATTGGAGGCCTGGGCAACTGGTACCTCATGGTTACCCAGCGGCTGGCCCCCTACTTCCATGGCTATGCTGGTGCTACTGTTGATTGTGAGCATATGACTGGTTACCCCATGTACCAACCTTGTTTTTATGGTTTTTGTAGTTACTTGATGTCATTGAATGAATTCTTGAGACAATATAGACAGCCCAGTGCCTGTGTCAGCAAGGATGCATGCTTGATGGCCTTCAATTGAGCCTTCAAGTTTGAGCACTGCTGCTTTGGAAGTGCTGGTGGTTGAGAAACAGTATTGTCAATCTTGATATATACACTGGGAAGGCAAGGAAGGCTCCAGGGTGATGCAGGCAATCACTGTTTCTCCCCATGCTCTTTTCCCTGATCATTATGGCCCTCCTTGCCTTCAGGCTCCTGCCTGTACTCGCTCAGGTTGAGCTCTGCTCCATGAGGAGGCTGCTCCTCCTCCTGCTCTGTTTGTTCCTCAGACAGTTCCTTGAGTATGGGATGGGCAACTACTCGAGGGCCACTAGGTCTAGGAGGAGCTGCCCCTAAACTAGTGTTAGGACAGTTGTAAGAACAGTGGCCTGTCCCTTGACAGATACAACAGACACTGCTACCAAAGGTAGTAGATGTACCTGCCACTGGGAGCTTTTGGGCTAGGTGTGGTGGTAAGGGCCTACTATCAATGCAATTGCCTAGCTGGCTTTCTGATGCAGCCAGTTGAGCTGGAGTGCTCATGCCACTGGCAGTCCTGGGCCAGGGAACTCCTGTACCAGCTCCTGCTGCCCTGGTGGTGGTAATATTGGTCCCTGCCAGCTTGCTCATGCCTCATTGGCTCGATTCCTGCCTACTCCAGGAGGGAGTACTAGGATGAGTGGCAATATGGCTTCTGTCGATGGCCTCAACCTCCCTATACCAGCTCCAAGGATCCTCTGGAAGGTTCCTTTCAAACTTCTCCTGTAGGCTACAGGTCAGGCTGTTCCTGAATAGGAACATGATCAACTCATTGTTGTTGATGTTGGCCTGGCTTTCCAGATCCCTGAACCATTCCACATGCTGTGTAGCTGCCCCAGGAGCATCACTTTCCATCTTGAGGCCTTGTGGCCTGTTGTAGGCATCTAATCTATTGTTGTGCCTACTGTATTGCTCTCATAGTCTGAGTGTGAAGAAGTCCGAGTCATGAAAGAGCCAACCTTGTTGATGCCTGTCAGTCCTAAGCTTGGTGTTCCACCACTCACAAGCAGTACCTTCCATGCGGCTAGTGGTGTAGTTGATCATGGTCTTGTGATCAGCTACCCCATTGTGTCATAGCCAGGTTGTTGCCTCAATGAGGAACATCTTGACATCACAGGTGTCAAACTTAGGAAAGGGGTACTTGAGGTTGTTCTTTGCAGGAGGAGCTCCTTCCTTGGCCTCTGTTGTAGCCACTGCTCTATGCTGCACCCTGGATCCAGTGGGGGTGGTGTACAGCTCCATGTTGCTGTACCCACAAGTGCCTGTTGCTTGGGCATCCCCAGGTCTAGGCTTTGGCAGTGGTGATGGGGTCTCAGGATCCCAATGTCAGCTGATGATGTATGCTTCCTCCAGCCTGTTGTGCTTGACCAACAGCTCTGACTGCTTGCTAATGAGCTGGATGAGCATCTCAAGCTTGCTTGCGAGGGTCTCCTGAGGCTCCATCATCTTGAACATGGGGCACAACTTGAACAATCCACTCTAATGTCAGGGTTGAGGCCTGATATCGAGTATACTAGCCTTGAGGATCAAGTGTCCAATTATGCATGTGTGAAATTGAGGATAAATGGGGTCTTAACCTCAATTTGGGCAAAATCAAGTTTAAGGGCCCCTTAACCTCGATATCAGCTAACCCTGTTGGCACCCCATCCAGAGGTCATGCAGCACATTTAATATCCTAATATGATATACACACCTAATACCAAGGGTGCACTAATTGGTACCTGAGTGTGTTTATGAGTGTGTAAGACACTCATGCTGATATGTAAAGGCACTGGTATAGGTTCCAGGGCTGCAGTTGAGGTTCCACCTGCAATGTAGGTGTCACAGGGTCAGTGACAGTGCTGACCTGATGTAACTGATGCTCCTACTACTCCTGGAGCTTACACATGATACTGGTGAGTCAAAACAACCTGTATTGTGACTTATATGATGACTGAAAGACTGAAAAGACTGAACTACTTGGTAAGGCTGATAAGACTAGAGTGGATGAGGATCCACTTGTCTGATGATGAAAAGACTTCAACATATATAGGCCTACCTCCAGGGTAGGCCATGCTCCTTGAGCTCCTGGCTCAAGGCACTTGCCTCCAGGTTGGTCTCTGCTACTTAGCAAGCCGTCCTCCTTGCCACCTCAGTACCCCTATCCTTGGTACTCAAGCTCCAGGCCTGCTCAGGCCTCCTGCGCCCACTGATGGCAAGGCCCAAGCTCTCCTGGTGAAAGCTCCTAACTCCTATATCTCCTAACCCCCTTGTGTGGCCTCCTACACCATTTCTAGTGAGTGTGTGCCTGTGCCCCTTCTTCTTGGCCTAGCTCGCCTTGTGTCTACATGCCTGTGTGTGGTAGAGTCTGACATCAAGGTTAAGGGCCCCCTATCCTCAATTTCGCTGAAATTGAGGTTAAGACCCCCTTTTCCTGAATTTCGCATACCCAGGCACTAGGCCTGTGTACGCCCTGTAACAAAGTGCACATCAAAAAGTGCAGCGCAGAAATTAGAGACAGTACAGGAGAATTTATCTGTGTGGGTGTGCACAGGAACAATGTGACCTGGATCAACACAGTAGAGATCTGTGCAGGTGTGCACAGCACACAGGCCTTCAGTGTGCACACTGTGCAGAAAGCAGAGACACTGGATGTATGGCATAAGCACCTGGGACACATCAGTGAGAAGGCCATCAGAAGCACACAGGATCAAGTGCATGGTCTGGATATCAAAAGGGACACAGAGGAAAGTGCACACATCTGCAAGCCTTGCATAGCAGCTAAGCATGCATGCAAGCCACTCCCCTCTGGGCAAGTGTGCACTACTGCACACTTGGAGTTCATTCACAGTGATGTGATGGGCAAGCTCCCTGATGCAACCATCAATGGGGAGGAGTACACCATCACCTTCACAGATGATGTGACATGTGCAACTTGGGTTGCACTGATGCACAACAAGTCAGAAGTGCTTGCACACTTCAAGGACTTCAAGGCACACAGGGAAAACCAGTATAGTGCACAGATTAAGTGGCTGTGCACAGACAATGGGTCAGAGTACCTGAATGCACAGTTCCAGGATTATCTGTGCAGCTGTGGGATTGCGCATGAGCGCACCACACCCTACATGCTGCATCAAAATGGCATGGCAGAGCACACCAAACAGACCCTCATGAACATGGTGCACAGTATGCTGATGCATGTGCAGTTACCCAAATCATTCTGGGGAGATGCACTGCACTATGCAGCATGGATCAAGATGTGCACCCCAAGGTGTGCACTTAAGGGTGGTACACCCTTTGAGGCTCTCACACAGGAGAAGCCTGACATCAGTTGTGTGTGCATGTTTGGATGCTGTGCATGGGTGCACATTCCAGAAGAGTGGTGCAGGAAGCTAGATGCATGCTCAGCACCATACATATTCATAGGATTTGAGGATGGGATCAAGGGTGCAAAATTGTGCAACCCACTTACCATGTGCACATCTTTCTCCAGAGACATCATCTATGATGAGCAAACTTTGGGCATCCAGGAGGTAGATGCAAGCACATTCCCTGTGGAAGAAGATGAGGAAGCACAGGTGGAAACACAGCTAAGTGCACAGACAGGTGCACTTGAGGAACATGTGCCCCATGCACTTGAGGAGAGTGCAGTTCAGGACCCTGATGAAGAAGACCTGGAGGTGGAGCACACACTCATTGTGCATGTGCACATTGCACAGGGAGATGCACAGGACCTGGGCACCATAGATGAAGTGTGCACCAGGACAGACTGGATGCAGTGGGAGGCTGTGATCAAGAAGGAGCTTGCCAGCCTGGAGAGCAACCAGACTTGGGAGTTTGTGCACTTGCCACCCAGGCATGCACCTGTGGGATCCAAGTGGGTGTTCAAGATCAAGCTCAAGGCTGATGGCACAGTTGACAAGTACAAAGCATGCTTGGTTGTGCAGGGATTCATGCAGCATGCAGGCATTGACTATGAGGAAACTTTTGCACCAGTGCTCAAGTTTGCTACACTGTGCCTGCTAATTGCACTTGCTGCATGCAACAACTGGCATGTGCACCAGTTGGATGTTGAAACTGTATACTTAAATGGTGAGCTGGAGGAGGAGATCTATATGCTCCCACCACCAGGATATGTGCAGGGGAACATGGTGTGCAAACTGCACAAGGTACTGTATGGGTTGAAGCAGGCTGGGCACACTTGGTATGTCAAGATTGACAGGTGGCTAAATGTGCAGGGCTATGTGCACATTGAGTCAGACCATGGACTTTATGTGTGCACTGTGCCTGTACACATCATCATTGTGCTCTATGTGGATGATGTGATCATTGTCACAAAGGATGTGTATGCACTTGCAGATGCCAAGGGTGCACTTTCATCTTCCTTCAAGATGACAGATGGGGGTGCACTTGCATCAATTCTTGGCATACAGGTGATTTGGAATGATGTGCACATCAAGTTGGCACAGAGCACATATTTGCACAGGATCTTGGAGCACAACCAGATGCAGGACTGCAAGGCAGTACGTGCACCCATGGCCAGTGGGGGTTGTGCAGATGGGGAAACCCTGAGTGCAGATGACGCTGCACAGTATCAGTCCAACATTGGCACACTTCTGTATGCTGCATGCATGACCAGGACTGACATTGTGTACACAGTTCAGTACCTGAGTCACAGTATAAGGGCACAAATTACTGTGCACACAGCTGTGCTGAAACACTTACTGCACTACATCAAGGGTATGCTGGAGCTAGTGATCCACTATCCCAGGGATGTGCATGCAGGACTGGAAGCATGGAGCAACTCTGACTGGGCAGTAGATGCACAGACCAGGAGGTCTACCACTGGGTGCACACTTATGTACAACTGTGCACCAGTGAACTGAATTGTGAAGCAGCAGCCCATAGTTGTGCTGTCATCAACAGAGGTGGAATATGTTGCCATGACAGAGGCAGCAAAGGAGATCCAGTGGTACAGGGAGATACTGAGCACACTTGGACAAGGAGAAAGTGTGCACACAGTTGTTTGTTGACAACAATGGTGCATGCTTGTTGGTGCAGGATGCCAGGTTTCACCTGCACACTAAGCACATTGGGGTGCACTTCCACTACATCAGGTGGTGTGTTGCACACAATATAGTGGAAACTGTGCAGGTGGGCACCAATGAGCAGGTAGCAGATGCACTACCCAAAGTGCTTGGACCTGTCAAGGTGTGCAAGGCCAACATCAAATTGTGCCTGGTGGGGTAGGTGTGCAACTGTGCACCAAACTGCGCATACTGCACACTCTTCACCACACATGATGCAAGTGGGGGTGTTGCAGTGGAAACATGTGCATGCAGTGTGGTGAAAATTTTTGTTTACCAGGGTTCACTACAAGTATATATATACTGGTATTCAGGCTGGAAATTACACCCAAAATGTAACTTCCATATTCTCCTCATTGCACACTTTAGATGTGCAACATTCCCCCCATAGACACAAAACAAAAGTGGTACCTCTGTCTGACATGATGGAATTGGGGAGACCAAAGTATGCAAAGACAAACCAGTGGAGTTTCTGTGCTAGCACAGTTGCATTGTCTCACTTGGTCACAGGGATGAACACTGAATACTTGGTGAGGCATGTTATGGGGCGCACACAGGCCTAGTGCCTGGGTACGCGAAATCGAGGTTAAGGGCCCCTTAACCTCGAATTCAGACTCTACCGCATGCAGGCACGTGGACTTCAGGTGAATCACACCAAGATGAGGGGCACTAACTCAGTAGGGCTGGTGTAGGAGGCCCTACTTAGGGGTAGGAGATATAGGAGTAAGGAGCTTTCACAAGGGAAGCTGGGGCCTTGCCATATGCAGGCCCAGGAGGCATGAGTGGGCCCCGGAGTTCATGTGCCAAGGATAGGGGTGTGCAGGAGGCAAGGAGGAGGACTTGCTAGGGATATGAGCTTATCCAAGAGGCAATTGCCTGGAGCTTGAGTAGTATGGCCTGCCCAGGAGGTAGGCCTATATATGTTGTGGTCTTTCTCATCACCAGATGTGTGGATCCTTATCCACTCTAGTCTTTACCATCTTTATCATTCAGTATCAGTCTTTTAAGCATTGTCACAATTGCAATACAGGTCATTGTGATTACTCAGTATCATGTGCAAGCTCCAGTAGTTGAAGGAGCCTTAGCAACATCAGGTCAGCACCATCACTGACCCTGCAACACTGACATTGCAGGTGGAACCTCAACCATGGCCCTGGAACCTACACCAGTGCCTTACATAGCAGTAGTGAGGGTCTTACACTTGCTCAACACTCTCCAATTGCCAATTAAGTGCACCCTTGGCAGTTTAGTGTACAATCATATTACCACCCTTGAACATGCTGCACAACCTTTGAATGGGGTGCCAACAGGGTTAGCCAATATCGAGGTTAAGGAGGCCTTAAACTCGATTTCGCACATGTGTATTTTGGATCTGGATAGCCAGACCTCACCGCTCACTCAATATTGGCCTCAACCCTGACAAGGCAGTCCACCACAACAAGGATGGTGTCAAAAGTAGTTCCCCCAGACTGGGATGGAGGTAGGTCTGTGATGTGTTCCATTGTGATACTGGCCCAGGGCCAGCTCTGGGGGGGGGGGGGGGGGGGGGGGTTGGCAAGAGGTAGCTGTATGGTTTGTGCCATGGGAATTTAGCTCTGTGGCAGGTGGTGCAGGTGCAGATGAAGTTGGCACAATCTTTCCCAAGGGTAGACCACCAGAAGTGGTGGTGCACCATTTTGAGGGTGGTTCACCAGCCCAAGTGGCCTGCTAATGGATGGTTGTGCACCAATAAGAGGGCCTGCAAACAAAGGGCTGGGGGGGACAAAGAGGGCCCCAGAGGACATGTGTGGGTGCCCACTTTCCATGGTTACCCTGGTGGGCAGGGGTGTGGTTTTCTCCAATACTGTTAGCCACTCAGGCAGCAGGTGCAGCTTGTCAGTTACTGCCCCATGTGCAAACAGAGTGGAGGGAAGTAGTGTGCTCTTGTTGGCTTGGTTGGGGTGGCCCAGGCAGTCTGACAACAAATTGTGCCTTCAAGTGAGTGTGTTGGGGTGGACTGCCTCGCAGCCTGGGCAGTAGTGCAGCTGGAAGTTGTACTCTGCATGGTCTGCTTGCCATTGGTTAAGCTGCCACTTGGTGCTGAAGTATTGGAGGGTTTGGTGGTCAGTGTAGATCCTGAATGGGGTGGTGGACCCATGGAGGTAGTGCCTCCACTGTGCACAGGCCCCTACAATAGCTAGTGGCTCCTTGTTGTGGATCTCATAGTTTTGTTCCACATGGATCATGTTGCAACTCCAATATGCAGCTGGGTGGAGGAGTTGGGTCCTCAAGTTGGGAGGGGAGCCCATGGGTGTTCCAGGCAGAGGGAGCCATTGCAGTAGCACCACAGCAACCACCATATCACTGGTGTCAGTCTTGAGGACTGTGTCCAACTCAGGGGAGAAGTGCTTCAGGATGGGCACCTCCGTGAATGCCTTCTTGAGGGTGTGGAAGGCAGTGAGGGCTGATGGGGTGAGCTCCAACTACCCTGACGGGGCACCCTTGAGCATGTCAGTGAGAAGAGCTGCCATGCAAGAGTAGTGGTGGATGAACCTGCAGTAGAAATTTGCAAACCTGAGGAATACTTGGATTTGACAGATGGACCTGGGAGGGGGCCACTCCACCACAGTTTGGACCTTGGCAGGTTCCATCACAACTCCATCCTGGGTCATGATATAGCCTAGGAAATCCTCTGTGATGTGAAACTTGCACTTATCTGGTGCACAGTACAGTTGGTTGTGGCATAGTCAGTCCAGCACTGCCATGACATGGCAGGGGTGATCTGTGGGGTTCTCGGAGAAGACCAAGATATCATCCAGGTACACAATTACTGTGGAGTTGAGGAGGTCAGACAGGATATTGGAAGAAGTGAACCGGCAATGGGGCTACCACTACTGGTTCTGTGTCCAGAGGTAAAGGGGAAACCACTGATCAGCTAAGACAAGATGAATAGCTACTTCTTCTGTGCCTTCTCAATATCAGAGGGGCTTGTAGAGCTAAGTCTGAGGATATTTCAGCTTAGATGCACTCCATATATAGAGGATATCAGAGGAGAGGTTTGTAGTAGGGATTGAGGAGCAACTACCAATGTAGGTAACTTTGCTCTTGCAGTAGGAGACAGGTGAAGAAGATGAGGAACAGACCTTGCTATGTGGGGATGTAGGAACTAATTTGATTAACTTTCTGTGCCTGTATCTACCTGTGAAGCAATGCATATCTGTGTTTTCCTATGACAACAAGGTCTTCTCGAGGTTGGCACTGTCATTGCTATATTGAAGGTATGAAGCCTGTGTAGAATCTTGGGAAGTAAGGAGCATTTTTTGGGATCATGAGCAAGACACTTGACTGTTGTAAGCTTATGATATTGTATACGTTATCTTGTCATTTCTTATCACAGAGTAGTGTTACAGGGCGCACACAGGTCTAGTGCCTGAGTACGCGAAATCGATGATAAGGGCCCCTTAAACTCGATTTCAAGCTCTACTGTGTGCAGGCACATGAACCTCCAGTGGAGCACATCCTGACAGAAGGGCACAGGCGAGGAAGGGGCACTAGCTCAGTAAGGGCTGGTGTAGGAGGACCCATGTAGGAGATAGGATATATAGGAATTAAGGGGTTTTCACAAGGAGAGCTGGGGCCTTGCCAGTTGCAGGTCCAGGAGGCCTGAGCAGGCCCGGAGCTCAAGTGGCAAGGATAGGGGCACAAGGAGGGCTCACCAAGTAGCAGAGCCTACCCTGGAGGCAGGTGCCTTGAGCCAGGAGCTCGAGGTGCATGGTCTACCCCAGAGGTAGGCCTATATATGTCAAGGTCTTGTTCATCATCAGATGAGTGGATCCTCATCCACTCTAGCCTTTACCATCTATATCTGTTAGTATCAGTCTTTCAAGTGTCGTCACAATCACAATACAGGTAGTTGCAATTACTTTGTATAGTGTGCAAGCTCCAGGAGTTGAAGGAGCACAGAAACATCAGGTCAGCACCATCACTGACCCTGCGACACCTACATCACAGGCGGAACCTCAACCATGGCCCTGGAACCTACACCAGTGCCTCACACAAGCAGTAGCGAGGGTCTTACACTCGCTCAACATGCTCCAATTGCCAACTAGTGCACCCTTGGGAGTTGGAAGTGCCATCGTATTACCCCAAGTGAATGTGCTGTGTGACCTCTGGACGGGGTGCCAACAGGGTTAACCAATATTGAGTTTAAGGAGGCCTTAAACTCAGTCTCGCCAAAATCGAGGATAAGGGCCTCTTAACCTCGATTTCGCACATGCATAGTTGGAACTACATAGCCGAAACTTGTCACACACTCAATATCGGTCCCAACCCTGACAAGTAGCATCACCCAATCCTTATCTGAATGGCCCTTGCTCATCCAACACTAATTGTGTCTTAGAGTTATTGGGCTGGTGTTCCTGTGGTTCAAGGAGTGATAGCAGAAATTGGTTAAATGTATCCTATAACCAAGAATAGTTTCTGGATACTTGGTTGCTTGACATGTTGTGGTTCACCAATTGTTGAAATTGGTGATCCTAACAGGAGGAATTAACTTTGAGAATTAATGTGTGCCAGGTTGCCAATGTTGGCTTTCCACAATCTAACAGATTGTGCCACAGTCAAAAATGTGTGTGATGGTATATTCCAACAGTCCCCCTCATTTGTGTTATCAGTGAGGAAGTTCCAACACAGTCAATCTCATGGCTCAGTTGTCATTCTCATGTATCTGTGGCAATCCATGAATTTATTGATGCACACAAAGTAAAAAAAAAAAAAAAAAAGAAGAAGGAAAAAGGAAAAAGGGAAGAGGAGGAGGAAAAGGGGGATGTCCTATGGCAAGGACTCAAACACAAATGCACTACATATTGTTCTGCCTGATCTGATACAGTGCAGTGTTGGTGATGTCTTTTTTTGTCATCAGGAACATGCTTGTTCATGATCCCTGATAGGATTGTGAGATTTTCATCAATGTTCTTGATCCTGCATTTCCTGGGTGTCTTCTGGCCCATGTAACCATTCCCATTGCAGGTGGTATGTTGGACAATGCAGAGGTTGCAGTTTGTTGTTTGAGCCCTTCCATTCAATGTAAGGCCAGTGCCATATGTGCAGACTTTTCCTCAGAGAGTGAAATTATTGCACACTTGGTTGGTGACTTGGAAACTGTCTTTGGGGATGTTGTTCTTGCCAGGAAAGTTGGTGAGGCAGGAGTGGTTGTTGTTGGTGTCAACCAGAAGTGGGGATTGCCTGTTGGGGTTGTTGTTGTCAGGGCTGAGGTCCAGATATCGAGTATATTGAGCTTGAGGATCAAGTGTCCAAATATGTGTGCTTGAAATCGAGGATAAATGGGCCTTAACCTCAATTTGGGCAAAATTGAGTTTAAGGGCTGCTTAAACTCGATATCAGCTAGCCCTGTTGGCATCCCATCCAGAGGTCGCACAGCACATTCACTGTACTTATACAATATACACACCTAGTATCAAGGGTGCACTAATTGACACCTGAGTGTGTGTGCATGAGTGGAAGACACCTGTGGTGAGCTGTATAAGGCACTGGTGGAGGTTCCAGGACCGCAGTTGAGGTTCTGCCTGTGATGTAGGTGTTGCAGGGTCAGTGATGGTGCTGACCTGATGTTGCTAAGGCTCCTATGTCTACTGGAGCTGCACACATTGCTGATATGTTGCATTGACCTGTATTGCAACTACACAACTGTGAAAGACTGATATGAACTGGTAAGGATAGTAAATGCTAGATTGGATGAGGATCTACTTGTCTGATGATGATGAAAGCCACAACCTATATAGGCTTTGCCTCCTGGGTAAGCCATGCTCCTAGAGCTGCTGGCTTGAAGGTACCTTGCTTCCAGGACAAGCTCTCCTACTCCATGAGCTTTCCTGCCTCCTAGCACCCCTATCTTTGGCCCTTGAGCTCTGGGCTTGCTCTTGGGGTGCACTTCCATTACATCAGGTGGTGCGTTGCACACAATATAGTGGATACTGCACAGGTGGGCACCAATGAGCAGATAGCAGATGCATTGACCAAAGCACTTGGACCTGTCAAGGTGTGTGAGGCCAACATCAAATTGTGTGTTGTGGGGTAGGTGTGCAACTGTGCACCAAACTGCGCATGCTGCACACTTTTTTCACCACACATGACATGAGTGGGGGTGTTGCAGTGGGTGTGTGTGCATGCAGTTTAGTGAAAATTTTTGTTTACCAGGGTTCACTACAAGTATATATATACTGGTATTCAGGCCAGAAATTACCCCCGAAATATAACTTCCATATTCTCCTCATTGCGCACTTTCAGAAGCGCAACAGTAGGCGGTTGAGCGGTACAAGAAAAACAGGAAACTCTGACCGGCGCGTGTAACTCGCTAATTGTGGAAGGAGATTCTCTCGCGCGGTAGTCACGCAGACGCGTAGCACCCTCCACTTTGTTCGCGGTGCCTGCATCTCTGCCTCTCTGCGCTCGCACACCATGTCACTTTATGCATCTGATCTGATCTGAACGCCCCATTCGCTTCGCTCAACCCCACTCCTCCACCCACCCTGCGTACGACCCATCCGAGGCGAACAGAAATGATTTGGACGCCACACGACCTCGAGACAAACCATCTCTACCTCACTCATCTATGAAACCCACTGACCATGACCAACCCCGTCCATCTCACCCGTCTTCGAATATGAGTCGGTTTCGCATTCGCAGCACGGCCACTTCTCTCCTCTCCTCCGGCGTGGACTATCTGGCTACCCACGCTCGAGCGCAGTCTGCGAACTTTTCGTCCACGTCTATCCAGCCTCGTCTCAGAGACATGGCCGCGCGCGCTGGACTCGAAAACGTGGTTCTCCTCCCAGGTTGGGCGCAACGAAAGGGGGCGCGTGATCGTCATGCTCACGGTTGGGCATCGTTGGATGAGCACGAGGTTGTTGGGGAGGCAGAAATCGAACTTCATGTTGCTATTCATGGTTTCGTTTCCAAGGTGCTCGATGCGCCGAGTCGAAGTCAGAGGATCTTTAATCAGATGGCTCGTCAACTTGCTGGTCTTCCACGAATCCAACCTCCACCTCTCGGTTCGACTCTCCTCGATTCGTCTTCGGATACTTTTGTGCAGGAACCAGAGGAGATTGATGAGGATGAAGTCGAACAGGATATCCAACAGCATGTTTCGGAAACGATGGTTCGAAAGGTGATCGAGAAGGCGGATGATCAGACTGTGGTCCGATTCATGGAGACTCTAAACGCTTTGCCCGTCGATTCTGCGGAGGCTCAACAAGCTGCGAAACAAAACGATCAAAATGTTGCCGATACGAATCGTGTTGCTGCTTCCACCCAACAACCCAAACGATCCGACACTATGCTCTCAGGTGGTTCAACCCAATGGCTCAATAGAAGTATAGACGAAGTGACGGTCTTTCATCAAAACCTCACCCATCGATTAAAAGCCTACTGGGTCTATCGTTCTCCCCATAAGGATGTCCATATCGAAATCGCCCCCGTTATCAATGGCTCGATCGCGTGCGATCAACATGGACAGCGTGTGATTCTGGCATCTACCCGTCTCACTGCTGATTCGAATGGTCAGTTCGATCATCGACTCGTGATTCCTTGGCATATGCTTTCGGGGTTTTGTCGTCATTATTCGTACTTGTTTCAAATCTCCCCGAATCAAATCGATGCGGTGGAGGTAAAAGCGAAACTACTTCCATCAACCTCGTCCGAAATCCACCCCATTGGATCCGAATCTTCGTGGACCCGTCTTCCAATTCATCAAGATCACCCGCGCCAAGTGCGACTCATCTCCGACATTGACGACACGATCAAACACACGGGGGTAGTGGAAGGAACCAAACAGATGGTTCGAAACGTGTTTGTGCTTCCGTATCGGGAAACCGAGGTGAAGGGCGTTTCGGAATGGTATCGTTCGATGATGGATGTTGGAGTGGGGATTCATTATGTGACCAATGCACCCATCGAACTTTATGGGGTGGTGATGGAGTTTTTGGAATGTGTTGGGTTGCCGGTTAGTCATTTGGTTTTGAAACATTATCCCAGTGGCGTGCATAGTTTGGTGTCGAGTTGGTGGCAGTCGCCGGGGGAGAGGAAGAGGGAGAATGTGGTCAAGATTTTGGACGACTTTCGCAGTTCCCAGTTTGTTTTGGTTGGCGATTCGGGCGAGTTGGATTTGGAGTTGTTTTGTTCGTTGGCGAAAGAACGTCCCACTCAGATTCGTGCTGTTTTCATACGGGATGTTTCAACAACAACAACAACTACTACTACTACTACTTTCGATGATGATTCTACTTTTTCCACCACCATCCCTCTCAATCCCACAACCAACAACGTAAACATCACCTTACCAAAACCCCCCCAAAACGCCTTCACCCCACACACCAATTCATTCTTCGAAACTTCGTACCCCCCCCAACCCCAACCGCCCTTAGATCTTCCAACCACCAAATATACCGGGAAAGCCACCGAAGTTGCAAGAGACAACCGATCCGGTTCCGAATCCGAACCAAGGCAGGCTCAGGCGTTTCAGATGCGGTTGAATAAGGCGACGAGGTTGTTGCCTCGTTCGACCGTTTTTCGGTTGTTTAGGGAGGGGGCGGATGTTCAGCAGTTGGCGTGTCAGTTGGTTAGAGAACTTCAGTGTGGAACTCGACCGGCGGATCGATCGGGTTAGGTATCCACCCACCACCCCACAAGACGACTCCCGCTTGTCGGAGAGAAGGGAGCGTCACATCGTAAAAACACGCGCGATGTAAAA
Organism: Ustilago esculenta; assembly: GCA_020827535.1. Classification (NCBI taxonomy): domain Eukaryota; kingdom Fungi; phylum Basidiomycota; class Ustilaginomycetes; order Ustilaginales; family Ustilaginaceae; genus Ustilago; species Ustilago esculenta. The sequence continues at coordinate 53,933 of JAAKGJ010000023.1, forward strand.
TTGCGACACCAGCTAGTGCAACTTGTCGTGAAATTAATGCTTGTACATCTCTTTTCTTGTATTCAAAGACCATTCGTCCGTTAGAAATACATCACCAGTGAGCTAGTGGTGGAGTAATGGTGTGAGATTGGTGCGCTACTGGTGTACGAGTGATGCAGAGGTACTGTTAGGGTGGTGTGCGACTTCCACAGAAGGGGTGCTTTAACTAGCATACCCGTGTTCCACCCTGCTTACGAATCATGACTCAGCCTAAAGGTGTATGGTTCACCGCGCTGCTCACCAAGTGCCCTCACGCTTACATGCGGTGATCGGGCGCGCAAATCTATCGGCCGATATCCATCGAAAATTCTATCGGCCGAAATCGAGCAAGATTTGTATCGGCCGATACCGATCGAGATTTCTATCGGCCGATACCCATCGAATATTGTATCGGCCGATATCGATCGAAAATTCTATCGGCCGATACCCATCGAAAATTCTATCGGCCGATATCGATCGAAAATTCTATCGGCCGAAATCGAGCAAGATTTGTATCGGCCGATACCGATCGAAAATTTTAACGGCCGATATCGATCGAAAATTCTATCGGCCGATATCGGGCAAGATTTGTATCGGCCGATACCGATCCAGATTTGTATCGGCCGATATCGGGCAAGATTTGTATCGGCCGATACCGATCGAGATTTGTATCGGCCGAAATCGAGCAAGATTTGTATCGGCCGATATCGGGCAAGATTTGTATCGGCCGATACCGATCGAGATTTGTATCGGCCGATATCGGGCAAGATTTGTATCGGCCGATACCCATTGAAAATTTTATCGGCCGATATCGATCGAAAATTCTATCGGCCGAAATCGAGCAAGATTTGTATCGGCCGATACCGATCGAGATTTCTATCGGCCGATATCGGGCAAGATTTGTATCGGCCGATATCGGGTAAGATTTCTATCGGCCGATACCCATCGAAAATTTTATCGGCCGATATCGATCCAGATTTCTATCGGCCGATATCGGGCAAGATTTGTATCGGCCGATACCGATCGAGATTTGTATCGGCCGATATCGGGCAAGATTTGTATCGGCCGATACCGATCGAGATTTGTATCGGCCGATATCGATCGAAAATTCTATCGGCCGATACCGATCCAGATTTGTATCGGCCGATATCGGGCAAGATTTGTATCGGCCGATACCGATCCAGATTTGTATCGGCCGATATCGGGCAAGATTTGTATCGGCCGATACCGATCTAGATTTGTATCGGCCGATATCGGGCAAGATTTGTATCGGCCGATACCGATCGAGATTTGTATCGGCCGAAATCGAGCAAGATTTGTATCGGCCGATATCGGGCAAGATTTGTATCGGCCGAAATCGAGCAAGATTTGTATCGGCCGATACCGATCGAGATTTGTATCGGCCGAAATCGGGCAAGATTTGTATCGGCCGATACCGATCGAGATTTCTATCAGGCCGATATCGGGCAAGATTTGTATCGGCCGATACCGATCGAGATTTGTATCGGCCGATATCGGGCAAGATTTCTATCGGCCGATACCCATCGAAAATTTTATCGGCCGATATTGATCCAGATTTCTATCGGCCGATATCGGGCAAGATTTGTATCGGCCGATATCGATCGAGATTTCTATCGGCCGATATCGGGCAAGATTTGTATCGGCCGATACCGATCGAGATTTCTATCGGCCGATATCGGGCAAAATTTGTATCGGCCGATACCCATCGAAAATTTTATCGGCCGATATCGATCCAGATTTCTATCGGCCGATATCGGGCAAGATTTGTATCGGCCGATACCGATCGAGATTTGTATCGGCCGATATCGGGCAAGATTTCTATCGGCCGATACCGATCGAGATTTGTATCGGCCGAAATCGAGCAAGATTTGTATCGGCCGATACCGATCGAGATTTCTATCGGCCGATACCAATCGAGATTTCTATCGGCCGATATCGGGCAAGATTTGTATCGGCCGATACCGATCGAGGTTTGTATCGGCCGATATCGGGCAAGATTTCTATCGGCCGATACCCATCGAAAATTTTATCGGCCGATATCGATCGAAAATTCTATCGGCCGATACCCATCGAAAATTCTATCGGCCGATATCGATCGAAAATTCTATCGGCCGAAATCGAGCAAGATTTGTATCGGCCGATACCGATCGAAAATTTTATCGGCCGATATCGATCGAAAATTCTATCGGCCGATATCGGGCAAGATTTGAATCGGCCGATACCGATCGAGATTTCTATCGGCCGATATCGGGCAAGATTTGTATCGGCCGATACCCATCGAAAATTTTATCGGCCGATATCGATCCAGATTTCTATCGGCCGATATCGGGCAAGATTTGTATCGGCCGATACCGATCGAGATTTGTATCGGCCGATATCGGGCAAGATTTCTATCGGCCGATACCGATCGAGATTTGTATCGGCCGAAATCGAGCAAGATTTGTATCGGCCGATACCGATCGAGATTTCTATCGGCCGATACCAATCGAGATTTCTATCGGCCGATATCGGGCAAGATTTGTATCGGCCGATACCGATCGAGGTTTGTATCGGCCGATATCGGGCAAGATTTCTATCGGCCGATACCCATCGAAAATTTTATCGGCCGATATCGATCGAAAATTGTATCGGCCGATATCGGGCAAGATTTGTATCGGCCGATACCGATCGAGATTTCTATCGGCCGAAATCGAGCAAGATTTGTATCGGCCGATACCCATCGAAATTTTTATCGGCCGATATCGGGCAAGATTTGTATCGGCCGATACCGATCGAGATATCTATCGGCCGATATCGGGCAAGATTTGTATCGGCCGATACCCATCGAAATTTTTATCGGCCGATATCGGGCAAGATTTGTATCGGCCGATACCGATCGAGATATCTATCGGCCGATATCGGGCAAGATTTGTATCGGCCGATACCGATCGAGATTTGTATCGGCCGATATCGGGAAAGATTTGTATCGTCCGATACCGATCCAGATTTGTATCGGCCGATATCGGGCAAGATTTGTATCGGCCGATACCGATCCAGATTTGTATCGGCCGATACCGATCGAGATATCTATCGGCCGATATCGGGCAAGATTTGTATCGGCCGATACCGATCGAGATTTCTATCGGCCGATACACATCGAATATTGTATCGGCCGATATCGATCGAAAATTCTATCGGCCGATACCCATCGAAAATTCTATCGGCCGATATCGATCGAAAATTCTATCGGCCGAAATCGAGCAAGATTTGTATCGGCCGATACCGATCGAAAATTTTAACGGCCGATATCGATCGAAAATTCTATCGGCCGAAATCGAGCAAGATTTGTATCGGCCGATACCGATCGAAAATTTTATCGGCCGATATCGGGCAAGATTTGTATCGGCCGATACCGATCGAAATTTGTATCGGCCGATATCGGGCAAGATTTGTATCGGCCGATACCGATCGAGATTTGTATCGGCCGATATCGGGCAAGATTTGTATCGGCCGATACCCATCGAAAATTTTATCGGCCGATATCGATCGAAAATTCTATCGGCCGAAATCGAGCAAGATTTGTATCGGCCGATATGGATCGAGATTTCTATCGGCCGAGATTGTAGGTGATCGGCCTGATCACGTAATTCACTAATTTTGTGGATCTGTTAGGGTTCTGTTTATACACACAAACGCGACGTGTAATTTGACGCGTAAATTCACAAATATGCATGCTGTTAGATTTCTGTGCATGCTCAGAAATGCAACGTGTTTTTGACGTATTTTCCGACATGTTAGACCTAGGCGTCGTGATTTTTGACGCGTAATTTATCGCATTTTTCCGACCTGTTAGACCCAATGCCTAGGTTGATCAAATAACTCACAGGCTCGAGTTTGGTGACGGAAAATCTGTAAATTACATATCTCAGCAATGAGTGGTCCAATCAACGAGCTTGAACCAGCATTGTGATCCTTGGGGCAAATCCAACCTCTCCGACACCAGCAGGCCTAATGACTTCACCTGTGGCAGTCGTGATGTGTACACTAGTCTCCTTCAGATGCTGCTTGCTGAAGAATTCCTTACTGTTTGTCATGTGCAAGGATGCTCCAGAGTCAAGTTCCCAGTTGTCATCATTTTCACATCTTCCCTCTGCTAGGAATGTGATGCCACTGGTGAATTCACCTTTGATGACTTTGGTGGAGAATATGTGACGGTGACTGATCAGTTCCTGGCTCATGTTGTTTGACATCTTGTCTGTGTTACAGAGCACACACAGGTCTAGTGCCTGAGTATGCGAAATCGAGGATAAGGGCCCCTTAAACTCGATTTCGAGCTCTACTGTGCACAGGCGGGTGAACCTTCAGTGGAGCACATCCTGAAAAAAGGGCACAGGTGAGGAAGGGGCATTAGCTCAGTAAGAGCTGGTGTAGGAGGCCTCATGTAGGGGATTGGATATATAGGAATTAAGGGGTTTTCATGAGGGGAGCTGGGGCCTCGCCAGTTGCAGGTCCAGGAGGCCTGAGCAGGCCCGGAGCTCAAGTGCCAAGGATAGGGGCACAAGGAGGGCTCACCAAGTAGTAGAGCCTACCCTGGAGGCAGGTGCCTTGAGCCAGGAGCTCGAGGAGCATGGCCTACCCTGGAGGTAGGCCTATATATGTCAAAGTCTTGTTCATCATCAGATGAGTGGATCCTCATCCACTCTAGTCTTTACCATCTATATCTGTTAGTATCAGTCTTTCAAGCGTCGTCACAATCACAATACAGGTAGTTGCAATTACTTTGTACAGTGTGCAAGCTCCAGGAGTTGAAGGAGCATCAAGAACATCAGGTCAGCACCAACACTGACCCTGTGACACCTACATCACAGGTGGGACCTCAACTGCAGCCCTGGAACCTACACCAGTGCCTCACATAGCAGTAGCGAGGGTCTTACACTTGCTCAACATGCTCCAATTGCCAATTAGTGCACCCTTGGGAGTTGGGAGTGCCATCATATTACCTCATGGGAATGTGCCATGTGACCTCTGGATGGGGTGCCAACTGTTGGAATATACAGTCACTCGCGTTTTCGACTTCGGAATGATCTGTTAGATTGTGGAGGTCCAACACAGGCAACCAGGATGCATCAATATTCCTCAAAAAAGTATTTAAACACTGTTAGGCCACAACATGTCAAGAAAAGTCCAATCTAGGACCCCCACATCTGGCTATAGGACTGCACTTACCCAATTCCGGCTATTGGTCCATGACTGCGGGGACCCCAGACCCATATCTCTGAGACACAATTTGTGTTGGATGAATGTGGACCGTATATACTGGCAAAGATAGGAACACACTCCTCCATGATAGGGGAAGATAGTGTATATATGCAACCCCCCACACACACTCAAAGATAAGCTCCCACAACATTTCACTGTCTCTACTCAAGGTCCCAAACAATGCTCCATACTCTCCAAGACTTGACACAGGTATCATGCCCTCAATATAGCGAAGACATAGCCAACTTTGTGAAGGCATTGCCATCATAGGAAAACACATATATACATCAACTCACTTGTAGATACAGTTGCAGAAAGTTATTCAAACTAGTTCCCACATCCTCGCATAGCAAGGTCTGCTCTCTTCTCTTCTTCTCCTTCCCTCTTCCTCCTGTGTGAGCAAGTTGCCTATGTTGGTAGTTGCTCCTCGATTACTACTGCAACCCTCTGATATCCTCTACATACAGAGTGTATCTAAGCTGAAATATCCTCAGACTTAGCTCTACAAGCCCCTCCGAAATAGGGAAGGCACTATCGAGACAGCTACTTGCCTTTGCCTTAGCTGATCAGTGGTTTCTTCCCAAGGATCCCTGAACCGGCAATGGTAACACATTACCGGTCCACTCCTTCCAATATTCTTAACCTCGATTTCGCACATGCATAGTCAGATCTGCATAGCCAAACTGGTCGTCACACTTGATATTGGTCCCCAACCCTGACATTAGAGTGGATCATCCAAGGCATACCCCACGTTCGAAATGACAGAGAACAACCTGGTGGAGAAGCTTGACAAGCTCATCCAACTGGTGAGCATGCAAACGGATCTACTCCTCAAGCATAGCAGGTTTGAGGAGTTGTACAATGCTGCCCTGCTACAGGATCCCAACACACTGTAGCCACTACCCAGGCCTACAATTGAGGAGCCCCAAGCACAAGGCAAACAGGCCTACAGCAACAAGGACCTGTACTCCATGCCCACAGGGTCCAGGATCCAGCATAAGCAGGCAGCTACTACTGAGCCAGAAGAAGGGACCCCTCAAGTGAAGAACAACCTCAAGTATCCCTTTCCGAAGTTTGATGCTTGCAATATTGAGATGTTCCTCATTGAAGCCACAACCTGGCTGCGACACAATGGGGTAATGGACCACAAGACCATGATCAATTACACCACGAGCCACATGGAAGGAACAGCGAGAGAGTGGTGGAAGGCCAAGCTTAGGACTGATAGGAATCAGCAGGGCCAGCTCTTCCACAATTGGGACTTCTTCACACTCAGGTTATGAGAGCAGTACAGTCATCATAATGACAGGCTGGATGCCTACAACAAGCTACAAGGGCTCAAGATGGAAAGTGATGCTCTGGGAGCAGCTACATGCCATGTAGAGCACTTTAGGGACCAGGAGAGCCAGGCCAACATTGATGACAATGAGCTCATTGTGTTCCTCTTCAGGAACAGCCTCACTCGCAGTCACCAAGAGAAGTTTGAGAGGAACCCTCCAGAGGATCCCTGGAGCTGGTACAGGGAGGTTGAGGCCATCAACAAGAGTCATATTGCCACCTACCCTGGTGCTCCTACTTGGAGCAGGCTGGTCCCAGGCCAGTGAGGCTCAAGCAGGCTGGGAGCCGGGGCAGCCCCTGCAAGGACCATGGGACCCAGCAAAGGGGCCCCCTGGCCCAGGGCTATGGGAGGCATGGTCACACCAGCCAGGCCAGCAACCATCAAAGGTTGACCAGGTGATTGTGTGGGGAGCAGGCCTCTACCCCCACACCTGGCCCAGAAGCTGCCAGTAACAGGCACCCCCACTACTTTTGGTAGCAGTGTCTGTTGCATCTGTCAAGGAACCGGGCATTGGTCCTACAATTGCCCTAATAAGAACACTGGAACCACACAGCCCAAGCCCAGTGGCCCTCGAGTAGCAGTTCACCCAGTAGTGGAGGAGCTGCACAAGGAGCCCAATGACCCAGAGGACCAACCCTCACAAGAAGAGGAGCTGGACCTAGGCAAGTACAGGCAGGAGCCTGAAGAGAACCAAGGCAACCAGGGAAACGAGCATGGGGAGATGCAGTGATGGCCTGCCTCGCCCTGGAACCTACCTCACCATCCCAATGTATATACCAAGATTGTCGATACTGCTTCTCCACCAGTGCTACTCAAGTGACAGTGCTCAAGCTCGAAGGCTCCATCAATGGCCACCAGGCTCACATCCTTGCTGACATGGGTGCTGGATTGTCCATATTATCTCAAGAATTTGTCCAAAGACATCAAGTAACTACAAAAAACATAAAAACAAGGGAAGTACATGGTGTAACTGGCCACAAGCTCATGATCAGCAGCAGCACCAATGTAGCCATGGAAGTAGGGGGTCAACCACTAGGTAACCTCAAAGTACCAGTGGCCCAGGCCTTGGACTATGATCTAATCCTGGGCTTTGACAAGCTCAAAAGGTGGAAACCAAGGATGGACTGGGATACCAGGCAAGTGGAATTCGAGTCGCGTCCAGGAAATGCAAAACCAAGGATAAGGGTACCCTTAAACTCAATTTTGGCAACCACCCATGCTGCATGGTCATGAATTTGTCTCGGCTACTCAATTGATCCTGGCAGCATTGCATGATGGGCCCATTGGATTCATGCCACTGGAAGCCACTCCCAGCTCATTACCAGACTTTGGATTTGTGCCCACAGGCAACAATTGTGGTGTGGAAATGGAGGTAGAGCCTGAGGCCCCATTGCAAATGGAGATACCAACCCCATACAAGCCCCTTGAAGGGGTCTTCTGTGAGGTAGAAGCTGACAAGCTGCCTCCTCATGCTGATCACAATTTGCACAATGAGCTGGTACCAGGAGGGGAGCCTCCTCAGGGCCCATTGTACCTCAAGGGACCCAAGGAGGTGGCAGAGCTTAGGAAGTACCTTGAGGAGAACCTCAAGAAGGGCTTCATCAGGCCCTCCAAGGGACCTGTGCAATCACCAGTGCTCTTTGTACCCAAGAAGGATGGGGGCCTGTGCCTGTGTGTAGACTATCGAGGACTCAATGAGGTCACTGCTAAGAATCACACTCCACTACCTCTCATCAAGGAGCAGCTGTTCCTACTCAGGCAGGCCACCATCTACACAAAGCTGGACCTCAAGGCAGCATACAATCTGGTGTGCATCACTCCAGGAGATGAATGGAAGACAGCCTTTGGTACTCAACTGGGCCTCTACAAGTACCTTGTGATGCCATTTGGGCTAGCAAATGCTCCAACTCTATTTCAGTCACTAGTAAACCACATATATTGGGATATCATTGGTATCTATGTGGTGGTGTACTTTGATGACTTCCTCATCTTCAGTAACAGCAAGGAAGAGCATGTTGCACATGTGCAGGAGGTGCTGAAGCAATTACAGGAGAACCGGCTGTTCACAAAGCTGTCCAAGTGCACCTTCCACACTGATACTGTGGAGTTCCTAGGGTACATCATCAAGCCAACTGGCATTGAGATGGACCCTGAGAAGGTGTGAGTGATCAAGGAATGGCCCCTACCAGCAAGCATTCATGACATACAGCATTTCTTAGGGTTCACAAACTTCTATCAAAGGTTCATTGCAAACTTTGTGAGGATTGCTAGGCCCCTGACCTTGCTGATCAAGCCAGTAGAGAGGTTCAAGAAACTGCAGCTCAACAAGGAGGCCCAGGGGGCTTTCCACAAGCTGATAGGAGCCATCACCACTGCAGGGGTCTTATGACATTTCCAATATGACAAACCTACACAATTGGAGACTGATGTGAGTGACTTTGCAATCACAGGAGTGCTCAAACAGGAGCACAAGCATAGGTGGCATCCTATCACCTACTACTCAAGGAAGATGACCTCGGCAGAGTGCAACTATGAAATACATGATAAGGAGCTCCTCGCCGTGGTTCCCTGTCTATGTCAGTGGCGCCACATGCTTGCAGGCCTCCCAACCCAACTGGTAATCCTCACAGATCATGAGGCCCTCAAATACTTCAAGTTGCAGCATTGGATCACAGGCAGGCAAGCAAGATGGGCTGTATTGCTGGCAGATTTCAACTTCATACTCCAATATTGGCCTGGAGACAAGGCCAGCAAGGCTGATGCCCTTACTCGCTGACAGGATATGCAGCCCATTGGTGAGGAGATAGAACACAATGTTTGGCAAGGGTTTTTGCATCAGAAGCCAAAATCGAGTTTAAGGCCCCATTATCCTCAATTTCAGATGTGCACTAGCAATGCAACCATGGCAGATATCACAAATGGCCACCTCGAGCTGCTAGCTCACACTTTCCAGCCCCTGGACCAGGAGCTTGTGACAATGCATGAAGCTCAACCTTTTGAGGTCAAGGATGGCCTGTGGTACCACAAAGGAAGGTGCGTGATCCCCCAGGTCATGCTATCAGGCAAACAAGGCCATGGCAACACACAAGGAGCAGCTCAGGTGAGGGAAGGCTCTCTCTCCATGGAGCACTTGTGATATATGGTCATGTCACAATGCCATGATGGAGCTACTGCTGGCAATGGAGGTAGGGATGCCACCCTGGAGCTAGTATGACACCACTATTGGTGGCCAGGAATGACTGCCTGGGTAGCAGACTATGTAGCAAGCTGCCCTGTATGTGCTCGATACAAGACTCCACACCACAAGCCCTATGGCCTACTGCAGCCACTGTCCACTCCTGAGCAGCCCTGGGGCTCAATATCCATGGACTTCAATGAGGGCCTACGGCCATCCAATGGGTACAACTCCATACTTGTTGTGGTCAACCATCTCACAAAGTTGGCCATCCTAGCTCCCACCTACAAGACAGCCACCTCCCAGGACACTGCAAAGCTGTTCAGGACCCATGTGATGAAGTGATTTGGAGCCCCAGACCACATTGTCTCAGACAGAGGTCAGCAATTCATCTCAGCCACCTGGAGGAAGTTCACAGAGGCCCTGCTCATCAAGCACTTGCTCAGTACAACTTATCATCCACAAACTGATGGTCAGACAGAGAGGGTAAACCAAGTGGTGGAGCAGTAACTCTGCAAATGTATTGCAACTATGAGCAGGATGATTGGGAAGGCCTGTTACCAATGGCAGAGTTTGTATACAACAACACAGTGCACAGAAGCATAGGAGTATCCCCCTTCTTTGCCTGCTATTGGTAGAATCCTAGGATGCACCTGGACCTACCCCATGCAGTGGGAGTGTTGGACCCAACAAGGCAGTAGTTTGCACAAGGACAACTGGAGCTCACTCAATACCTACAAGAGCAGATCAGGCAAGCTCAAGCTTGTGCAGTAGAGCAATAAAACTGCAAGCACACAGACATGGAGCTCAAGGTAGGGGACTTGGTGTACATTAACTGTCACAACTGGAAGACAAGAAGACCCAGCCCTAAGCTTGATACAAGGTTCACAGGCCTGTATCCCATCATCAAGAGGGTAGGTCAACAAGCATATTGCCTACAACTCCCACCCAAGCTCAGGGTGCACAATGTATTACACATATCAATGTTGGAGAAAGTCATGAGCAGTGAACTACCAGGCAGTATGGAACACCAGATACAGCCTCAAATCCATGATGAGGATCTCAATTTTGAGGTGGAGGCCATCATGGGCAGGCACAGTCAAGGGGCAAACCTTGAGTACAAGGTCATGTGGAAGGGGTACCCTGAGGAGGCTGCCTCCTGGGAACCCCATGATCACCTTGAGTGCCCTAGCCTCATCCAGGAGTATGAGGAATTGGTGGGGGGAGGTGTTGACACAAGCAACTAAGGAGGAGGCCTGGGTGCATACAGAGCTGAAATTGGCAAAGTCTAAAGGATGCAAAATCAAGGATAAGGATGCCTTAAACTCAATTTCACCCAAATTGAGGATAAAGGCCTCTTAAACTCAATTTCAGAGCACACCTTGCAGACCAAGGAACAAGACAAAGATGCCACAATCAGCTCACATCACATTCAGGCTCACATTGGAAGGAAATCAAGGAACAGGCAATTGCAATTACATCAAGGCACAATTGAGGGCATAAAGGGAAAGGAGTTAGTAGTCCATGGCATATTCCATGTACTGGGGCACAAAGAACAAATGGTCAAGTTCAGGGAGAGGGGCAGGGACAGTGGAGGAAGGAGCTAGAGTGGGGGGAGCAATGATGTCAGAAAGAGGGTCAGGAGGACCCCCAGACACAGTGATGGACTTGTGCAGCTGATGCTCAGAGTACAGCCACTGCCTCTGGGTCATGTACTGCACTAGAGCAGCCATGACAGGGCAGAGGAAGGCCACACCCACCTCCCATATGCAATGGAGGGCAAAGTCCCAGTCCTCATGACTGCGAGGATCAAAGAAGCAATCCTCATGGTGGACATCACCCAGACCATGACCATGGGTGCAAACTAGATGGGCCTGTTCTATGCCATGCTCCACCACTTGGAACCTCCAAGGTTTGGTGTTGCCAGTGTAACAATGACCAGGGGAGGCCCACACCATCCTGATGCACCCTACATGCCCAGACAAGTGGCAATGAGCACACTTGCTGGGGACACAATTGCGCTCACCAAAAGGATTGGTGAATGCAGTGTTGGAAGGAGTGAACTGGCAATGGAGTTACCGCTACTGGTTCAGGGATCCTGGGGAAGAAACCACTGATCAGCTAAGGCAAAGATAAGTAGCTATCTCAACTGTGTCTTCCCTATATCAGAGGGGCTTGTAGAGCTAAGTCTGAGGATATTTCAGCTTAGATACACTCTGTATGTAGAGGATATCAGGGGTTGCAGTAAGGATTGAGAAGCAATTACCAATGTAGGCAACTTGCTCATGCAGAAGGAGAGAAGAAGAATAAGAGAAGAGCAGACCTTGCTATGCAAGGATGTGGGAACTAGTTCAAATGAATTTCTGCAACTGTATCTACATGTGAGTTGATGTATATATGTGTTTTCCTGTGATGGCAATGCCTTCACAAAGTCAGCTATGTTGTTGCTATATCAAAGGCACAATGCCTGTGTAGGATCCTGAAGTGTATGGAGCATTGTTTGGGATCTTGAGTAGACACAGTGGGTCACTATGGGAGCTTATCTTGAACATGTGTATGTTGTGTATATACACTATCTTTCCCTATCACAGAGGAGTGTGTTCCTATCTTTTCCAATATATATGGTCCACACTCATCTGACACAAAAAGTGTCTCAGAGATATGGGTCTGGGGTCCCCACAATCATGGAGCAATAGCCAAAACTGGGTAAATGTAGCCTGTAGCCAGATGTGGGGGTCCAAGATTGGACTTTTCTTGATGCGACCTGGTTTAACAGTGTGGAAATAATTTTGAGGAATATTGACACATCCCAGTTCCCTGTGTTGGACCTCCACAATCTAACAGATCATTCCAAAGTCGAAAATGCAAGTGACTGTATATTCCAACATGCAGAAGGGAAACAGCTGAGCATAAGGGGGGGGGGGTTAAGATGGAGTCAGCGCAAGGTCAATGCAGAAAGGAGAGTCCAGGGTACTTATGTTATGTCAAGTTGAGCACAGCCCTCGCAGGACCAGCTGGGCCAGAGCATGGAGCCCTCTGTCAATCAAAGCATCACCAGCACATGGAGGCAGTGTGCAGTGGTGGACCCATGGTCCACAATCCACCATCAAGGATAAAGGCCCTGCACAACCAAGAGCATGAGGATGGGTGCAGGAAGCTCTGCACACCATGAGGACAGCTCAGGAATGGTGGGTGGCTGCATGGAAGGGGGAAGGCCAGGCAACCAAGGAGGGGAACCAGGCAGTGACTCAGGCATGAGGTGCTGCACAACAGGGTCAAAGATGGGGGTGGGGGCCCATAGGATCCCATCTACCACGACATTGGCAGAAGGAGGAGGGGCAATGGGTGCCTAAGCTCCTCTGCCCAACAGGCCATAGCCTCTGGTGAGGACTCCCTGAAGGCACAAGCTTCAAGAACGGCAGGGGGCTCCATGGGCATGGTGGGACTGGCCATGAAGGAGTCCACCAAAGGATCAGCCAGATCCAAAAGATGGTGGTCACTCAGGGGAGTGACCAGGCCCGAAGGTAGAGGAACCTCTTGAGCTGGGCCAGAGCTGGGAGGTGGAGTGTGGGTAGCTGGCCAAGAGTGGCACAACTTGACCACCAGCCTCCATTGAGGAGGCTCTTCTGCAATGGGAGCAGCAGGCATGGGGCTGAGAGCACCCAAGGAGACTTCCAACAGAGGTAAGTGGGACCCTGGGGCCACAGGTGGAGTCCTGGGAGGTGCCAGGAGCTCCCCAGGGGAGCCAGGCGGTGAGGAGGCATCCTCCAACAAGAATAGAGCCTGGAGGGGCTCTGATGGACCAGGAACAGAGGCTGGAGGAGCCTCCACGCTAAGAGGGGAAGCTGGGTGAGGGGTGAATGCAGTACACCAGCCCCCATGGCCAGCAGGATGAGAGGAGGTCTTGGAATGATGAGGCATGATGATGCAATCATCAATAGGGGGAAAATGGAGGTTGTGGGAGGATAATGCCACCAGTGGCATCCAAAAGCAGGTCTTATGAGCAAGGCGCAGGACTTCATTTGCTTCAATGGAGCTCAGCCTTGGAAGGGGGGGGTAGTGTTATGGGGTGCACACAGGCCTAGTGCCTGAGTATGTGAAATTGAGGATAAGGGCCCCTTAACCTTGATTTTGGACTCTACCACATGCAGGTGTGTGGACTTCAGGCAAATCACACTTAGACGAGGGGCACAGGCAAGGGGGGCACACTAACTCAGTGGGGCTGGTGTAGGAGGCCCCACACAGGGGTATGAGATATAGGAATAAGGAGTTTTCACAAGGGAAGCTGGGGCCTCCCCATATGCAGGCCCTGGAGGCACAAGCAGGCCCTGGAGCTCATGTGCCAAGGAAAGGGGTGTGCAGGAAGCGAGGAGGAGGACTAGCTAGGGATACGAGCTTCTCCAGGAGGCAATTGTCTGGAGCTCGAATAGCATGGCCTGCCCAGGAGGTAGGCCTATATATGTTGTGGCCTTTCTCATCACCAGACAAGTGGATCCTCATCCACTCTAGTCTTTACCATCCTTACCATTCAGTATCAGTCTTTTAAGCATCATAATGATTGCAATACAGGTAGTTGTGATTATTTAGCATCATGTGTGAGCTCCAGTAGTTGCAGGAGCCTTAGCAACAACAAGTCAGCACCATCACTGACCCTGTGACACCTACATCACAGGCAGAACCTCAACTGCGGCCCTGGAACCCACACCAGTGTCTTATACAGCATTAGCAAGGGTCTTACACTCACTCAACACACTCCAATTGCCAACTAGTGCACCCTTGGTAGTTAGGTGTAGAATTGTATTACCCCCTGTGAATGTGCTGCATGACCTCTGGACAGGGTGCCAACAGGGTTAACCAATATCAAGTTTAAAGAGGCCTTAAACTCTATTTCACCCAAATCGAGGATAAGGTCCTCTTAAACTTGATTTCGCACATGCATATTTTGGATCTGGATAGCTGGATCTTGCTGCTCACTCAATATCAACTTCAACCTTGACAGCATAGTCAAGATAGCTACTTGTCTTGCCTTAGCTGATCAGTGGTTTTCCTTTATCCTGGATCCCTGAACTAGTAGTGGTAGCCCCATTGCCAGTTCACTTCTTCGAATACTTATACTCACCCATGTCACCCCACGAGATTTTGGGAGAACCTTGTTGCATGTATTACTTAGTTTGCTCATTAGCAACCTAGTTGATACTACTGACCCCTTTCCAGGGTACCCTACCATTGACCAGTGTGCCCATGGCCTCTCTGTTCTTGCCAACACCAACTGACGGTAGCCGCTTGCGGTTCTCAGATCCTACGGTCCTAACAAAGGGTCAGTAAGGTATGGCAAGCAGGTTAGGGGAAGGGGGAAGAGCACTCATGGAATGTCCAGGCAAGCGCAACGCTCACACAACAAACTGGGCCAGTGCATACAGCCCTCAGTAAGATGCATCATTACCAAGGCATGGAGCTGGTAAGCCGCAGCAGAGCTTCCCTTGCTCAATAACCCACCTGCGGGGGTACAAGCCTCGAGCCACCAGCAACAGGAGTATAGGTGCTGGCAGCTCCATGTTCCAGGAAGCAAGCTTGGAGAAGGTGGGGGGCTGTATGGGGAGGGGAGGCCTGGGCAAGCAAGGAGGGGAACCTGGCAGCAACTCAGGTGTGAGGTGCTGCACAGTGAGCTCATATGTAGAGGTGGGGGCCTGCAGGACCCCATCTACTATGGCATCAGTGGAAGGGGGAGGAGGCAACAGGCACCTAAGTTCCTCCTCCCAATGGGCCATGGCCTCTGCTGAGGTCTCCCTGAAGGCATGAGCTTCAGGGGCAGCAGGGGGCTCCATGGGCACTGTGGGCCCAGCCATGAAGGAATCTGTCAAAGGATCAGCAGGATCCAGATGATGGTGGTTGCTTAAGGAAGTGACCAAGCCAGAAGGTAGAGAAGCCTCTTGAGCTGGGCCAGGGCTTAGAGGCAAAGCAGGAGGGGGGTCAGCTGCATGACATTGGCACAGCTTGACCACAAGCCTCTGACAAGGAGGCTCCTCAGCTGCAAGAGCAGCTGGCAGGGGAGCAGGAGCACCCAAGGAAGCCTCCAAAAGAGGGAGGTGGGTCTCTGGGGCCAAGGGTGGTGTATTAGGAGGCACCAGGGACTCCTCAGGGTGCAACAGCAGGGAGGAAGCATCCTCAAGCAGAAACAAAGCTCACAAGGGCTCTGGTGGACCAGGGAGAGCTGCAGAAGGAGCTGAGGGGCTCAAGGGTTGGGCTGAGGGTGAAGTAGAGCTGTTGTGCTGGCCCTGATGGCCAGTGCAGTGAGAAGAAGGTTGAGAATGGCATGCCATGATGCTGCAAACACTGGTGGGGGGATATGGAGTGGTGTGGGAGGATAACACCACTAGTGGCATCCAATTGAAGGTCTTGTAGGTGTGGTGCAGGACTTCACTTGCCTCAACAGAGCTCAGCCTTGGAAGGGGGGGTAGTGCTACAGGGCATACACAGGCCTAGTGCCTGAGTACACTAAATTGAGGATAAAAGGGGTCTTAACCTCAATTTCAGTGAAATCAAGGATAGAGGGCCCTTAACCTTGATGTCAGTTTTTACTGTGCACAGGCACATAGACACAAGGTGAGCTGGGCCACAAGGGAGGGCACAGGCATGGAGATCACACAAGCTCAGTGGAACAAGTGTAAGAGGCTCTACAAAGGGGTAGGATATATGGGAGATAAGGGGTTTTCATGAGGAGAGCTTGGGCCTAACTGTCTGCTGGCCTGGGAGGCATGAGCGGGCCCAGAGCTCAGGGACTGAGGATAGGGATACTTAGGAGGCAAGGGGGGTGGCTTGCTATGTAGACGTGCTTGCCCTGGAGGCAAGGTGCCTCCTCACACCAGGAGCTTGAGGAGTAGGGCTTACCCCGGAGGTGATTCCTATATATGTCATGATCTTCTTTATCATCAGATGAGTGGATCCTCTTCCACTCTAGTCTTTACCATCTTTACCAAGTTGTTTCAGTATTTTCAGTACTCAGGTGTTTGTATCAGTTGCAATACAGGTAGTTGTGACTCAGTATCAATGTGTGTGAGCTCCAGTAGTTGTAGGAGCCTCAGCAACATCAGGTCAGCACCATCACTGACCATGAAACACCTACATTGCAAGTGGAACCTCAACCATGGCCCTGGAACCTACACCAGTGCCTTCACATATCAGTACAAGTGTCTTACACTCACACAACATGCTCCAATTACCAACTAGTGCACCCTTGGTGATTCGGTGTGCAATTGTAATACTCCAAGTGAACATGCTGTGTGACCTCTGAGCAGGGTGCCAACAGGGTTAGCCATTATTGAGGTTAAGGAGCCCTTAAACTTGAATTCACCCAATTTGAGGATAAGGCCCCATTTATCCTCGATTTTGCACATGCGTTTTTGGATAGCAGATCCTCGACGTTGCTCACTTGATATCAGCCTCAACCCTGACACTTGTATCCAGCTTGTGGCTGGGTCCCCTTGTCTTCCAGTTGTGACAGTTGATATACACCAAGTCCCCAGCCTTGAGCTCCATGTCCATGTGTTTGTGGTTGTATTTCTCCACTGCACAAGCTTGAGCTAGCCTGATCTGCTCCTGCAAATACTGGGTGAGTTCAGGCTGCCCCTTTGCAAACTCCTGCCTTGCTGGATCAAGCACTCCCACCACTTGTGGTAGGTCCAGGTGCATCCCAGGATTCCACCTGTAGCAGGCAAAGAAGAGTGATACACCAATGCTGCTGTGAACAGCATTGTTATACACAAACTCCACCATGGGGAGCAACTCTTCCCAGTCATCTTGTTTGTAGTTGCAGTACATTTGCAGGTACTGCTCAACTACTTGGTTCACCTGCTCTGTCTGACCATCAGTTTGTGGGTGATAGGCCATGCTGAGTGAGTGCTTGATGAGCAAGCCCTCTGTAAACCTCTTCCAGGTCACTGATATGAACTGGCAACCTCAGTCAGATGCAATGTGGTCTGGGGCTCCAAATTGCTTCATCACATGATTCCTGAACAATTTGGCAGTGTCTTGTGAAGTTGCAGTCTTGTAAGTGGGGGCAAGGATTGCAAGCTTTGTGAGCTGGTCTACCATGACCTGTATAGAGTCATACCCTTTGGAAGGTGGCAGGCCTTCAATGAAGTCCATCAATATTGAGCCCCAGGGCTGCTCAGGCTTGGTTAGCAGCTGCAAGAAGCCATAGGGCTTATGGCAAGGGGTCTTGTATCATGCACACACTGGGCAGCTTGCTACATAGTCTGCTACCCACACAGCCAAACCTGGCCACCAGTAGTGCAGTTGCACAAGCTCCAGCATCACATCCCTTCCTCCAGAGCCTGCAGTTGCTCAATCATGGCAATGTGACATGACCATGTACTGCAAATGCTCCACAGATAGGGAGCCTTCCCTTAATAGAGCTGTCCCTCATGTACCCTTATTCCCTTGTCTGCCTGGTAGTTTGACTTGTGGGATCACTAGCCTGCCTTCCTGGTACCACAGGCCATCCCTGTCCTTGAAAGATCACACCTCATGTATTGCTATGAGCTCCTGATCCAGTGGCTGGAATGTGCAAGTGAGCTGCTCAAGGCCACCATTTGCAATATCTGCCATGGTAGGATTTCCATCGCATGTCTGGAATTGAGGATAATGGGGCCTTAACCTCAATTTTGCTGAAATTGAGTATAAGGGCTCCTTATCCTCAGCTTCACCCTCCAATGTGAATACACTTGCTGGCAAGAGCTGCCTGACATTGTGTTCCTTCTCCTCACCTGCTGGTTGCAAATCCTGCCAGCAGGTGAGTGCATCAGGCTCTCCAGCTTTGTCACTAGGCCTGTACTGGAGCATGAAGTCAAAGTCAGCTAATAGCACAGCCCATCTAGCTTGACTGCCTGTGATCCGTCATTGTGACTTGAAGTACTTGAGGGCCTCATGGTCCATGAGGATCACTGGCTGATTTGGAAGGCCTGCAAGCACATGTTGCCATTGGCACAGGCAGGCAACTACTGCAAGCAGCTCCTTATCATGTATCTTGTAGTTGTGTTCTACTGAAGTCATCTTCCTTGAGTAGTAGGCAATGGGGTGCCATCATTGGTCATGCTCCTGGTTGAGCACTCCTGTGATGGCAAAATTGCTTGCATCTGTTTCCAACCATGTGGGTTTGTTGAATTGGAAATGGCATAAGACCCCTGCAGTAGTAAATGCTTTCATGAGTTTGTGGAATGCCCTGTCAGGGTTGAGGCCAATATTGAGTGCATGGCGAGTTCTGGCTATACAGATCCAAATACGCATGTGTGAAATCGAGTTTAAGGCCTCCTTAAACTCAATATCAGTTAACCCTGTTGGCACCCTGTCCAGAGGTTGCATGGCACATTCACTTGAGGTAATACAATGGCACTCCCAATTCCCAAGGGTGCACTAATTGGCATTTGGAGCATGTTGAGCACATGTAAGACCCTTGCTATTGCTATGTGAGGCACTGGTGTAGGTTCCAGGGCCATGGTTGAGGTTCTGCCTGCAATGTAGGTGTTGCAGGGTCAGTGATGGTGCTGACCTGATGTTCCTGATGCTCCTACAACTCCTGAAGCTTGCACACTGTACTAAGTAATCACAACTACCTGTATTGCAATCATGATGATGCTTGAAAGACTGATACTAAAAGATAAAGATGGTAAAGACTAGAGTGGATGAGGCTCCACTCGTCTGATGATGAAAAGACTTTGACATATATAGGCCTACCTCTGGGGTAGGCCATGCTCCTTGAGCTCCTGGCTTGAGGCACTTGCCTCCAGGGCAGGCTCTGCTACTTAGTGAGCCCTCCTCCTTGCCTCCTCATACCCCTATCCTTGGTACTCAAGCTCCAGGCCTGCTCAGGCCTCCTGGACCTGCAACCGGTGAGGCCCCAGCCCTCCATGTGAAAACCCCTTAATACCTATATGTCCTACCTCCTACATGGGGCCCCCTACACCAGCCCTACCAAGCTAATGCCCCTTCCTTGCCCATGCCCTTCATCCTGGTGTGAATTGCTGGATGTCTATGTGCCTGCATGCAGTAGAGCCCGAAATCGAGGTTAAGGGGCCCTTATCCTTGATTTCACATACTCAGGCACTAGGCCTGTGTGCACCCTGTAACATGTCCCCTTTGCCTCTTTGTTGAGCTTTTATCTTCTTGAATCTCTCCACAGGCTTGACCAACAATGTGAGGGGCCTGGTAATCCTTGCAAAGTTGGCAATGAACCTCCTGTAGAAGTTTACAAAGCTCAGGATGTGCTGAATATCACATAAGCTTTCTGGCATGGGCCATTCCTTGACCACTCATACCTTCTCAGCATCCATTTCAATGCCAGCTGGCTTGATGATGTACCCCAGGAACTCCACCATATCTGTGTGGAAGGTGCACTTGGACAGCTTTGCAAATAGCCAGTGCTCCTGCAAGCAGTGGAGTACCTCTTGTACATGTTGGATATGCTCCTCCTCATTGTTACTGAAGATGAGGAAGTCATCTAGGTACACTACCACATAAATGCCAATGATACTTCAATATATGTGATACACCAATGACTGTAATTGAGGCAGAGCATTGGCTAACCCAAATGGCATGACCAGGTACATGTATAAGCTCAGCTGGGTACCAAAAGCTGTTTTCCAATCATCTCCTGTGGCAATGCACATGAGGTTGTATGCTGCTTTGAGATCCAGCTTTGTATAGATTGTGGCCTGCCTGAGGAGGAACAGCTGCTCCTTGATGTGGGGTAGCAGTGTGCAATTCATGACTGTGACCTTGTTGAGACAACAATAGTCTACACACAGACACAAGCCACCATTGTTCTTTGGCACAAAGAGCACTGGGGAGTGTGCAGGGCTCTTTGAAGGCCTGATGAAGCCCTTTGCAATGTTCTCCTTGAGGTACTTCCTGAGCTCTGCCATCTCCTTGGGTCCCTTGAGGTACAGCAGCCCCTGTGGTGGCTTCCCTCCTAGTACCAGCTTTATGTGCAGGTCATAGTCTGTATGGGGAGGAAACTTATCAGCTTCTACCTTGCAAAAGACTCCCTTGAGGTGCTTGTATGGGGCCAGTATCTCCCTCTGTACCAGCTCCTCAGGCTCCACCTTCATCTCAACACCCCAATCAATGCCAGTGGGCACAAAGCCAAAGGCTGGTAGCAAGCTTGGTGGAGCATCCAGTAGCATGAATCCTATAGGCCCATTGTGCAAGGCAGCCTGGTTCAATTGAGTAGCCAAGATGAATTTGTGTCCATGTGGCACCAGTGGTTGCCAAAATTGAGGATAAGGCAGCCTTAAACTTGATATTGGCAAAATCGAGTTTAAGGGTTCCTTTAACCTTGATTTTGTGTTTCCTGGATGTGACTTGAATTCCACTTGGCCAGTATCCCAGTCAATCCTTGGTTTCCACCTCTTGAGCTTGTCAAAGCCCAGGATTAGGTTGTAGTTGGAGGCCTGGGCCACTGGCACCTCAAGGCTACCCAGTGGCTGGCCCCCTACCTCCACAGCTACTGTGGCACTACTGTTGATAGTGAGCATATGCCCAGTTATGCCATGCACCAACCATGTTTTTATATTTTTTGTAGTTACTTGATGTTGTTGAATGAACTCTTGAGACAATATAGACAATCCAGTGCCTGTGCCAGCAAGGATGCAAGCTTGTTTGCCTTCAACTGAGCCTTTGAGCTCAAGCACTGCTGCTTTGGAAGCACTGGTGGTTGAGAAGCAGAATTGACAGTCTTGGTATATACACTGGGATGGCAAAGGGGGCTCTAGGGCAATGCAGGCCATCACTGCATCTCCCCATGCCTGTTACCCTGGTTGCCTTGGCTCACCTTGCTCTCAGGCTCTGGCATGTACTCTTCAAGGTCAAGCTCTGTCTCTCGGGGAGGCTCCTCCTTGGCCTGTTCCTCCTGTTCCTTGGATAGCTCTTCAAGCACTGGGTGTGCAGCCACTCACAGCCTACTGGGTCTAGGGGGAACTGCCCCTGCCTTCTTACTAGGGCAGTTGTATGACAAATGGCCTGTTCCCTTGCAGATATGGCAGATGTTGCTGCCAAAGGTAGTAGCTGCACCTGCCACTGGGAGCTTCTGGGCTAGGTGTGGTGGCAGAGGTCTCCCATCAGGGCAATCACCTAGCCAGCCTTCTGATATAGCTGGGCAAGCTGGGGTGCTCATGCCACTGGTGGTCCTGGGCCAGGATGTGTTGGCCCATCCTGGTCTAATAGTGGCTGGGTAGGTCCCTACTGGCTTGCTTGTAGCTCAGTGGCCTACATCTTGCCTACCCCAGGAGGAAGTACTGGGATGGGTGGCTATACAACTCCTGTCCATGGCCTCACCTTCCCTGTACCAGCTCCAAGGATCCTCTGGAGGGTTCCTTTCAAACTTCTCCTGCAGATTACAGGTCAGGCTGTTCCTGAACAGGAACACTATCAACTCATTATTGTCAATGTTGGCCTGGCTTTCCAGGTCCCTGAATTGTTCTACATGGCAGGTAGCTGCTCCTGGAGCATCAGCCTCCATCTTCAGGCTTTGTAGCAAGTTGTAGGCATCCAATCTATCATTACAATGACTGTACTGCTCCTTGAGCCTGAGTGTGAAAAAGTCCCAGTTGTGGAAGAGCCAGCCCTGTTGATGCCTGTGCTTGGCCTTCCACCACTCACAAGCAGTGCCCTCCATGTGACTGGCCATGTAGTTGATCATGGTCTTGTGATTGGTGACACCATTGTGTCTTAGCCAGGTTGTTGCCTTGATAAGGAACATCTCAACATCACGGGCATCAAACTTAGGAAAAGGGTACTTCAGGTCACTCTTCCCAGGAGGTGCTCCCTCCTCTGGCTCTTTCCTAGCTGCTGGTCTACACTGCACCCTGGATCTGGTGGATGTGGCATATAGCTCCTTGTTGCTATAGGGAAGGGTGCCTGTTGCTTGGGCATCCCTACCTGGTCTAGGTCTTGGTAATGGCAATGGAGTTTCAGGGTCCCACAGTCAATTGGCCATATATGCTTCTTCCAGCCTATTATGCTTGACCAACAGCTCCAATTGCTTGCTAACAAGCTTGATGAGAGTGTCGAGATTGCTTTTGAGGGTGTCCTGAGGCTCTGTCATTGTGAACATGGGGCACTACATGAACAATCCACTCTATTGTTAGGGCTGAGGCCAGATATTGAATATACTGAACTTGAGGATCAAGTGTTCAAATACATGTGCTTGAAATCAAGGATAAACAGGGTCTTAACCTTGATTTGGGCAAAATTGAGTTTAAGGCCTGCTTAAACTCAATATTGGCTAGCCCTGTTGGCACCCCATCCAGAGGTCACATGGCACATTCACAGTACAAGTAAGATGGTAATATGAAATGCCCTCCTAGCATCAAAGGTGCACTAATTGACATGTTGAGGGTGTGAGCATGAGCGTAAGACACTCCTACTGATATGTAGAGGCACTGGTGTAGAATTCAGGGCCATGGTTGAGGTTCTGCCTGTGATGTAGGTGTTACAGGGTCAGTGATGGTGCTGACCTGATGTTACTAAGGCTCCTATGACTCCTGGAGCTTGCACATGATACTACTATGTCACAACTACCTGTATTGTCATCTATACAACAACTGTAAGACTGAAAAGACTGATACAACTGATAAAGATGGTAAAGACTAGAGTGGATGAGAATCCACTTGTCTGATGAAGAGAAAGGCCATGACATATATAGGCCTTTACCTCCTGGGCAAGCCATGCTCCACAAGCTCCTGGCTCATGGTACCTTGCCTCCAAGGCAAGCTCTTCTGCCTAGTAGGCCCTCCGCCTTGCCACCTGAGTACCCCTATCCTCAGTATGCAAACTCCGGGCCCTGCTCATGTCTCCTGGGCCTGCAGATGGCGAGGCCCCAGCTCTCCTTGTGATAGCCCCTAATTCTTATATCTCCTAACCTCCTCATGTGGCCTGATACACTGGCTCTATTGAGCTTGTGCCACCCCTATGCCTGTGCCCTTCCTTGTGGTCCAGCTCACCTTGAGTCTACATGCCTGCATGTGGTAAAGTCTGACATCGAGGTTAAGGGCCCCTTATCCTCGATTTCGCGTACCCAGGCACTAGGCCTGTGTGCGCCCCGTAACACTTGCCTCCTAAGTACCCCTATCCTTGGTACTCAAGTTCCAGGCCTGCTCATGTCTCCTGAATGGCGAGGCCCAAGCTCTCCTCATGAAAACCCCTAACTCCTATATCTCCTAACCCCCTTGTGTGCCCTTTTACACCAGCTCCACTTAGCTTGTGCCATCCCCATGCCTGTGCCCTTCCTTGTGGTCCAGCTCACCTTGTGCCTACACACCCACATGTGGTAAAGCCGATACCAAGGTTAAGGAGCCCTTGAACTCGATTTTGCCCAAATGGAGGTTAAGACCCCATTTATCCTTGATTTCAATTACACATACTTGGACACTTGATCCTCAAGCTCAATATACTTGATATCTGGACTCAGCCCTGACAGACCCATCCCATTCCAGGGTGAAGATGTGGAATTCTCCAGCCTTGGGAGGATTGGCTGGGGTGTTTACCTGCATGAAGGGAGTGGGCTCTGGCACCAGGAGTGGGGGGACCACAAGTTGGACCCTATCCTGGAGGAGGAGCCACAGAAGGTCCATCATTTCCTGGCAGGCTTGGGCCTCCTGTTGAAGCAGTTGGACCACTTCCACAAGGGTTGCTTTGCCTGGAGTAGAGTCCTGTGGAGTGGCTTGAGGGGGCATGCTGATGGCATTGACCCGCAGGGGTAGGTCACATGTAATGTTAGGACTGTAGGATCTGGAAACCACAAGCAGCTACAGTCAGTTAGTGTTGGCAGGAATGGAGAGGCCATAGGCTAACTGATCAACAGTGGAACACTGTGGAAAGGGGTCAATAGTATTGACTTGGCTGCTAATGAGCAAACTAAGTAATACATGCAATGAAGTTCTGAGGGAACCTCATTGGGGGATGGGGAGAGGGGTAACAGGGTGCACCTCCATCCCAGGGGGTGCAGCAGGTGAGTGAGGTAGCCCAACAGGGTGTCATGTGGTCCACCAGGCAAGCCACACACATGGGTCTGACATTGACCAACACATCCACACCTCACATCTCTTTCTCCTGTGACTGTGTCTAAAGGGTTAGTATGCAGTATCCCTCCCTCCCAAGTGTACTGGGTGTATGTGGTTGGGTGTATGCAATTGGTCAATGCATCCACACCATCCCCTCCTCCCGAGTATACTGAGTGTATGCAGTTGACCAACACATCCACACCTTGTCTCAGTACACACTATCCTCCCCTCCCAAGTGTATTGGGTGTATGCAGTGGACCAATGTTATGGGGCGTACACAGGCCTAGTGCCTGGGTATGCGAAATCGAGGATAAACAGGGTCATAACCTCGATTTCAGCAAAATCGCGGATAAGGGGCCCTTAACCTCAATGTCAGACTTTGCCATGCGCAGGTGCATAGACACAAGGCAAGCTGGCCCATGAGGAAGGGCACAGGCATGGATAGGCACAGGCTCAATGGAGTTGGTGTAGGAGGGCACATGAGGAGATTAGGAGATATAGGAATTAGGGGGGGGTTGTCACAAGGAGAGCTGGGGCCTCGCCTTCTGCAGGCCCAGGAGGCATGAGTGGGGCCTGGAGCTTGAGTACCAAGGATAGGGGTATGTAGGAGGTGTGGAGGAGGGCTCACTAGGTAGACAAGCTCGCCCTGGAGGCAAATGCCTTGTGCCAGGAGCTCAAGTAACATAGCCTGCCCAGGAAGTAGGCCTATATATGTTGCGGTTTTCTCATCACCAGACAAGTGGATCCTCATCCACTCTAGTCTTTACCATCCTTAGTATTTAGTATCAGTTCCCAAGCTTCATAACAATTGCAATACAGGTAGTTGTGATTACTTAGCATTGTGTGCAAAGCTCCAGTAGTCAAAGGAGCCTTAGCAACAACAGGTCAGCACCATCACTGACCCTGTGACACCTACATCACAGGCAGAACCTAAACTGTGGCCCTGGGACCTACACCAGTGCCTTCATATATCATTACAAGTGTCTTACACTCACTCAACACACTCCAATTGCCAACTAGTGCACCCATGGCAGTTGGGTGTATACTCATATTACCCCCATTGAACATTCTGTGCAACCTCTGAGTGGGGTGCCAACAGGGTTAGCCAATATCGAGGTTAAGGAGCCCTTAAACTCGATTTTGCCCAAATTGAGGATAAGGCCCTTTATCCTCAATTTCGCACATGTGTATTTGGACTTGGATAGCCGAACCTTAGTATCGCTTACTTGATATCAGCCTCAACCCTGACAACATACACATCCACACTTCATCTCAATACACACTATCCCCCTCCTACCAAGTGTACTGGTTGTATGCAGTTGACCAATGCATCCACACCTTTTCTCAGTATGCACTATCCCCCCTCCCAAGTATACTGGGTGTATGCAGTTGACTAACACATCCTGACCTTGTCTGTTAGGACCATAGGATCTTGAAACTGCAAGTGCCTATGGTCAGTTGATGTTGGCAGGAGCAGAGAGGCCATGGGCACACTGGTCAATGGTGGAACACCATGGGAAGGGTGTTGGAATACACAGTCACTTGCTTTTTTGACTTCAGCATGATCTGTTAGATCATGGAAATCCAACACTGACAACTAGGCACATGTCAAAATCCTCAAAATTAATTCCCACTGTTAAGACCACAACACATCAAGAAAGCGACCCAATATCTGGATATCACACTTGGTTACAGGGAATGTTTAACCAGTTTTGGCTATTACTTCACATTCTTGGGGACCCCAGTCTGATATCTCTAAGACACAATTAGTGTCAGATGAGTGTGGGCTGTATATGATGGAGAGATAGGGTCATGCTGCTACATGTAAAGGATAGAAGAGATAAGATATACACATGATATGTTCCAAACATTCAGTACAATGCTCAAAATCCCAATGATGCTCCATACTTCTCAAGATCCTACACAAGTTTCATACTTTTGATATAGCAATGACATTGCCAACCTTGAGAAGGCATTACCATCATAGGAAAACACATATATACTTTGGTTCACATGTAGATACAGCTGCAGAAAGTCATTCAAACTAGTTCCTACAACCTTGCATAGCAGGGTCTGCTCTTCTTCTTTTGCCTCCTGTAAGAGCAAAGTTACCAACATTGGTAGTTGCTCCTTGATCCCTACTGCAACCCTCTGATATCCTCTACATACAGAGTGTATCTAAGCTGAAATATCCTCAGACTTAGCTCTACAAGCCCCTCCAATATAGGGAAGGCACAGCTGAGCTTGCTACTTGTCTTGCCTTAGCTGATCAGTGGTTTCCTTTGCCCCTGGACCCCTGAACTGGTAGTGGTAGCCCCATTGCTGGTTCACTTCTTTCAATATGTTATGAGCCCAAAGCCAGATCAATCTGCACACTCACATCATTACAACACTTGCTCAAGCACTTAAGAGCCTTCAAGTTTGTTTCCAGACTGTGAGGAACTTGCCAATGTCAGCACATGTCATCTCTCAAATGACTCTTTAATGCCTTTATCTACCTCTAACTTCTCTTCAACAACATCTATCACCCTTACTCAAACCCAATCTAGGTACATTAGGAAGATAGCCACCAATATCAGATCTTGTAATTTCTGTCTTCCCTGGCTCACTGACTCCAATGACTTCTTTAAGTGGAGAGCCAATAGCATTAATCTCAACATGCAAAAGGGACCTGATATCTATCATTCAATCATGTTTGAGACACTGCAACCACCTCAAGGAACTGAGGAACATTGCAAATGGCATAGGTACAATCTTACTGCCAAAGGCTTACTTCTTTCCAGTATGTCAACTGAACTCTCTATGATGGTTGATCATTATCCTATGGTGCAACAAATCTGGCAACATCTTGAAAAATCTGTGAGCACAAACCTAAGGTACAGACTCAAGGAGACCAAGACAGAATTCAATAGTCTTAGGCAAGACAAACTCACCATTGCAAGCTATGCTGCCAAAATTGTGACAGTGGTAGAGCAACTCAAGCTCAGAGGAGCTGAACCTTCCTGGCACAAATGGTATACTGTCCTAATGAAGGGACTAGCATTGCAAATTTGCTGGAATCCATAGCCAATTGGAAGAATCTTACTGCAATCAGCACAAGGAACAGTCTGTCAGGGTTGAGGCTGATATCAAGTGAGCGGCAAGGTCCAGCTATCCAGATCCAAAATTTGCATGTGCGAAATCAAGGATAAATGGGCCTTATCCTCAATTTGGGTGAAATCAAGTTTAAGGCCTCCTTAACCTTGATATTGGCTAACCCTGTTGGCACCCCATCCAGAGGTCATGTGGCACATTCAAGGGTGGTAATATGAGTATACACCCAACTGCCAAGGGTGCACTAAATTGGCAATCTGAGTATGTTGAGTGAGTGTAAGACCCTCGCTATTGCTATGTAAGGCACTGGTGTAGGTTCCAGGGCTGTGGTTGAGGTTCTGCCTGCAATTTAGGTATTGCAGGGTCAGTGATGGTGCTGACCTGATGTTGGTAAGGTTCCTCCAACTACTGGAGCTTCCACACAATGCTAAGTAATCACAACTACCTGTATTGCAATTGTTTATAGTGTTCAAAGCCTGATACTGAATGGTAAAGATGGTAAAGACTAGAGTGGATGAGGATCCACTCATCTGGTGATGAGAAAGACCACAACATATATAGGCCTACCTCCTGGGCAGGCCATGCTACTTGAGCTCCCAGCTCCAGGCAATCACCTCTTGGACAAGCTCATATCCCTAGCGAGGCCTCCTTCCTGCCTCCTGCATGCTCCTATCCTTGGTACACAAGCTCCAGGCCTTGCTCATGCCTCCTGGGCCTGCACAGGGCGAGGCCCCAGCTTTCCTCATGAAAGCTCTTTATTCCTATTTCTCCTACCCTCTTGTAGGGCCTCCTACACTGGCTCTCCTGAGTAGTGCCCTCTCCATGCCTGTGCCCCTCCTCTTGATGTGATCTGCCTGAAGTCCATGCACCTGCACGCAGTAGAGTCTGAAATCGAGGTTAAGGGGCCCTTATACTCGATTTCGCGTACCCAGGCACTAGGCCTGTGTACACCCTGTAACACAGTCGTTTACTATTAGAGATGCCGATGGCAAGATTAGGCCTGTCACCATCATCAAGGACAAGATCAACAAGAAAGTTGAATATGACAATATAGTTGACCAACTCAAGGCCAAAGAAATCAAACTTGGACTCCATGTTTATGGACTTGGTGAATGATCAAGGAACTCTGTCTCTGCCTTTGTTATCAATGGCAAGCCCAAGAAGTTCAACAACCAATCCAGGAACTTCAGGTCCTAGAAAGGGAACAGCCCTCCCAAGGGTAAACCCTTGGAGGAAGCCATTTGCTTCAAGTGCAAACAGAAGGGTCATTATGCCAATAGATGCCAGAATCCTCAAAAGGAGGAAGACAATGAGACCATGATGATCACAGATATAACTCAGCTTACTCTTCATCCAATAATGGATATGGTAGTCCCAACAATTGGATCATTGACTCTGCTTCAACTGTTCATATCTGTATAAACAAGAATCTGTTTGCTGAACTCTCCAAAACCACTACACCTCCTAACCAAAGTGGCAGCCTTCAACACATGCCAGCTTGCAGCAGAGGCACTGTTAAAGTTGTTGCCAACATAGGATTCAAGAAAACCCATACTCTAGTCCTCAAAAACATCTTCTATGTCCCAACCTATGCAGCAAACCTCATTACCCTCAACCTCATTGCCAAGGTCACTAACATCAATATCAATGGCAGCAGACTCATCACAAGGAAGGGAGGCAACATTATCTTCAATGGAGAAACAAGAAATATGCTCACCTACCTATGCCAACCCAAGCCTGAATTTGCAGCTCTCACCTATGGTGCTGTCTCAACCTCAATTTGGCACCAATGGCTTGGCCATCCTGGCAAAGGAAGGATGAAGCAAATATTGGAAGTCATCCCTGAAGTTGCTAAGGAAACTGACATGAGCTCAGGAAAGTGCCATTTATGCAAGGTGAGCAAGTCTCACAGGCAACCTTTCCCCACTAGCACAACAACAACAACTGAGCCCCTACAGCTCATACACTCTGATGTTGTCAGCAAGTTCAAGGATATAATGCATGGAGGTCACCAATTTGCAGTAACCTTCATTCATGACTATAGTTGTTTTGTGACAGTCTACCTCATGACACACAAGAGTGAGGTATTAGGTCATTTCCAGGAGTATAAGACTCTGATGGCAAACCAGACAGGAAAGAAGTGTCAGGGTTGGGGACCGATATCGAGTGTGACGACTAGTTCGGCTATGCAGATCTGATTACGCCTGTGCGAAATCGAGGTTAAGAGGGCCTGATCCTTGATATCAGTTAACCCTGTTGGCACCCCTTCCAGAGGTCACATGGCACATTCACTTGGGGTAATACAATAGCACTCCCAACTCCCAAGGGTGTGCTAGTTGGCAATCTGAGTATGTTGAGTGAGTGTAAGACCCTCGCTACTTCTGTGTAAGGCACTGGTGTAGGTTCCAGGGCCACGGTTGAGGTTCTGCTTGCAATGTAGGTGTCACAGGGTCAGTGGTGGTGCTGACCTGATGTTCCTGATGCTCCTTCAACTCCTGGAGCTTGCACACTGTACAAAGTAATTGCAACTACCTGTATTGTGATTGTGACGACACTTGAAAGACTGATACTTAAAGATAAAGATGGTAAAGACTAGAGTGGATGAGGTTCCACTCATCTGATGATGAAAAGACCTTGACCTATATAGGCCTACCTCTGGGATAGGCCATGCTCCTCAAGCTCCTGGCTCAAGGTACCTGCCTCCAGGGCAGGCTCTGCTACTTAGTGAGCCCTCCTCGTGCCCCTATCCTCAGTAACTGAGCTCCGGGCCTGCTCAGGCCTCCTGGACCTGCAACCGGCAAGGCCCCAGCTCTCCTCGTGAAAACCCCTTAAGTCCTATAAGTCCTACCTCCTACTTGGGGCCTCCTACACCAGCCCTACTGAGCTAATGCCCCTCCTTCGCCTGTGCCCCTTGTCCTGTTTTGCTCCACTGGAGGTTCATGCACCTGCACGTGGTAGAGCTCGAAATCGAGTTTAAGGGGCCCTTTTCCTCGATTTCGCGTACTCAGGTACTAGACCTGTGTGCGCCCTGTAACACTCATATGTTCCAATTGGGTAACCTCCGACCATGTTGTTTTGACCCTTCTGGTTGGTTAATCCTCTGTGCATGGCAAGTGGTTCCCTTGCATGGGAGGTACATCCTATGATGCATGTGCACAATTGGTACAGTGTGATTGGAGCATTTTAGGGGGAATGCTTGTGGTAGATGCATCTTGCTTCCTATTGGTTGGTTCAGACACCTGAAATCTGGGATTGGTCCCAGCCATCTGAAGTTCTTTCCCACTGACTGCAATGTGGTGCTTACAAGTGAAATGTACTAAGTATGAGATGTATCTTTGACAAGTTGTTTTGTCTAACAGAACCATGTGTATCACACTTGAATGCGGTGGAGGCCTGAGTGGCTCACTTGGAGGCGGTGTTGGCCTGCGGTGATGTATGTTGCCTGAGTGAGTAGTGCTACTCACAGTTAAGCCGTCTTCTTGATGGTGTAATTGTTGGTCTTGCCACCATTCACAAAGTTGGGGCAAGATGGGAGTGGGTGAGGCCCATTGCAATGAAGGCATGTGTGCTGCCAATTGCATCCTGTGCAGTCATGACCAGTGTTAAACTTGTGGCAGGTGTCTGAGCTAGGAGTGCTGGTAGCTTGGCAATTGATGCGGTTGCTGGAGCCTGACGCCTTCTTGGAGGCGGAAGGTGTTACGGGGCGTACACAGGCCTAGTGCCTGAGTATGCGAAATCGAGGATAAGGGGCCCTTAACCTTGATTTCAGATTCCACTGCATGTAGGTGCGAGGACTTCAGGTGAATCAAACCAAGAGGAGGGGCACAGGTGAGGAGAGGGCATTACTCAGGAGGGCCGGTGTAGGAGGCCTCACATGAGGATAGGAGAAATAGGGATAAGGAGCTTTCACAAGGGAAGCTGGGGCCTCACCCTATGCAGGCCCAGGAGGCATGAGCAAGGCCTGGAGCTCAGGTGCTGAGGATAGGGGTAGACAGAGGCGAGGAGGGGGACTCGCTAGAGATATGAGCTTGTTCAAGAGGCAATTTCCTGGAGCCAGGAGGTCGAGTTAGCATGGCCTGCCCAGGAGGTAGGCCTATATATGTTGTGGTTCTCCTCATCACCAGATGAGTGGATCCTTATCCACTCTAGTCTTACCATCTTTACTATTCAGTATCAGTCTTTCAAGCATTGTAATGATTGCAATACATGTAGTTGTGATTACTTAGCATTGTGTGGAAGCTCCAGTAGTTGGAGGAACCTTACCAACATCAGGTCAGCACCATCACTGACCCTGCAATACCTAAATTGCAGGCAGAACCTCAACCACAGCCCTGGAACCTACACCAGTGCCTTACATAGCAATAGCGAGGGTCTTACACTTGCTCAACACACTCAGATTGCCAATTAAGTGCACCCTTGGCAGTTGGGTGTATAGTCATATTACCACCCTTGAATGTGCTGCGTGACCTCTGGACAGGGTGCCAACAGGGTTAGCCAATATTGAGGTTAAGGAGGCCTTAAACTCGCTTTCGCACATGCATATTCTGGATCTGGATAACCGAACCTTGCTGCTCACTCGATATCGGCCGCAACCCTGACAGGGCTGTGGTTGAGTCTTCATTGGTCCTGACCTCATTGATTGGGAGGCGAGGGGTCCGTAGGGGCATGCTGATGGCCACAACCTGCAAGGGTAGGTCACATGTAATGTTAGGACCATAGGATCTGGGAACAGCAAGCAGCTATGGTCAGTTGGTGTTGGCAGGAATGGAGAGGCCATGGTCACACTGGTCAACAGTGGGATACTGTGGGAAGGGGTCAAAAGAATTGACTTGGCTGCTAATGAGCAAACTAATACATGCAATGGAGCTGTGAGGGAACCTTATGGGGAGTCAAGAGTGCATATAAGTGTGAATACTGAACTGCCAGGATGTTGTCGGTGATCATGGGCACTTCCCCAGAGGGGTCATGTGTGGGCTGGGAGCTTGATGGTGATTGAGGGTGTTTCCCCCAGTAGGGTCACATGTGTGATTGTTGTGGGTC
Source organism: Ustilago esculenta (assembly GCA_020827535.1). Classification (NCBI taxonomy): domain Eukaryota; kingdom Fungi; phylum Basidiomycota; class Ustilaginomycetes; order Ustilaginales; family Ustilaginaceae; genus Ustilago; species Ustilago esculenta. The sequence continues at coordinate 86,913 of JAAKGJ010000023.1, forward strand.
TAACAGTGGAGGTTCCAGGGCTGTGGTTGAGGTTCCGCCTGTGATGTAGGTGTTGCAGGGTCAGTGATGGTGCTGACCTGATGTTGCTAAGGCTACTACATCTAATGGAGCTGCACACAATGCTGATATGTCGCAATGACCTGTATTGCAACTACACAACTGTGAAAGACTGATACAAACTGGTAAAGATAGTAAATGCAAGAATGGATGAGGATCCACTTGTCTGATGGTGAGGAAAGCCACAACATATATAGGCACTGCCTCCTGGGCAAGCCATGCTCTTCGAGCTCCTGGCTCAAAGGTACCTTGCCTCCAGGGCGCTCTCTTCTCCATAGCGAGCCCTCCTCGCCTCCTGAGTACCCCAATCCTTGGTACTTGAGTTCTGGGCACACTCATGCTTCCTGAGCCTGCAGACAGTGAGGCCCAAGCTCTCCTTGTGAAAACTCCTATTCCCTATATCTCCTAACTCCTTCATGTGGCCTCTTACACCAGCTCCATTGAGATTGTGCCAAGCCCATGCCTGTGCCCCTCCTTGAGGTCAAGCTTGCCTTGAGCATATGTGCCTGCACATGGTAAAGTCTGACATTGAGGTTAAGGGCCCTCTAAACTTGATTTCACTGAAATTGAGGTTAGCACCCCCCTTATCCTCAATTTTGCATGCTCAGGCACTAGGCCTGTGTGTGCCCTGTAACACTAGACTACCAGCTCTTGAAGCACCCACCTTTGCTTGTTGCCGCTGCTTCTATGTGGCTTGCACAGAAGGTGCTCAAGCGTGGTGAGTGGACACCAATGTTGGTACACTATGTGACATACTTGGAGCAGGAGCTGCTGGGCACTGCTGAGATCATGCTTGTTATGGGGTGTACACAAGCCTAGTGCCTGGGTATGCGAAATCGAGGATAAACAGGGTCTTAACCTTGATCTTGGTGAAATCGAGGATAAGGGCCCCTTAACCTCGATTTCAGGCTCTACTGCATGCAGGTGCGTAGACTCCAGGCAAGTTGGACCACGAGAAGAGGCACAGGCAAGGAGACAGCACCAACTCAATAAGGCTGGCATATGAGGCCTTATGCAGGGATAGGAGGCATAGGGAATGAGGAGCTTTTCACAAGGGAAGCTGGGGCCTCACCATATGCAGGCCCAGGGGGCATGAGTGGGGCCCGGAGCATGGGTACTGAGGATAGGGGTATGCAGGAGGTGAGGAGGAGGACTTGCTAGGTAGACGAGCTCACCCAGGAGGCAAATGCCTCGAGCCAGGAGCTCAAGTAGCATGGCCTGCCCAGGAGGTAGGCCTATATATGTTGTGGTTTTCTCATCACCAGATAAGTGGATCCTCATCCACTCTAGTCTTTACCATCTTTACCATTCAGTATCAGTCTTTCAAGCATTGTAACAATCACAATACAGGTAGTTGTGATTTCTTAGCATTGTCTGCAAGCTCCAGTAGAGAAAGGAGCCTTAGCAACATCAAGTCAGCACCATCACTGACCCTGCAACACCTACATCACAGGTGGAACCTCAACTGTGGCCCTCAAACCTACACCAGTGCCTTACATAGCAATAATGAGTGTCTTACACTTGCTCAACACACTCCAATTGCCAACTAGTGCACCCTTGGTAGTTGGGTGTATAGTCGTATTACCTCCCTTGAATGTGCCGCATGACCTCTGGGGTGCCAACAGGGTTAGCTGATATCGAGGTTAAGGAGGCCTTAAACTCGATTTCACTCAAATCGAGGATAAGGCCTGTTTAACCTCGATTTCGCACACGCGTATTTTGTATCTGGATAGCTGGACCTCGCCTGCTCGCTTGATATCAGTCTCGATCCTGACAATGCTCAACTGAGTAATATGACCAATTGAACACCAGGCTCACCAAACAAAATACGCTGACAAAAAGTGCTCGCAAACGGTGGCCTATGTAATCAATTGGGCACACAAGTTGTTCCCCGAAGGTGTTGTTGATGTCAATGAGAAGCAGGACCTCAATGTTCTCCATGTTGACATGTACATTTGAGAAGGCATTGAAAGGCCTTAGCAATCCCAATTCTCATTCACATTGTCTCACACTAACACATTGGCCAACAGTATACACAGATAAATGCACTACTGTTACAAATCAATCAAATCACTACAATTGACTATTACAATGTGTGGCTATTATGATGTGTGTGTATTATAATGATGATGAGCAGATAGGTTTTTGAGCTGATGTGAAATGATGGCAAGCAAGCTGTAGTGCCTGATTGTGATGATGTTTCTTTAGCTGTAGTTGGTCCAACAATCACTCAATGCTATCAGTTGAGGGCTGTTCAGCTATTGTTAATCATTCAATAGATGTGCAATTGCTAGAATGTGAGTCTGAAAAACATAATGGAACCTTTCAGGTGGAGTACAGCAAAGGGATCACCAATTGTCAACCCTGTGGGTGATTGCAACAGATTCAGAGCGTTGAAGGGAACACGAGACTGCAACAAGGGACTGCAGCACAGTGACAAAGAAGAGTGGTGTAGTGTCTGAACATGTGAGTGGGTAGGAAGGAGTTGGTCTGAGCTCAAAAATCCTTTGGCAGAGTCACTGCAGAGCGCTAGGAACAAGCACTAGCTTCACTAGTGCAGGCTGGCACATGAGGGGTAGACATGGCAGACCCTCTTCAGCAGACTGAACATGAACTCACTGTCTCACATCTAACCATCATCTTGGACTCTGCTAATTGCAACCGCACAACTCAGCTGAGCTTTTTCTTTCAGTCTTCATGGTCTTTGGCGCCATCCTGCACAAGCTACACCTCAAGACCACCTTGCTTGCCATCAAATGGCCCTCAAGACTCCTTTGCTCCCTGTCAGATGGCACCACATGACTTTTTCCTGCTCAAGATTGGCCTCCATGCTCAGCCTCACCATATAGTCCAAGTACTTTTATGGGCTCTCAAGATCAAGATTACACTGGCAAGACCACACTGGCAGTACCTCAAGATGTTCATCACTGTCCTCTGCAGCCATATCTTCTCCAGCTCACCTCTTTGCCTCAGCTTGTGCTCCTCCCCTCCTGCATGTGATCCCTTCCCTTGCTTGCATGCATTATCAATGTTGTTGCTTGCCCACAAGCTTCCCTCCACTCCTGTCCCCCTCTTCACCACTGCCCATATGACCTGTTTGACAACACTGAGCCTGTGTTTTGTTGATAGGTGATCAACAGGCCTTCTTCAAAGGTAATGCAGTCTAGTGGCCTAGCATGCTGCCTGAAATACTGCCAGCATGCAATCCTGGGAGTTGTCCCCCAGTCTACCCCCCTGGCTTAGTGCACTAGTAACACCCTTGTGCAGTTGCACTTGTCAGCATATGTTTGCTTGTGGGTATGATCCACTAGCTGCTGCCTTCATCCTGTTACCGGGCGCACACAGGCCTAGTGCCTGAGCACGCGAAATCGAGGATAAGGGCCCCTTAACCTCGATTTCGGACCCAACCGCGTGCAGGCATGTGGACCTCTGGTAAATCACACCAAGACAAGGGGCACAGGTGAGGAGGGGGCATTAGCTCAGTAGGGCTGGTGTAGGAGGCTCCACGCAGGGGGTAGGGCATATAGGAAACAAGGGGTTTCACGAGGAGTGCTTGGGCCTTGCCATCTGCAGGTCCAGGAGGCATGAGCAAGCCCGGAGCTTGAGTACCAAGGATAGGGGTACTTAGGAGGCAAGGGTGATGGTGTGCTATGCAGAAGAGCTTGCCCTGGAGGAGAGGTGCCTCCTTGAGCCAGGTGCTCAAGGAGTAGGGCTTACCCAGGAGGTGTTGCCTATATATGTTGTGGTCATTTTCATCACCAGACAAGTGGATCCTCATCCACTCTAGTCTCTACCATCTTTACCATTCAGTATCAGGCTTTGAACACTATAAACAATTGCAATACAGGTAGTTGTGATTACTTAGCATTGTGTGCAAGTTCCAATAGTTGAAGGAGCCTTAGCAACATCAGGTCAGCACCATCACTGCCCCTGCAACACCTACATCACAGGTGGAACCTCAACTGTGGCCCTGGAACCTACACCAGTGCCTTACATAGCAAAAGCGAGGGTCTTACACTCACTCAACACACTCCAATTGCCAACTAGTGCACCCTTGGGAGTTGGGTGTATAATCACATTACTTCACTTGAATGTGCTGCGTGACCTCTGGACAGGGTGTCAACAGGGTTAACTGGTATTGAGTTTAAGGAGGCCTTAAACTTGATCTTGGCGAAATTGAGGATAAGGCCCCCTTAACCTTGATTTCGCACATGCATATTTTGGGTCTGGATAGGTGGACCTCACTGCTCCCTTGATATCAGACTCAACCCTGACATTAGAGTGGATCATCCAATTAGTGCCCTGCATTCAGAATAATGGAGAACAACCTGGTGGAAAAGCTTCACAAGCTCATCCAATTGGTCAGCAAGCAGTTGGAGATACTCCTCAAGCAAAGCAAGTTTGAGGAGATACATGATGCTAGCAGGTGGCCTGACCCCAACACACCATCACCACTACCTAGGCCTACACCTGAGGAGACTCAAGCACTAGGTATCCATGGCTACAGCGATGAGGACCTGTACTCCACACCCATGGGGTCCAGAGTTCAACGTAGGCCAGCAGCTACTACTGAGCCCGATGAAGGGGCCCCTCCTGTGAAGAATGACCTCAAGTATCCCTTCCCCAAGTTCAATGCTTGTGATGTCGAGATGTTCCTCATTGAAGCCACAACCTGGCTGTTACATAATGGTGTAGCAGATCAAAAGACCATGATTAACTACACTGCAAGCCATATGGAAGGCACAGTGTGAGAATGGTGGAAGGCCAAGCTCAGGACTGACAGGAATCAGCAGGGCTGCCTCTTCCACCACTGGGACTTCTTCACACTCAGGTTGAGAGAACAGTACAGACTTTGTAATGATAGGCTGGATGCCTACATTAAGCTACAGGGCCTCAAGATGGAGAGCAATGCTCTGGGAGCAGCTACACGCCATGTAAATTGCTTCAGGGACCTGGAAAGCCAGGCCAACATTGATGATAATGAGCTCTTTGTGTTCCTATTCAGGAACAGCCTCACTTGCAGTCTCCAGGAGAAGTTCAAGAGGAACCCTCCAGAGGATCCCTGGAGCTGGTACAGGGAGGTCAAGGCCATTGACAAGAGTCATATTGCCACCTACCCTGGCACCCCTACTTGGAGCAGGCTGGACACTGGCCAGCAAGGCTTGAGCAGGCCAGGAACCAGGACAACCCCTATGAGGACAACAGGAGCTAGTGCAGGAGCCCTGTGGCCTAGGGCTACTGGAGGCATGAGCACACCAGCTCTGCCTGCAACAATGGAGGGTCAACTAGGCAACTGCATAGGTAGCAGGCCCCTACCCCCACACCTGACCCAGAAGCTCCCAGTGACAGGGACCCCCACTACCTTTGGTAGTGGTGTCTGCCATATCTGTCATGGAACTGGGCATTGGTCCTATAACTGCCCCAATAAGAACACTGGAACAGCCCTACCCAGGCCCAGCAGTCCTTGAGTAGCAGCTCACCCAGTGGTGGAGGAGCTGCATGAGGAACCAGATAACCCAGAGGACCGACCCCTACAGGAAGAGGAGCTGGACCTAGGCAAGTACAGGCAGGAGCCTGAAGAGAGCCAAAGTGACCAGGGAAACAAGCATGGGGAGATGCAGTGATGGCCTGCATCACCCTGGATCCCACCTTGCCATCCCAATGTATATATCAAGACTGTCAGTATTGTTTCTCCACCACCAGCTCTTCTCAAGCAATGGTGCTTGAGCTCAAAGGCTCCATCAATGGCCACCAAGCTCACATCCTTGCTGACACAGGCACTGTACTGTCCATATTAACTCAAGAGTTTGTCCAAAGGCATCAAGTAACTACAAAAAACATAAAGACAAGGGAGGTACATGGTGTAACTGGCCATAAGCTTGCGATCAGCAGTAGTGCCAATGTAGCCATGGAAATAGGGGGTCAGCTGCTGGGAAACCTCAAGGTACCAGTGGCTCAGGCCTTGGATTATGATCTAATCCTGGGCTTTGATGAGCTCAAAAAGTGGAAACCAAGGATCAATTGGGACACTGGGCAAGTGGAATTCAAGTTGCATCTGGGGAACACGAAACTGAGGTTAAGGGTACCCTTAAATTCGATTTCAGCAACCACTGGTGCCACATGGCCATGAATTTGTCTCAGCTACTCAATTGATCAAGGCTGCATTGCATGATGGGCCCATAGGATTCATGCTGTTGGAGGCCCCTCTCAGCTTGCTACCAGCCTTTGGTTTTGTGCCCACAGGCAATGATTGTGGTGTGGAAATGGAGGTGGAGCCTGAGTCCCCAATCCAAAGGGAAGTACTGGCTCCATATAAGCACCTTGAAGGGGTCTTCTTTGAGGTAGAAGCTGATAAGCTGCCCCCTCATGCTGATCATGACCTGCACATTGAGCTGGTACCAGGAGGGAAACCTCCACAGGGCCCATTGCACCTCAAGGGACCCAAGGAGATGGCAGAGCTTAGGAAGTACCTTGAGGAGAACCTTGAGAAGGGCTTCATCAGGCCCACAAAGAGCCCTGCATGCTCACCAGTCCTCTTTGTACCAAAGAAGGACGGAGGCCTATGACTGTGCATAGACTATTGAGGGCTCAACAAGGTCACAGTCAAGAATTGTGCTCCACTGCCACTCATTGAGGAGCAGCTGTTCTTACTCCAGTAGGCCACCATCTATACAAAGCTGGATCTCAAAGCAGCATACAATCTGGTGCATATCACTCCAGGAGATGAATGGAAAACAGCATTCGGCACACAACTGGGCCTCTATGAGTACCTGGTGATGCTGTTTGGGCTGGCAAATGCCCCAGCTCAATTCCAATTGCTGGTGAACCACATATATCATGACATGATTGGTATTTATGTGGTGGTGTACCTTGATGACTTCCTCATCTTCAGTAATAGTGAGGAGGAGCAGGTTGCACATGTACAGGAGGTGTTGAGATGGTTACAGGAGAACTGACTATTCACAAAGTTGTCCAAGTGCACTTTCCACACTAATACTGTGGAGTTCCTGGTGTACATCTTCAAGCTGACTGGCATTGAGATGGACCCTGAGAAGGTACGAGCAATCAAGGAATGGCCCATACTGGCAAGTATTCATGACATACAGTGTTTCCTGGGGTTCACAAACTTCTATCAAAGGTTCATCACAAACTTTGCTAGGATTGCCAGGCCCCTGACATTGCTGGTCAAGCCAGTGGAGAGATTCAAGAAACTGCAGCTTGATGAGGAGGCCCAAGGGGCTTTCCACAAGCTGGTTGAAGCCTTCACCACTGCAGGGGTCTTATGACACTTCCAATACAACAAGCCCACATGATTGGAGACAGATGCAAGTGATTTTGCAATTGCAGGAGTGCTGAAGCAGGAGCACAAGCATTGATGGCACCCCATTGCCTATTACTCATGGAAGATGATGTTGGTGGAGCACAACTATGAGATACATGATAAGGAGCTGCTTGCCATAGTTGCCTGTCTATGTCAGTGGCACCACATGCTCGCAGGCCTCCCAACTCAGTTGGTAATCCTCACAGATCACAAGGCCCTCAAGTACTTCAAGTCGCAATGTCAGATCATGGGCAGGCAAGCAAGATGGGCTGTATTGCTAGCAGATTTTGATTTCATACTCCAATATTGGCCTGGAGACAAGGCCAGTGAGCCTGATGCCCTTACTTGCCAACAGGATATGCAGCCCATAGGCAAGGAGGTGGAACACAATGTTTGGCAATTATTGCCAGCTAGGGTTATCATGTCAGAAGCCAAAATCGAGTTTAAGGCCCTGTTATCCTCGATTTCAGACATGTGTTGGCAATGCAACCATGGAAGATATTCCAAATGGTTGACTTGAGCAGCTAGCTCGCACTTTCCAGCCCCTGGACAAGGAGCTCATGACAATGCATAAAGACCAACCCTTCAAAGACAAGGACGGCCTGTGGTACCACAAAGGAAGGTGTCAGGGCTCTTGGACCGATATCGAGTGTGACAACTAGTTAGGCTATGCAGATCTGATTATGTGTGTGGTAAATCGAGGTTAAGAGGCCCTTATCCTCAATGTCGGCGAAATCGAGTTTAAGGCCTCCTTAAACTCGATATCAGTTAACCCTGTTGGCACCCTGTCCAGAGGTCGCATGGCACATTCATTTGGAGCAATATGATGGCACATCCAACTCCCAAGGGTGCACTAGTTGGTAATTGGAGCATTTTGAGTGAGTGTAAGACCCTCGCTGTTGCTGTGTAAGGCACTGGTGTAGGTCCCAGGGCCACGGTTGAGGTTCTGCCTGCGATGTAGGTGTTGCAGGGTCAGTGATGGTGCTGACCTGATGTTCTTGATGCTCCTTCAACTCCTGGAGCTCGCACATTGTACAAAGTAATCACAACTACCTGTATTGCGATCATGACGACACTTGAAAGACTGATACTAATAGATAAAGATGGTAAAGACTAGAGTGGATGAGGATCCACTTGTCTGAAGATGAACAAGACCTGGACCTATATAGGCCTACCTCTGGGGTAGGCCATGCTCCTTGAGCTCCTGGCTCGAGGCACCTACCTCCAGGGTAGGCTCTGCTACTTGGTGGCCCCTCCTCATGCCCCTATCCTCGGCACTTGAGCTCTGGGCCTGCTCAGGCCTCCTGGACCTGCAACCGGCGAGGCCCCAGCTCTCCTCGTGAAAACCCCGTAATCCCTATATGTCCTATCCCCTACATGGGGCCTCCTACACCAGCTCTTACTGAGCTAATGCCCCTTCCTTGCCTGTGCCCTTTTGTCAGGATGTGCTCCACTGAAGGTTCACACACCTGTGCACTGTAGAGCTCGAAATAGAGTTTAAGGGGCCCTTATCCTCGATTTCGCATGCTCAGGCACTGGACCTGTGTGCACTCTGTAACAGAGGGCTAGTGCTACCCCGGGTCACGCTACCAGGCAGACAAGGCCATGGCGACATGCAGGGAGCAGCTCAGGTGAGGGAAGGTTCCCTCTCTGTGGAGCACCTGCAATATATGGACATGTCTCAATGCCATGGTGGGGTTACTGCTGGCCATGGAGGTAGGGATGCCACCCTAGAGCTGGTATAACACCACTATTGGTGGCCAGGAATAACTGCCTGGGTAGCAGACTATGTAGCAAGCTGCCCTGTATGCACTTGATACAAGACTCCACGCCACAAGCCCTATGGCTTACTGCAGCCACTGTCCACTCCTGAGTGGCCCTGGGGCTCAATATCCATGGACTTCATTGAGGGCCTACCACCATCCAATGGGTATGACTCCATCCTTGTCATGGTCGACCGTGTCACAAAGTTAGCCATCCTAGCCCCCACATACAAGACAGCCACCTCTCAGGACACTGCAGAGCTGTTCAGGGACCATGTGATGAAGCAATTTGGAACCCCAGATCATCTTGTCTCTGACAGAGGCCGGCAGTTCATCTCAGCAACCTGGAGGAAGTTCACAGAGGCTCTGCTCATCAAGCACTCACTCAGTATGGCTTATCATCCACAAACTGATGGCCAGACAGAGAGGGTGAACCAAGTGGTGGAGCAGTACCTGCAAATGTATTGCAACTACAAGCAGGACAATTGGGAAGGCCTGCAACCAATGGCAGAGTTTGTGTACAACAACATGGTGCATAGCAGCATAGGAGTATCCCCCTTCTTTGCCTGCTACAGGTGGAACCCTAGGATGCACCCGGACCTACCCCACACAGTAGGAGTGCTAGACCCAGCAAGACAAGAGTTTGCATGAGGACAGCTGGAGCTCACTCAATACCTACAGGAACAAATCAGGCAAGCTCAAGCTTGTGCAGTAGAGCAATACAACTGCAAGCACACAGACATGGAGCTCAAGGTAGGGGACTTGGTGTACATTAACTGTTGCAACTGGAAGACAAGGAGACCTAGCCCTAAGCTTGATACAAGGTTCACAGGACTGTATCCCATCATCAAGAGGGTAGGTTGATGAGCATATTGCCTATAACTCCTGCCCAAGCTCAGGGTGCACAATGTATTCCACATATCAATGTTGGAGAAAGTTAGCAGCAGTGCACTACCAGGCCATATGGAACACCAGATACAGCCTTAAATCCATGAGGAGGATCTCGATTTCAAGGTAGAGGCCATTGTGGGCAGGCATGGTCGAGGGGCAAACCTTGAATACAAGGTCCTGTGGAAAGGGTATCCAGAGGAGGCTGCCTCCTGGGAACCTCATGATCACCTCAAGTGCCCTAGCCTCATCTAGGAGTATGAGGAATTAGTGGGGGGAGGTGTTAACACAAGCAATTAAGAGGAGGCTGGTGCATATGGAGCTGGAGATAGCGAAGCCTGAAAGATGTGAAATCGAGGATAAGGATGTGCTAAACTCGATTTCACCCAAATAGAGGATATGGGCCTCTTAAACTCAATGTCAGAACGTGCCTCGCAGACCAAGGTATGAGGAAAAGACACCACTCACACCACATTCAGGCTCACATTAGAAGAGAATCAAGGAACAGGCATTGAAATTGCTTTCAAGGACATGAAGGGGAAGGTTAGTAGTCTGCAGCATACTCTGAGGACTGGGGTACAAAGAACTCGAGGTTGAGTTCAGGGAGAGGAGCAAGGGGGAGGGAAGGAGCCAGAGCAGGGGGAGCAATGACATTGGAGAGAGGGTCAGAAGGACCCCTGGACAAGGTATGAGACTCATGCAGCTGATGCTCAGAGTACAGCCACCATCTCTGAGTCATGTACTGCATGAGAGCAGCCATGACCAGGCAAAGGAAGGCCACCCCCACCTCCCATATGCAATGGAGAGCAAAGTCCCAGTCTTCATGACCGCAAAGATCAAAGATGCAGTCCTCATGGCAAACGTCACCCAGACCACAGCTGTGGACACAAACCTGGTGAGCCTGTTCAACACTGTGCTCCCCCACCTGAAACCTCCAGGGCTCAGCATTGCCAATGTAGCAACAACCAGGGAAGGCCCTCACTGTCTGGGTGCACCCCACATGCCCAGATAAGTGGCAGTGGGAACACTTACTGGGAACCCAGTTGCACTCACCAAAAGGGTTGGCAAATGCAGAAGGGAAGCATCTGTTCATAAGAGGTAGGGCAAACTAGTCAGTACGGGATCAATGCCAGGGGAGGGAGGACTTGGTGTACTCATCGTATGTCGAGATGAGTGCACTGCTCACAGGACCAGCTCGGCCAGGGTATACTGTTGGAATATACAGTCACTCGCGTTTTCGACTTTGGAACAATCTGTTAGATTGTGGAGGTCCAACACAGGCAACTAGGATGCATCAAATATTCCTCAAAATTATTTTGACACTGTTAAAACCACATCACATCAAGAAAAGTCCAATCTCGGACCCCCACACCTGGCTAAAGGCTACATTTACCTGGTTTCAGCTATTACTCCACGATTGTGGGGACCCTGGACCCATATCTTTGAGACACAATTTGTGTCAGATAAGTGTGGGCCATATATATTGGCAAAGATAGGAACACACTCCTCTGTGATAGGGAAAGATAGCATATATATGCAACCACACACTCACACGTTCAAGATAAGCTCCCATAATGATTCACTGTCTCTACTCAAGATCCCAAACCATGCTCCATACTCTTCAGGACTCTACACAGGTATCATGCCCTTGATACAGCAAAGACATAGCCAATTTTGAGAAGGCATTGCCACCACAGGAAAACACATATATACATTGACTCACTTGTAGATACAGTTGCAAAAGGTCATTCAAACTAGTTCACACATCCTCGCATAGCAAGGTCTGCTCTTCTCTTCTTCTTCTCTCTTCCTCCTGCATGAGCAAGTTGCCTATGTTGGTTGTTGCTCCTCAATTACTACTGCAACCTCTGATATCCTCTACATATAGAGTGTATCTAAGCTGAAATATCCTCAGACTTAGCTCTACAAGCCCCTCCAATATAGGGAAGGCACTGTTGAGATAGCTACTTGCCTCTGCCTTAGCTGATCAGTGGTTTCTTCCCCAGGATCCCTGAACCAACAGCGGTAACCCCATTACCAGTTCACTCCTTCCAATACATACAGCCCTCAGTAAGCCGCAACATCACCAAGGAGTGGAGGCGAGAAGCGGCGGTGGAGCCATGCTCAACAACCCACCACCTGGGGTATAGGTCATGAGCCACCAGCAACATAAGAATGGGAGCTGGCAGCTCAGAGCTCCAGGAGGCCAACTCTGTGAAGGTGGGTGGCTGCACAGGGGGAGGGGGGCCAGGAGAACAAGGGGGGGACCTGGGCAGCAACTCTGGGGTGAGGTGCTGCACCTCGACCTTGTATAGAGGGGTGGGGGCTTGCAAGACCCTGTCCACCACAGCATCCACAGAAGGAGGGGGAGGAAGAGGGTGTTGGAGCTCCTCCTCCCATTGAGCCATCACCTCCACCAAGGACTCCCTGAATGCATGGGCATCAGGAGCAGCAGGAGGTGCCTGAGGCACAGTAGGCCCTGCCATGAAGATGTCTGCCAATGGATCCCCAGGATACAGGCAGTGATGGTCACTCAGGGGAGTGACCAGGCCCATAGATTGAGAAGCCCCGCCAGCTGGGCCATAGCTGGCAAAAAGGGGAGGAAGGGGGAGCCACTGGCTAAGGGTGGCATAGCTTGACCACCAGCCTCCATTGAGGAGGCTCACCCTCTGCCAGAGCAGCAGGCTGGAGGTCGGCAACAACAGGGGGAACCTCAAGCAGAGGCAAGTGGGACCCTGGAGCCACCAGTGGGGTAGTGGGGAGGGGTGCCAAGGCCCCAGTAACCCCAGGAGGAGGGGAAGCATCCTCCACCAGGAAAAGAGCCTGCAAAGGCTCAGAGGAGCCAGAAGCAGCTGCGGGGGAATCCACCATGCCAGAAGAAGAGGCCATATGCTGGCCCTGGTGACCAGCATGGCGGGAAGAGGGTCAAGAGCAGTGAGCCATAGCACTGTGGATGCCGGGTAGGGAATATGGGAGGGTGTGGGAGGATAACGCCACTGGTGGCATCCAAATGAGAGTCTTGTAGGCATTGCACAGGACTTAATTTGCCTCAACGGAGCTCAGCCCTGGAAGGGGGGGTAGTGTTATGGGGGGCACACAGGCCTATTGCCTGAATATGCGAAATCGAGGATAAAAAGGGTCTTAACCTCGATTTTGAACTCTACCACATGTAGGTGCATGGACCTCCAGCGAATCACATCAGGACAAGGGGCACAGGCGAAGAGGGGGCATGTTACGGGGTGCACACAAGCATAGTACCTGGGTAAGCGAATTCGAGGATAAGGGCCCCTTAAACTCGATTTCGAGCTCTACTGCATGCAGGCACATGAACCTTCAGTAGAGCACACCCTGACAGAAGGGCACAGGTGAGGAAGGGGCATTAGCTCAATAGGGCTGGTGTAGGAGGCTCCATGTAGGAGGTAGGACATATAGGAATTAAGGGGTTTTCACAAGGAGAGCTGGGGCCTCGCCAGTTGCAGGTCCAGGAGGCCTGAACAGGCCCAGAGCTCAAGTGCTGAGGATAGGGGCACGAGGAGGGGCTGCCAGGTAGCAGAGCCTACCCTGGAGGTAGGTGCCTCGAGCCAGGAGCTCAAGGAGCATGGCCTACCCCAGAGGTAGGCCTATATATGTCAAGGTCTTTTAATCATCAGATGAGTGGATCCTCATCCACTCTAGTCTTTACCATCTTTATCTTTCAGTATCAGTCTTTAAAGTGTTGTAACAATCACAATACAGGTAGTTGTGATTACTTAGTATTGTGTGCAAGCTCCAAGAGTTGAAGGAGACTTAGCATCAACAGGTCAGCACCATCACTGACCCTGCAACACCCACATCGCAGGCAGAACCTCAACTGCAGCCCTGGAACCTACACCAGTGCCTTACATAGCAAAAGCGAGGGTCTTACACTCACTCAACATGCTCCAATTGCCAACTAGTGCACCCTTGGGAGTTGGGAGCAACATTGCATTACTGTTGGAATATACAGTCACTCATGTCTTCGATGTTGGAACAATCTGTTAGATTGTGGAGGTCCAACACAGGCAACTATGATGCGCTAATATTCCTCAAATTTATTTCCACACTGTTAGGCCACATTGCATCAAGAAAAGTCCAATCTCGGACCCCCCCCCCATCCAGCTACAGGCTACATTTACCCAGTTTTGGCTATTACTCTATGATTGTGGGGACCCCAGACCCATATCTCTGGGACACAATTTTTGTCAGATAAGTGTGGGCCATATATATTGGCAAAGATAGGAACACACTCCTCCATGATAGGGAAAGATAGCGTATATATGCAACTGTCAGGGTTGAGGCCAATATCGAATGTGTGGCGAGTTCCGGCTATGCAGATCCAACCACACATGTGCAAAATCGAGGTTAAGAGGCCCTTATCCTCTTTATTGGTTAACCCTGTTGGCACCCTGTCCAGAGGTCACACGGCATGTTCACTTGGGATAATATGATGGCACTTCCAACTCCCAAGGGTGCACTAGTTGGCAATTGGAGCATGTTGAGTGAGTGTAAGACCCTCGCTTTTGCTATGTAAGGCACTGGTGTAGGTTCCAGGGCTGCGATGTAGGTGTTGCAGAGTCAGTGATGGTGCTGACCTGTTGATGCTAAGTCTCCTTCAACTCTTGGAGCTTGCACACAATACTAAGTAATCACAACTACCTGTATTGTGATTGTTACAACGCTTTAAAGACTGATACTGAAAGATAAAGATGGTAAAGACTAGAGTGGATGAGGATCCACTCATCTGATGATGATCAAGGCCTTGACATATATATAGGCCATGTTCCTCGAGCTCATGGCTTGAGGCACTTGCCTCCAGGGTAGGCTCTGCTACTTGGTGAGCCCTCCTCGTGCCCCTATCTTGGGTACTCAAGCTCCAGGCCTGCTCAGGCCTCCTGGACCTGCAACCAGCAAGGCCCCAGCTCTCCTCGTGAAAACCCCTTAATTCCTATATGTCCTACCTCCTACATGGAGCCTCCTACACCAGCCCTATTGAGCTAATGCCCCTTCCTCACCTGTGCCCTTCTGTCAGGGTGTGCTCTACTGAAGGTTCATGTGCCTGCATGCAGTAGAGCTCGAAATCGAGTTTAAGGGGCCCTTATCCTCGATTTCGCGCACTCAGGCACTAGGCCTGTGTGCGCCCTGTAACAGGCATCATACCTGTGTCGAGTCTTGGAGAGTATGGAGCATCGTTTGGGATCTTGAGTAGAGACAGTGAAGCATTGTGGGAGCTTATCTTTGAGCATGTGTGTGAGGTTGCGTATATATGCCATCTTTTCCTATCATAGAGGAGTGTGTTCCTCTTTGCCAGTATATATGGTCCATACTCATCCAACACAAATTGTGTCTCAGAGATATGGGTCCGGGGTCCCCGCAATTGTGGACCAATAGCCAAATCTGGGTAAATGTAGCCTGTAGCTGGATGTGGGGGCCCAAAATTGGACTTTTCTTGATGCATCATGGCCTAACAATGTCAAAATAATTTTGAGGAATAATAGCACATCCTAGTTGCCTGCGTTGGACCTCCACAATCTAACAGATTGTTCTGAAGTTGAAAACGCGAGTGACTGTATGTTCCAACATCCTTAAACTTGATTTCGCGTTTTCCAGACATGACTTGAATTCCACTTGCCCGATGTCCCAGTCAGTCCTTGGTTTCCACTTTTTTAGCTTGTCAAAGCCCAGGATTAGATCATAATCTGAGGCCTGAGCCACTGGTACCTCAAGGTTTCCCAGCAGCTGACCCCCTATTTCCATGGCTACATTGGTGCTACTGCTGATCACAAGCTTATGGCCAGTTACACCATGTACCTCCCTTGTCTTTATGTTTTTTGTAGTTACTTGATGCCTTTGAATGAACTCTTGAGATAATATGGACAGTACAGTGCCTGTGTCAGTGAGGATGCGAGCTTGGTGGCCATTGATGGAGCCCTTGAGCTCAAGCACTGTCACTTGGGTAGTGCTGGTGGTGGAGAAACAGTATTGACAGTCTTGATATATACATTGGGATGGCGAGGTAGGTTCCAGGGTGAGGCAGGCCATCACTGCATCTCCCCATGCTCATTTCCCTGGTCATCCTGGCTCTCTTCAGGCTCCTGCCTGTACTCACCTAGGTCCAACTCCTCTTCCTGTGGGGGTTGGCCCTCCAGGTTGTCTGGTTCCTCGTGCAGCTCCTCCACTACTGGGTGAGCTGCTACTTGAGGCCCGCTGGGCCTGGGCCAAGCTGCTCCCACATTCTTGTTAGGGCAGTTGTAGGACCAGTGCCCAGTTCCTTGACAGATTTGGCAGACACCACTACCAAAGGTAGTGGGGGTTCCTGTCACTGGGAGCTTCTGGGCCAGGTGTGGGGGTAGGGGCCTGCTACCCATGCAGTCGCCTAGTTGACCCTCTGTTGTTGCAGGCCTGGCTGGTGTGACTGTGCCCCCCATAGCCCTGGGCCATGGGGCTCCTTCACTAGCTCCTGTGGTCCTTGCAGGGGCTGTACCGGCTCCTGGCCTGTTCAAGCCTTGCTGGCCTGTGTCCAGCCTGCTCCAAGTAGAAGCACCAGGGTAGGTGGCAATATGACTCTTGTCAATGGCCTCGACCTCCCTGTACCAGCTCCAGGGGTCCTCTGGAGGGTTCCTCTCAAACTTCTCCTGGAGACTGCAAGTGAAGCTGTTCCTGAAGAGGAACACAATGAGCTCATTGCCAACAATGTTGGCCTGGCTTTCCAGGTCCCTGAAGTGCTCTACATGGTGTGTAGCTGCTCCTGGGGCATCACTCTCCATCTTGAGGCCCTGTAGCTTATTGTAAGCATCCAGCCTGTCATTACAACAACTGTACTGCTCTCGTAACCTGAGTGTGAAGAAATTCCAGTTGTGGAAGAGCCGGCCCTGCTGATTCCTGTCTGTCCTGAGCTTGGTCTTCCACCACTCTCACGCTGTTCCTTCAATGTGACTTGTGGTGTAGTTGATCATGGTCTTGTGGTCCACTACTCCATTGTGTCGCAGCCAGGTTGTGGCTTCGATGAGGAACATCTCAACATCGCGAGTGTTGAACTTAGTGAAGGGATACTTGAGGCCATTCTTCATGGGAGGGGCCCCTTTGTCTGGCTCAGTAGTAGCTGCCAGCTTACGCTGGACCCTGGACCCTGTGGGCATGGAGTACAGGTCCTCATTGCTGTAGCCACAGTTACCTAGTCCTTGGGCCTCCTCGGTTGCAGGCCTAGGTAGGGGCAATGGCATGTTAGGGTCCTGCAGCATGGCAGCATCATACAACTCCTCAAACCTGCTATGCTTGAGGAGTAGCTCTGTCTGCTTGCTCACCAGTTGGATGAGCTTGTCAAGCTTCTCTGCCATGTTGCTCTCTGTCATTTTGAACGTGGGGTACAGCTTGGACCATCCACTCTAATGTCAGGGTTGAGGCCAATATCAAGTGTGTGGCAAGTTCTGGCTATGCAGATCCAACCATGCATGTGTGAAATCGAGGTTAAGAGTCCCTTATCCTCGATTTTGGCAAAATCGAGTTTAAGGCCTCCTTAAACTCAATATTGGTTAACCCTGTTGGCACCCCGTCCAGAGACTTGAGGTAATACAATGGCACTCCCAACTCCCAAGGGTGCACTAGTTGGCAATTGGAGCATGCTGAGCGAGTGTAAGACCCTCGCTAGTGCTATGTAAGGCACTGGTGTAGGTTCCAGGGCCATGGTTGAGGTTCCGCCTGCGATGTAGGTGTTGCAGGGTCAGTGATGGTGCTGACCTGAAGTTTCTGATGCTCCGTCAACTCCTGGAGCTCACACACTGTACAAAGTAATTGCAACTACCTGTATTGCAATCGTGATGATGCTTGAAGGACTGATACTAATAGATAAAGATGGTAAAGACTAGAGTGGATGAGGATCCACTCGTCTGATGATGAAAAGACTTGACATATATAGGCCTCTCTCTGAGGTAGGCCATGCTCCTCAAGCTCCTGGCTTGTGGCACTTGCCTTCAGGTCAGGCTCTGCTACTTGGTGAGCCCTCCTTGTGCCCCTATCTTGGGTACTCAAGCTCCAGGCCTGCTCAGGCCTCCTGGACCTGCAACCAGCAAGGCCCCAGCTCTCCTCGTGAAAACCCCTTAATTCCTATATGTCCTACCTCCTACATGGAGCCTCCTACACCAGCCCTATTGAGCTAATGCCCCTTCCTCACCTGTGCCCTTCTGTCAGGGTGTGTTCTACTGAAGGTTCATGTGCCTGCATGCAGTAGAGCTCGAAATCGAGTTTAAGGGGCCCTTATCCTCGATTTCGCATACTCATGCACTAGGCCTGTGTGCACCCCGTAACAGCAACCACATACACACGTTCAAGATAAGCTCCTATAATGTTTCACTGTCTCTACTCAAGATCCCAAATGATGCTCCATACTCTTCAGGACCCTACACAGGTATCATGCCCTCGATATGGCGAAGACATAGCCAACTTTGATAAGGCATTGCCACCACAGGAAAACACATATATCTACATCAACTCACATGTAGATACAGTTGCAGAAAGTCATTTGAACTAGTTCCTACATCCTTGCATAGCAAGGTCTGCTCTTCTCTTATTCTTCTTCTCTCCTCCTGCATGAGCAAGTTGTCTATGTTGGTAGTTGCTCTTCAATCCCTACTGCAACCCCTGATATCCTCTACATAAGGAGTGTATCTAAGCTGAAATATCCTCAGACTTAGTGCTACAAGCCCCTCCGATATAGGGAAGGCACAGTCAAGATAGCTACTCACCTCTGCCTTAGCTGATAAGTGGTTTCTTCCCCAGGATCCCTGAACTGGCAGTGGTAACCCCATTACCGGTTCACCCCTTCCAATAATTACCTCACGGGAATGTGGTGCGCAACCTCTGGATGGGGTGCCAACAGGGTTAACCAATATCGAGTTTAAGGAGGCCTTAAACTTGATTTCGCACACATGTATTTTGGATCTGTATAGCTGCCGCTTGCTCGATATCGGCCTCAACCCTGACAGAGGCCCAAGCCTGCCAGGAAAAGATGGACCTCCTGCGGCTCCTCCTCCAGGAGAGGCTCCAGCCCGTGGTCCCCTCACTCCTAGTTCCAGAGCCTACCCCCTTCATTCAGGAGAACACCCCAGCTGATCCTCCCAAGGATGGGGGACTGCACATCATCACCCTGGAATCAGACAGTTCCCACAACAAACTAGAGAACTTCCTCAACCAGTGTGAGCTCAGCTTCACCACAAACCCATCCAAGTTCCCTACCAAGGCCCACAAGGTGCTCTTTGCTGTAGTTAACATGTCAGGGATCCCATGCATGCAGATCTGTAACCTTTGGCTGTCCTGAGAGCCCATCCCATGGATGAGCAACTGGGACACCTTCTTCAAAGACCTTATGCAAGTCTATGGGGACCCAGACCTGGGCTACACCACACGCATCCAGCTGCTCTGCCTGAAGCAGTGGGGCCTGGTGGCTGACCATGCCACCAAGTTCCTATTGCTGGCTTCCAAGGCCCACACTATGGACAAGGACCAGATGGTTGCACTCTTTGAGTGCAGCCTGAGCAACTGTCTCCATGAACAACTTGTAGGCCAACACATGAGTAGCAGCAAGGAGTTCATTATCAAAGCCATCCAGGTGGAACAGCAGATGAAGCTCATCCAGGAGATGGGCACAGGCCTACCCATGAGGCTACCCCTGATGGCCTGCTGTCCCATCTCATCCCCTCAACTGCTCATCAAGATGGATGAGTGCAAAGTGGAGTGCTGGCCCAAACACCCCCCTGTCCCTTCACATGATCCTACTTTGGATGCCACAGAGTGTCTCTGCCAACACTGACAAGCCAATAATCAGTGCTACAGGTGTGGGTGAGCTCATCTTGTTTGGGACTGCCTGAAAGCCCCGCAGACCTCCACCCTCTGAGCCAATGCACTCCTGGTGGAAGAGGCAACCAGGACCCCCTTGGTCAATCCCATGGACGAGCCCCTCGTTAGCAAGGACTCGGGTGGGGCATCCTTGGAAGGAAGCTCGGTGCTGGGAAACTAGCCATTGATGGGCCCCAGTCTGTGCCCATCGTGAATGCTACCCAGTTGAGTGCCCTAGCGGCAGCCTTCTGTTGGAATACTGTTAGACCCCCAGCGAACACACGATCACACCATGGAAAGCACCCCAATCACTGCCAAGCACCCTGCCCACACGTGACCCCCACAGGGGGTTGATAAGCACCTGCAATCACCCACCCTATGAGCCAACAGTGTGGTGCATGTCCCTATGCCCACTCCTAGCTCCCCATGAGGTTCCCTTGGAACCTTGTAGCATGTATTACTTAGTTTGCTAATGAGCTGCCAAGTTGATACTCTTGACCCCTTCCCACAGTACTCTACTGTTGACCATCATGCCCACAGCCTCTCTGTTCCCACCAACACCAATTGACTGTAGCTGCTTGTGGTTTCCAGATCCTACAGTCCTAACAAATACACAGTCACTCGCTTTTTCGACTTTGGCACAATCTGTTAGATCATGGAAATCCAACACAGGAAAATAGGCATGTGTTAATCCTCAAAAATAATTCCTCCTGTTAGGACCACCAATTTCTACAATTGGTGAACCTCAACGCATCAACAAAGCTACCCAATATCTGGACACCGGTCATGCCTGCATATGCAGCCGCAACTAGTTGAAGGGTTTTATTGATGATGGTCATGTGGATGCGAGCTACCTGACAAAAGTGCAAATTTCTAATTTCTAATTTCCAGTCTCCCCGGGAATTAGGCACACCTCATGCCCCTCATTTGGCTGGGAATTTCCTCACCAAATTCCTAGTACAGTGTGTGCCTTATTCAGTCAACTTCAACTCCCCCCCTCGACAGCATGTTGGAGGAGTTCTGAGTGCTGCAGAAATCTTCTAGCATGCTGTTGCTTAACTGTGTTGTACACTGGTGATGCCTGCCAATGTTTCTGCTGGTTCCATCATGGTTGCTTGCAGGTGTAAGCCTGCTCTTGCATGCTGGATCACTTGCTTTCCTGTTGGCTTTGTGAGGATGTCTGCAAGGTTGCACTTGGTGTCCATGTACTTGATCTGCACCCACCCTTCCTCGACATTGTCACAGATGAAGTGGTACTTTGTGTTGATGTGCTTGAGTTCCCAGTGTTGTGCCAGATCCTTACTGACCTGAATGCATCCTGTGTTGTCTGAGAACACAGTTGGAGTGCCAGTGGCTGTTCCAATGGACCAAAGGAGTTGCTTTAGGAACAGCACCTCTTGGGTTGCCTCTGTTGCTGCAATGAAGTCTGCTTCTACTGCTGATAATGATACACATTTCTGTGTTGCTGACTTCCATGCCACTGGGTTCCCATATACAAAAGCAACTGAGCCAGAGGTGTTCTTCCATTGGATTGTGGCATCACTTGCCCAAGTTGTGTCACTATGAGCCATCAGTGGCTCCTGTGCAATATCTGCCTTGTAAACCAGTGCAATGTCTTTGGTGTGCTCAAGGTAGTGGAGCACATGCTGGCCAGCATGATAGTGTTCTTGGGCTGGCTCCCTCATGTGTCTTGCAAGGATGCTCACTGCAAGGCTGAGGTCAGGGTGTGTACTGTTGGCTAACCAGAGCAGTTTGCCAACAATCACCAGATACTCCTTCTGCTGCAACTTGCTGGCAACCATTGTTGGTATTGGGATCTCTTGCAATGGGACAGAGGTTGGCCTTGTGCATTGGTCAAGATGCTTCTGTAGGACTTGGGTGATATACCCTGCTTGGCCAAGAGTCATTGTTTGCTTGACTCTGTCTCAAGTGATTTTGATGCCCAAAAAGTGTGACACCTCCCCACAGTCCTCCACCTTCCATCTCTGACCAATTTGTTTCTTGACCTCCAGAACTGCATCAAGTTTTGGTCCAATTACCAGGGTGTTATCTGTTGGAACCATAGGGTCTGGATACCGCGAGGCGGCTATGGTTGGTTGGGGTTGGCCGGGTAGGAGGGGTTGAGAGCAACAGAACGGTATGGAAGGCTGTCCAGGGTCTAGGGGTAGGGATGGGGTCTTATATGCTGCGCGACGGTACGTCGTGGTGGTTGGGGCACAGCATTACTATTGCTTATATGGTGAAAGAAGTAAAACATGCAACAGAGGTTGGTTGGCAACCCCCACCAGAGGCACAGGAAGAACTAGCATTGGTCGGGCCATCTAGCATCAGCCGGAGCTGGCACATGCCACAGTGCGGCTGGCCCCTCTGCCTCTTGGCTGGGAGGGCACCGACTGCAGTGGGCACCGGGTCGGTCAGCCGTCCGGTCTGACATCATCCACATAGATAACAACAATGACCAAGTCTTGACCCTGTCCCTTAATGTAGATGCATGGTGCACATTCCACCTGGTAGAAGCCAATATGACACAGTGACTTGTCAAATTCCAAGTTCCACTCATGCCCTGATTGCTTCAGGCCATACAAGTCTTTGACAACTCTGTAGACCTTGCCCTGTGGTATGCCTGATCCCTCTGGTGGTTTCATGAAGATGGCTTCCTTGAGTGTTCAGTTCAGGTATGCCATTGTGATGTCCAGTGCATGGACCTCCCAATTATTCTGCCCTGCCAATGCTAGGATGGCCCTGATTGCACTGAGAGGCACAACTGGTGAGAAAGTTTCTTGGTAGTCAATACCCTTTCTCTGTGTAATTCCTCTTGCTACCAATCTTGCCTTGTGCTTAAGGGGAATGCCATCTGCATCCAACTTCAGATGGAGGACAACTTTGGAGTCCACCAGTGGTATGCCTGGTGGGTGGTTTACAACTTCCCAGGTTCCCATTGCCTCAAAGCTGTCAAGTTCCTTCCAGATTGCTTCCTTCCAGCATTCAGCATTGTCACTGTCCATGGCTTCCTTTAATGTGGGGTTCAAGTTCAATGCAGCTGTGGTGGCAGCACCAACCACATTGTCCATGGTTTGCAGGATCTCCTCAATGGCTGCTTCTGAGGCAGCATCTTCTTCTTCTGCTGAGGGTGTTTTGGTACTGCTGGCTGAAGTGAGAATTGTGTCTGCAACTTGTTGTGTCAGGGTTGAGGCTGATATCGAGTGAGCGGTGTTGAGGTTCGGCTATCCAGATCCAAGATACATGTGTGTGAAATCGAGTTTAAGGGCTTCTTAACCTCAATATTGGCTAACCCCGTTGGCACCCTGTTCAGAAGTTATGTGGCACATTCAATGGAGGTAATATGAATATACACCCAACTGCCAAGGGTACACTAGTTGGCAATTGGAGCATGTTGAGCAAGTGTAAGACACTCATAATGATATATGAAGGCACTGGTGTAGGTTCCAGGGCCACAGTTGAGGTCCCGCTTGCAATGTAGGTGTCGCAGGGTCAGTGATGGTGCTGACATGATGCTGCTAAGGCTCCCTTGACTACTGGAGCTCACACACAATGCTAAGTAATCACAACTACCTGTATTGTGATCATTATAATGCTTAAAAGACTGATACTGAATAGTAAAGATGGTAAAGACTAGAGTGGATGGGGCTCCACTTGTCTGGTGTTGAGAAAGACCACAACATATATAGGCCTACCTCCTGGGCTGGCCATGCTACTTGAGCTCCAGGCACTTGCCACCTGGATGAGCTTGTATCCCTAGCGAGTCCTCCTCCTTGCCTGTGCACACCCCTATCCTTGGCACACAAACTCTGGGGCCTGCTCATGCCTCCTGGGCCTGCATATGGCGAGGCCCCAGCTTCCCTTGTGAAAGCTCCTTACCCCTATATCTCCTACCCCTGCATAGGGCCTCCTACACCAGCCCTACTGAGTTAGTGCCCCCTCCTTGCCTGTGCCCCTTGTCTTGGTGCAATCCACCTGAAGTCCATGCGCCTGCGTGCAGTAGAGCTCGAAATCGAGTTTACGGGGCCCTTATCCTCGATTTTGCGTACTCAGGCACTAGGCCTGTGTGCGCCCCATAACATGTACCTCCTCCATGCCTGTGCCCTTCCCATTTGCCTAGCCCACCTTGCTTCTATGCACCTGCATGCAGTAGAATCTGACATCAAGGTTAAGGGCCCTCTATCCACAATTTTGCTGAAATTGAGGTTAAGACCCCCTTTATCCTCAACTTTGCCTGCCCAGGCACTAGACTGGTGTATGCCCCGTAACAACATCTATATGAAGCCACCGCCCAGATACTGGGAAGGGAAAACACTCAAGCTGAAAAAGGCACTGTATGGGCTAAAACAAGCAGGAAGGAAGTGGTATGAGAGACTAGATGACAGCTTAAGAGAGATGTGATTTATCAGGATTCAAAGTGACTTTGGTGTATACACATTTGGGATGCTGATGAAGTCAATGTGCATCATAGCTGTTTATGTAGACATCATTGTCATTGTCAGTCAGACGCAGGAGACAATGGACAAGTACAAAAGGGAACTGAAAACTCAATTCAAGATGACAGAAGGGGGGAGACTCAAGTACATCCTGGGACTGGAGATCTCATGGGATCCAGAAAGCACCAAGCTCAGTCAGTCAGCATACATCAAGAGATTGGTGACAAGATTTCTGGACAAGAATGAAAAGGCAATGACTACACCACTCCCCACCAAGGCAAACACCAATGAAGTTGAGGTTTTAAATGCAATTGAGCACAAAAAAATACAGGATGATCATTGGATTGCTTCTGTACACATCAACAGGGACAAGACCTGTTATCAGTTTTGCCACAAGCTGACTTAGTAGAGACCTAGAGTCACCCACAAGAGGATCAATGGAGCAAGCAGTGCACCTGCTATGGTACTTAAAGGGAACACAAAATATGGGCATACATTTCTCACAAGGGACAGCAAAGTCATTAACATTGGAGGGATACAGTGACACTGACTTTGCTGGTGACATCAAAGACTGGAAGTCAATGACTGGAAATGTCACAGTTGTGTACAGATTGCCTGTGAACTGGTTTTTGAAGAAACAACCCTTAATTGCTGATTCAACAACCATGGCAGAGTACATTGAAATGATGGAGTCTGTCAAAGACATTATTTGGACCAGGCACCTACTCAAAAAATTGGGACTTTGCCAGTGTGAGATGGCCAACATACATGTCAGCAACATGGCAGCTAGGCAGCTTGCTTCAGACCCAAAATTTCACAGTTGTATGAAACACATTGATGTCAAATTTCATTTCATTTGAGAACATGTGATAAGAGGAGAAATCAAATTAGTACCTGTAGGAACACTGGAACAGCATGCAGACTGCCTAACAAAGTCACTAGGGCCAAACAAGACCAAAGAGGGATGTTGAATGCTCAAACTATACTAGAACTCAAGCTATCAAAGGATCACAAAACTAGGGGGAGCACAGAGGTCAATCCAGTCCCACCAAAAACAGATAGGTGACATCACAGAAAGGATGGAGAACAAAGGGTGGGAATCACCTCATCTGCAGAAAGGAAAGACAAGGAAAACATAATTGGCAAAGACAAGGAGAAGTCACTTAGACAATCAAGGATGTGCAAGAAGCAAAAACACAAAATACTGGGCCAGAAGAACAAGGTGTTACAGAGACTGTTGTGCAGCAGAAAGGGCAAAGAGACACAACTGCCAGCCAAAGTGGGGCCAAAATTGCAGCAATAACTAAGTAGAATGCAAAATGAAGATGCAGCAGCATTGCATGGAAACACACAATTGGTAAAGTGTGGAAAGGAGAAACAAGGGGATGAAGGAAAAGACACCCACACCAACCCAACAAAGAGCGAAGCTTGTGTAGAAAGGAAGATATATATGTAGGATCTGAGAAGGAAAAGGTGACCTCAACTCAAGATGCATCCACTCAGATATATGAAATCACCAAAAGGAACAATGAATTATGACAATGAGGACAAATTCCTGCAAGTCTGGGTGGAGATATTTGGCAAGGAACCCATGGACTTAGATGAAAGGTACAAAAGAGAAGAGATATGGACGATGGGAATTGGCTCCAACACCAATGAAGAGAAGGAAATCAAAGAGGAAATTGGTAGGGAAGACAGAGAGGAATCAGAGAGTGATGTCAACAATGCGGATGACAAGGGAGACAACAAAATCAACAAACTGGAGGAGGAGGAGGAAGAGGATGATGAACTCATGGAGGAAGACAGGTTGGAGGACAATGACAGTATGTCAAGCACACTGTATCAATGGGTTGACAGTGCCTGCCATTGGTGCAACCACAACCAACTTGGTGACAAATGCTAACAAGTAAAAGCAACAAGCCCTCAGTCACATTCAGACAAGTGTATGCAATGTCATCTTATTGGGAGAAGTTGTAGTTCCAACTTCTCCAAACAATCTACAAATTGTTACAGGGTGTACACTGGCCTAATGCATGAGTATGCAAAATCGAGGATAAAGGGGGTCTTAACCTCGATTTCAGCAAAATTGAGGATAGAGAGCCCTTAACCTCGATGTAAGACTTTACCACACACAGGCGCATAAACACAAGGCGAGCTGGGCCACGAGGGAGGGCACAAGCTCAGTGGAGCTGGTGTAAGAGGCCCTACAAAGGGGTAGGAGATATTGGAGTTAAGGGGTTTTCACAAGGAGAGCTTGGGCCTTGCTGGCTGCAGGCCCTGGAGGCATGAGCAGACCCAGAGCTCGAGTACTGAGGATAGGGGTACTTAGGAGGCAAGGGGGATGGCTTGCTATGTAGAAGTGCTCACCCTGGAGGCGAGGTGCCTCCTCATGCCTGGAGCTCGAGGAGTAGGCTGTACCCAGGAGGTGATGCCTATATATGTTGTGGTCTTCTTCATCATCAGATGAGTGGATCCTCATCCATTCTAGTCTTTACCATCTTTGTTACTTAGTTACAGTCTTTCAGTCATCATATCAGTTGCAATACAGGTAGTTGCAATTACTTAGTATCATGGGCAAGCTCCAGAAGTCATAGGAGCCTCAGCAAAATCAGGCCAGCACCATCACTGACCCTGCAACACCTATATCACAGGTGGAACCTCAACTGCAGCCCTGGAACCTACACCAGTGCCTTCATATATCAGTAAAAGTGTCTTACACTTGCACAACATGCTCCAATTGCCAACTAGTGCACCCTTGGTGATTGGGTGTGTGCTTGTATTACTCCAAGTGAATGTGCCATGTGACCTCTGAGTGGGGTGCCAACAGGGTTAGCCAATTTTGAGGTTAAGGAGCCCTTAAACTCGAATTTGCCCAAATTGAGGATAAGGCCCCATTTATCCTCGATTTCGTACATGTGTTTTTGGATAGCCAATCCTCAACATCAGCTCCTTGATAACAGCCCTCAACCCTGACATTAGAGTGGATTGTTCAAGTAGTGCCCCATGTTCAAAATGACAGAGCCTCAGGATACACTCATGGACAAGCTTGACAAGCTCATCCAGCTCATTAGCAGGCAGTCAGAGCTGTTGGTCAAGCACAACAAGCTGGAAGAGGCATATATGGCTAATCAACCCTGGGATCCTGAGACCCCATCCCTGCTGCCAAGGCCTAGACCTGGGGAAGCCCAGGCAACAGGCACCCATGGTTACAGCAATGAAGAGCTGTACTCCATGCCCACAAGGTCCAGGGTGCAGCATAGAGCAGTAGCTAGTACAGAGCCAGAGGAAGGAGCCCCTCCTGCAAAGAACAACATCAAGTACCCATTCCCCAAGTTTGACACCCATGATGTCGAGATATTCCTTGTTGAAGCAACAACCTGGCTACAGCATAATGGTGTAGCAGATTGCAAGACCATGATCAACTACACTGTGAGCCACATGGAAGGTACAGCTCGAGAATGGTGGAAGGCCAAGCTTAGGACTGATAGGAATCAACAGGGCCGGCTCTTCCATGACTGGGATTTCTTTCTTGGAATATACAGTCACTTGCGTTTTTGACTTCGGAATGATCTGTTAGATTGTGGAGGTCCAACACAGGCAACTTGGACACATCAATATTCCTCAAATTCATTTCCACCCTGTTAGACCATGTTGCATCAAGAAAAGTCCAAATCCTGGGACCCCACATCCAGCTACAGGTGTCACAGGGCGCACACAGGCCTAGTACCTGAGTCCGCGAAATCGAGGATAAGGGCCCCATAAACTCGATTTCGAGCTCTACTGCGCGCAGGCGCATGAACCTCCAGTGGAGCACATCAGGACAAGGGGCACAGGTGAACGAGGGGCATTAGCTCGGTAGGGCTGGTGTAGGAGGCCCCATATAGGAGGTAGGACTTAGAGGAATTAAGGGTCTTTCACGAGGGGAGCTGGGGCCTCGCCGGTCGCAGGTCCAGGAGGCCTGAGCAGGCCTGGAGCTCGGGTGCCGAAGATAGGGGCACGAGGAGGGCTCACCAAGTAGCAGAGCCTACCCTGGAGGTAGGTACCTTGAGCCAGGAGCTCGAGGAGCATGGTCTACCCCAGAGGTAGGCCTATATAGGTCCAGGTCTTGTTCATCAACAGACGAGTGGATCCTCATCCACTCAAGTCTTTACCATCTTTATCTATTAGTATCAGTCTCTCAAGTGTTGTCGTGATCGCAATACAGGTAGTTGTGATTACTTTGTACAGTGTGCGAGCTCCAGGAGTTGAAGGAGCATCAAGAACATCAGGTCAGCACCATCACTGACCGTGCAACACCTACATCACAGGCAGAACCTCAACTGCGTCCCTGGAACCTACACCAGTGCCTTACATAGCCCTAGCGAGGGTCTTACACTCACTCAACATGCTCCAATTGCCAACAAGTGCACCCTTGGGAGTTGGGAGCAACATCACATTGCCTCATGGGAATGTGCCACGCAACCTCTGGACAGGGTGCCAACAGGGTTAACCGATATCGAGGATAAGGGCCTCTTAACCTCGATTTCGCACATGCGTAGGCAGACCTGCATAGCCGAACCAGTCGTCACACTCGATATTGGTCCCCAACCCTGACACCCAGAAGCTGCCAGTGACAGGTACCCCCACTACTTTTGGTAGCAGTGTCTGTCGCATCTGTCAAGGAACCAGGCATTTGTCTTACAATTGCCCTAACAAGAATGCAGGAACTTCATGACCCAAGCCCAGTGGTCCTCAAGTAGCAGTCCACCCAGTAGTGGAGGAGCTGCACGAGGAGCCCAATGACCAGGAGGACCAACCCTCTCAAGAAGAGGAGCTGGACCTAGGCGAGTACAGGCAGGAGCCTGAAGAGAACCAAGGTGACCAGGGAAACAAGCATGGGGAGATGCAGTGATGGCCTGCCTTGCCCTGGAACCTACCTTGCCATCCCAATGTATATACCAAGATTGTTGATACTGTTTCTCCACCAGCACTACTCAAGTGATGGTGCTCGAGCTCAAAGGCTCCATCAATGGCCACCAGGCTCACATCCTTGCTGACACAGGTGCTGGACTGTCCATATTATCTCAAGAATTTGTCAAAAGACATCAAGTAACTACAAAAAACATAAAAACAAGGGAAGTACATGGTGTAACTGGCCACAAGCTCGCAATCAGCAGCAGTGCCAACATAGCTGTGGAAGTAGGGGGTCAGCCACTAGGTAACCTTGAAGTACCAGTGGCCCAGGCCTTGGACTACAATCTAATTCTGGGCTTTGATGAGCTCAAAAGGTGGAAACCAAGAATCAACTGGGATACTGGGCAAGTGGAATTTGAGTCATGTCCAGGAAATGCAAATCTGAGGATAAGGGTACCCTTAAACTCAATTTTGGCAACCACCCATGCTGCACAGTCATGAATTCATCTCAGCTACTCAAATGATCCAGGTGGCATTGCATGATGGGCCTATTGGATTCATGCTACTGGAAGCCCCTCCCAGCTCGATACCAGCCTTTGGATTCATGCCCACAGGCAACAATCATGGTGTGGAAATGGAGGTAGAGCCTGAGGCCCCATTGCAAATGGAGATACCAGCCCCATACAAGCACCTTGAAGGGGTCTTCTGTGAGGTAGAAGCTGACAAGCTGCCTCCTCATACTGATCACGATTTGCACATTGAGCTGGTACCAGGAGGGGAGCCTCCTCAGGGCCTGTTGTACCTCAAGGGACCCAAGGAGATGGCAGAGCTCAGGAAGTACCTTGAGGAAAACCTCAAGAAGGGCTTCATCAGGCCCTCCAAGAGTCCTGCACAATCACTAGTGCTCTTTGTACCCAAGAAGGATGGGGGCCTGTGCCTGTGTGTAGACTATTGAGGACTCAACAAGGTCACTGTCAAGAATTGTGCTCCACTACCTCTCATCGAGGAGCAGTTGTTCCTACTCAGGCAGGCCACCATCTACACAAAGCTGGACCTCAAGGCTGTTGGAATATACAGTCACTTGCGTTTTCGACTTCAGAACGATCTGTTAGATCATGGAGGTCCAACACAGGCAAACTAGGATGTGTCAATATTCCTCAAAATTATTTTGACACTGTTAGGCCACGACGCATCAAGAAAAGTTCAATTTCGGACCCCCACATCCGGCTATAGGACTGCACTTACCCAATTCCGGCTATTGGTCCACAACTGCAGGGACCCCGGACCCATATCTCTGAAGCACAATTTGTGTTGGATGAGTGTGGACTGTATATGTTAGCAAAGATAGGAACACACTCCTCCGTGATAGGGAAAGATAGTGTATATAAGCAACCTCACACACACACTCAAAGATAAGCTCCCACAAAGCTTCACTGTCTCTACTCAAGATCCCAAACGATGCTCCATAATCTCCAAGACTCGACACAGGCATCATGGTCTCAATACAGCAAAGACATAGCCAACTTCATGAAGGCATTGCCATCATAGGAAAACACATATATATATCAACTCACTTGTAGATACAGTTGCAGAAAGTTATTCGAACTAGTTCCTACATCCTCGCATAGCAAGGTCTGCTTCCTCTTCTTCTTCTCCACTCCTCTTCCTCCTGCGTGAGGTAAGTCACCTATGTTGGTAGTTGCTCTTCGATTACTACTGCAACCCCCCTGATATCCTCTATCTACAGAGTGTATCTGAGCTGAAATATCCTCAGACTTAGCTCTACAAGCCCCTCTGATATAGGGAAGGCACTGTCGAGATAGCTACTCGCCCCTGCCTTAGCTGATCAGTGGTTTCCCCAGGATCCCTGAACCAGCAACGATAACACATTACCGGTTCACACCTTCCAATAAAGGCAGCATACAATCTGGTGCACATCGCTCCAGGAGACAAATGGAAGACAGCCTTTGGTACTCAACTGGGCCTCTACGAGTACCTTGTGATGCCATTTGGGCTAGCAAATGCTCCAGCTCAATTTCAGTTGCTAGTCAACCACATATATTGTGATATCATTGGTATCTATGTGGTGGTGTACCTTGATGATTTCCTCATCTTCAGTAACAGCAAGGAAGAGCATGTTGCACATGTGCAGGAGGTACTGAGGCAGTTACAGGAGAACTGGTTGTTTGTGAAGCTGTCCAAGTGCACCTTCCACACTGATACTGTGGAGTTCCTGGGATACATCATCAAGCCAACTGGTTTTGAGATGGACCCTGAGAAGGTGCGAGTGATCAAGGAGTGGCCCCTACCAGCAAGCATTCATGACATACAGCACTTCCTGGGCTTCACAAACTTCTATTGAAGGTTCATTGTGAACTTTGCAAGGATTGCTAGGCCCCTGACCTCACTCATCAAGCCAGTAGAGAGGTTCAAGAAACTGCAGCTCGACAATGAGGCTCAGGGGGCTTTCCACAAGCTGATAGGAGCCTTCACCACTGCAGGAGTCTTACAACATTTCCAATATGACAAACCTACACAATTGGAGACCAATGTGAGTGACTTTGCAATCACAGGAGTGCTTAAGCAGGAGCACGAGCATAGGTGGCATCTCATTGCCTACTACTCAAGGAAGATGACCTTGGCAGAGCACAACTATGAGATACATGATAAGGAGCTCCTCACCGTGGTTGCCTGTCTATGTCAGTGGTGCCACATGCTTGCAGGCCTCCCATCTCAGCTGGTAATCCTCACTGACCACAAGGCCCTCAAGTACTTGAAGTTGCAACAACAGATCATGGGCAGACAAGCAAGATGGGCTGTGCAGCTAGCTGACTTCGATTTTGTGCACCAATATCAGCCTGGAGACAAGGCCAGTGAGCCTGATGCCCTTACTTGCTGACAGGATATGCAGCCTGTAGGTGAGGAGATGGAACATAATGTTCAGCAACTATTGCTGGCTAGGGTCTTTGTGCCAGAAGCCAAAATTGAGGATAAGGAGCCTTTATACTCGATTTTGGCGAAATCAAGTTTAAGGCCCCGTTATCCTTGATTTCAGATGCATACCAGCAATGCAACCATGGCTGAAATTACGAATGGCCAACTTGAGCAGTTAGCTCGCACCTTCCAGCCCCTAGACCAGGAGCTCCTGGCAATGCATAAGGCCCAACTGTTCGAGGACAAGGATAGCTTATGGTACCATGAGGGAAGGCTAGTGATCCCTTGGGTCACTCTACCAGGCAAGCAAGGCCATGGAGATATGTGGGGAGCCACTCAAGTAAGGGAAGGCTCTCTATCAGTGGAGCACCTGCAATACATGGTCATGTCACAATGCCACAATAGAGCCACTGTGGGCCATGGAGGAAGAGTTGCTACCCTAGAGCTGGTATGACACCATTACTGGTGGCCAGGGATGAGCACCTGGGTAGCAGACTATGTAGTGAGCTGCCCTGTGTGTGCTTGATACAAGACTCCACACCACAAGCCCTATGGCCTACTGCAGCCACTATCCACCCCTGAGCAGCCCTGGGGCTCAATATCCATGGACTTTATTGAGGGCCTGCCCACATCCAACAGCTATGACTCCATCCTCGTCATAGTCGACTGCCTCATGAAACTAGTGGTCTTAGCACCTACATACAAGACAGCTACCTCCCAGGACACTGCAGAGCTGTTCAGGACCCATGTAATGAAACAATTTGGAGCCCCAGACCACATTGTCTCTGATAGAGGCCAGCAGTTCATCTCAGCAACCTGGAAGAAGTTCACAGAGGCCCTGCTCATCAAGCACTCCCTCAGTACAGCTTACCACCCACAAACTGATGGTCAGACAAAAAGGGTGAACCAAGTGGTAGAGCAGTACCTGTGAATGTATTGCAACTATGAACAAGATGATTGGGAGGGCCTGCTACCAATGGCAGAGTTTGTGTACAACAATGCGGTGCACAGCAGCATAGGAGTGTCTCCCTTCTTTGCCTGCTATGGTTGGAACCCTAGGATGCACCCAGACCTACCCCATGCAGTAGGGGTGCTCAACCCAGCAAGACAAGAGTTTGCATGAGGACAGCCGGAGCTCACACAGTACCTACAGGAGCAGATCAGGCAAGCTCAAGCCTGCGCGGTAGAGCAATACAACTGCAAGCACACAGACATGGAGCTCAAGGTAGGCGACTTGGTGTACATTAACTGTCACAATTGGAAGACAAGAAGACCCAGCCCCAAGCTCAACACAAGGTTCACAGGCCCATACCCCATCATTGAGAGGGTAGGTAGATGGGCATATCACCTGCAATTGCCACCCAAGCTCAGGGTGCATGATGTGTTTCACATATTGTTGTTGGAGAAAGCCAAGAGCAGTGCACTACCAGGCCGTATGGAACACCAAGTACAGCCCCAAATCCATGAGGAGGATCTCGACTTTGAGGTGGAGGCCATTGTGGGCAAACGTGGTCAAGGAGCCAACCTCAAGTACAAAGTCCTGTGGAAGGGGTACCCAGAGGAGGCTGCCTCCTGGGAACCTCATGATCACCTCGAGTGCCCTAGCCTCATTCAGGAGTATGAGGAGTTGGTGGGGGGAGGTGCTAGCACAAGTAACTAAGGAGGAGGCCTGGGTGATACAGAGCTGGAATAGTGAAGCCTGGGAAATGTGAAATTGAGGATAAAGACACACTAAACTTGATTTCATCAAAACAGAGGATAAGGGCCTCTTAAATTTGATTTCACCAAAATTGAGGATAAGGCCCCCTTAAACTCGATTTCAGGGCACACTTCACAGACCAAGGAATGAGGCGAAAGTTACCATGACCAGCTCATGCCACACTCAGGCTCGTAGGGAGGGGAATCAAGTGTTGGGATTGCAATTCTGGAAACTTGAAGACAGGGAGAAAAGCTAGTAGTCCACAGCATATTCTGTGGACTGAGGAATGAAGAACTCGAGGTTGAGCTCAGGAGGAGGTAGGGGGGCATAGGAAGAAGAGGTGGCAGGGGGAGGTGGAGCCAGGATGTCATTAAGGGGATCAGGGGGACCCCCCAAAGTGGTCATGGACTCGTGAGGCTGCCGCTTGGAGTACAAATGATGACGGCAAGTCATGTACTGTACAAGGGCAGCCATGACCAGGCACAACCAGTCGGCATTGAGCTCCCACACTCAATGAAGGGTGAAGTCCCAGTCCCCGTGCCTGCAAGGATCGAATTTGCGGTCCTTGCGGTGGACCTCGCCCAGACCATGACCTCAAGGAAGCATGAGGTGGGCCCTTTCCACCCCATGGTTGCCAACCTTGGAAATGCCAGGGCTCAGCATCCCCGGTGTAACACTTTCCAGGGAAAGCTCAAACAGTGCGGATGCACCCAATGTGCCCTGACAAGTGGCAATGTGAGCACTTGCTAGGTACACACAGGCGGGTACCAAAGGGGCTTGCAAAAGCCAATGGGAAACAGCTGTGAAAGGAAATGAGGAGGTTAGTAAGGGTGGTAGGCTACAAGGAAGCAGGGGATGGTACTTATGGAATGTCAAGGCAAGTGCAATGCTCACAAGACCAGCTGGGCCAAGGCATGCACCCTTTGGTCAGACACAGCATTACCAAGGCATGGAGCCAGTAAGCCACAGAGGAACCCCGCTCAACCACCTACCAACAAGGATACAAGCCTCAAGCCACCAGCAGCAGGAGGATGGGCACTGGCAGCTCTGCGCTCCAAGAAGTGAGCTCGGAGAAGGTGGGGGGGCAGGTCAAGGGTGGAGGGCCTGGGGACCAAGGAGGGGAACTGGGCAGCGACTCAGGTGTGAGACGCTGCACAGTGGTGTTGAAGATGGGGGTGGAAGGGCATAGAAACCCATCCACCACAGCATCAGTGGTTGGAGGAGGAGGAAGAGGGCAACAAAGCTCCTCCTCCCAACAAGCTAGTGCCTCCGCAGAGGTCTCCCTGAAGGCACGAGCTTCAGGACCAGTGGAGGGCCCCAGTGGAATGGTAGGCCCCGCCGCAAAGATGTCTGCCAATGGATCACCAGGATCCAGATGACAATGATTGCTCAAGGGAGTGACCAAGCCCATAGGTCGAGAGCTCCTGCCAGCCGGGCCAGAGCTGGCAAGAGGGGAAGAGGAGGCAGCTGTGGACTGAGGGCATTGCAGTCTGACCACCAGCCTCCACTGAGGAGGCTCATCTGCCACAGGGGCAGTGGGCGGGAGGGCAGGGGCCCCGGCAGGAGAGGAAGGTGGGCCCCTAGGGCCAGAGGTGGGGTGTGAGGAGGCACCCTGGACTCCTCCAGAGGAGGAGGGGGAGAAGAAGCCTCCTCCAGCAGGAAGAGGGCCCTGACGAGCCTGAAGCAGGCGCTGGAGAAGAGGGGGAGCCTGAAACAGGTGCTGGGAGTGAGGAAGGTGCAGCAGTGCTGCGGCCTTTACAGGCCAAGTGCCATGAAGAGGCATTGGATTGACGAGGCATGGTGATGCAATCGCTGGGAAACAATGAGGAGGAGGTGGGAGGAAAAACGCTACTGGTGGCATCCAAATGTTGTCTTGTAGGCCAGGCGCAGGACTTCATTTGCCTCGACAGATCTCAGCCTTTTTCATGCTCCAGATCTGCATAGCTGAACTAGTCGTCACACTCGATATCGGTCCCCAACCCTGACAGCGAGCTTGTCTACCTAGCAAGTCCTCCTCCTCGCCTCCTACATACCCCTATCTTTAGTACTCGTGCTCTGGGCCCCGCTCAAGCCTCCTGGGCCTGCAGATGGTGAGGCCCCAGCTCCACTCATGAAAGCTCCTCATTTCCTATATCTCCTATCCCTGTGTGGGGCCTCTTACGCCAGCCTTACTGAGTTGGTGCCATCTCCTTGCCTGTGCCTCTCCTTGTGGTCCAACTTGCCTGGAGTCTACATGCCTGCACATGGTAGAGTCTGAAATCGTGGTTAGGGCCCTGTTTATCCTCGATTTCGCATACCCAGGCACTAGGCCAGTGTACGCCCCATAACAGCCACCACCTGGCTACTGGGAAGGGAAAATGCTCAGACTGCAAAAGGCACTGTATGGACTGGAACAGGCTTGGAGGAAGTGGTATGAAAGGCTGGACAACAGCTTGAGAGAGATGGGATTCAGACAGATCCAGAGCAACTTTGGTGTGTACATGTTTGGAACACTTGTGAGATCACTGCACATCATTGCTGTCTATGTAGACAACTTTGTTGTTGTCAGCCAGACACAGGAAACAATGGATAAGTATAAGAAGGAACTAACAACTAGATACAAGATGACAGAAGGAGGAAAGCTCAAGTACATCCTAGGGTTGAGGATCTCATTGGACCCTGAAAGTACAAAGCTCAGTCAGCTGGCATACATCAAAAGGCTAGTGACAAAGTTTCTGGACAAGAACACAAAGGCAATGACTACACCACTCCCTACCAAAGCAGACACTAGTGAATTCAAAGTGCTGAATATCGTGGAACACAAGAAGTACAGAATGATTTTCAGGTCACTGTTACAGGGTGTACACAGGCCTAGTGCCTGGGCATGCAAAATTGAGGATAAAGGGGGTCTTAACCTTGTTTTCAGTGAAATTGAGGATAGAGGGTCCTTAATTGTGATGTCAGACTCTACCACATGCAAGCATGTAGATGCAAGGTGGGCTAGGCCAAGAGGAAGGGCACAGGTGAGGAGGTGGTACACACTCACTGGCAAGCATGTAGGAGGTCACACAAGAGTGTTAGGAGATATAGGAGTTTGGAGCTTTCACGAGGAGAGCTTGGGCTTCGCCATTAACAGGTGCAGGTGGCCTGAGCAGGCCCAGAGCTCAAGTACCAAGGATAGGGGTATTGAGGAGGCAAGGAGGAGGGCTTGCTAAGTAGTAGAGCCTGCCCGGAGGCAAGTGCCTTGAGCCAGGAGCTCAAGGAGCATGGCCTACCTGGGAGGTAGGCCTATATATGTTGAAGTTTTTTCATTGTCAGATGAGTGGATCCACATCCACTCTAGTCTTTACCATCTTTATCAGTTAGTCTCAGTCTTTTCAGTCATCATATAAGTCACAATACAGGTAGTTGCAACTCACCAGCATTGTGTGTAAGTGTCAGGGTTGAGACCGATATTGAGCGAGCGGCGGCTATACAGATCCAAAATACGCATGTGCGAGATCGAGTTTAAGGCCTCCTTAAACTCGATATCGGTTAACCCTGTTGGCACCCTGTCCAGAGGTTGCGTGGCACATTCCCATGAGGCAATGTGATGTTGCTCCCAACTCCCAAGGGTGCACTTGTTGGCAATTGGAGCATGTTGAGTGAGTGTAAGACCCTCGCTAGGGCTATGTAAGGCACTGGTGTAGGTCCCAGGGCCACAGTTGAGGTTCTGCCTGTGATGTAGGTGTCGCAGGGTCAGTGATGGTGCTGATCTGATGTTCTTGATGCTCCTTCACTCCTGGAGCTCGCACACTGTACAAAGTAATCACAACTACTTGTATTGTGATCACAACAATGCTTGAGAGACTGATACTAATAGATAAAGATGGTAAAGTCTAGAGTGGATGAGGATCCACTCATCTGATGATGAACAAGACCTGGACCTATATAGGCCTACCTCTGGGGTAGGCCATGCTCCTCAAGCTCCTGGCTCGAGGTACCTACCTCCAGGGTAGGCTCTGCTACTTGGTGAGCCCTCCTCATGCCCCTATTTTCAGCACTTGAGCTCTGGGCCTGCTCAGGCCTCCTGGACCTGCAACCAGTGAGGCCCCAGCTCTCCTTGTGAAAGCCCCTTAATCCCTATATGTCCTATCCTCTACACAAGGCCTCCTACACCAGCTCCTACCAAGCTAATGCCCCTTCCTCACTTGTGCCCTTTTGTCAGGATGTGCTACACTGAGGGTTTGTGCACCTGCATGTGGTAGAGCTCGAAATCGAGTTTAAGGGGCCCTTATCCTCGATTTCGCGTGCTCAGGCACTGGACCAGTGTGCACTCTGTCACACTCGCCCTAGAGGCGAGGTGCCTCCTCAAGCCAGGAGCTCGAGGAGTAGGACTCACCATGAGGTGACACCTATATATGTTGTGGTCTTCTTCATCATCAGACAAGTGGATCCTCATCCACTCTACTCTTTACCTTTGTTAGTATTTAGTATCAGTCTCCAAGCATCATAGCAATCACAATACAGGTAGTTGTGATTACCCAGCATCATGTGCAAGCTCTAGTAGTTGAAGGAGCCTTAGCAAAATCAGGTCAGCACCATCACTGACCCTGTGACACCTCTATCACAGGTGGAACCTCAACTGCGGCCCTGGAACCTACACCAGTGCCTTACATAGCCATAGCGAGGGTCTTACACTTGCCCAACATGCTCTAATTGCCAACTAGTGCACCCTTGGCAGCTGGGTGTATAGTTGTATTACCCCCATTTAATGTGCCATGTGACCTCTGTACGGGGTGCCAACAGGGTTAGCTGATATCGAGGTTAAGGAGCCCTTAAACTCGATTTAGCACATGCATATTTTGGACCTGGATAGCCGGTCCTCGCCCCCGCTCACTCGATATCAGCCTCAACCCTGACAGTGGCTTGAAATAGATGTCTTCCATGGTCATCCCATTTAGGAACACGGTGTCACACCCTGTGTGCACCCACAGAACCTGACTCAGCAATCACCCTTGTCGATTACCCATGCTGCCCCAGCGGACCCACAAGTCCCACACACATGACCCCACTGGGGAAATGCCCTCAATCACTGTTGACAGCCTGTTGCCATGGCAGGGAGGTCTTTATACACTTCCCAGTCCCTCCCACAAGGTTCCCTCAGAACCTTGTCGCATGTATCACTTAGTTCACTCATTAGCAGCCAAGTTGATACCATTGACCCTTTCCCACAGTACTCTACCATTGACCAGCATGCCCACAGCCTCTCCATTCCCACCAACACCAATTGACTATAGCTGCTTGCAGTTTCCAGATTCTATGTTCCTAACATTACATGGAACCTACCCCTGTGGGTCGACGCCATCAGCATGCCCCCTCAAACCCCTAGAGTCCTGACCAACAAGGTCAGGACTAACAAAGACCCTACCACCTCTCCTATGCAAGAGTCTGCCAGCAGCAAGGCAACCCCTGGGGAAGTGGTCCAACTGCTCCAACAGGAGGCCCAAGCCTGCCAGGAGATGATGGATCTCCTTCAACTCCTCCTTCAGGAGAGAGTTCTGCCCTTGGCTCCCCTGCCTCTGAAGCTGGAGCCTACTCCTTTCACATGGGAGAACACCCCTGCAGAGCCTCCCAAGGACAGAGAGCTTTGTATTGTCACCCTGGAATGAGACAGCTCCTGCAATGAATTGGAGAACTTCTTCAACCAGTGTGAGCTCAACTTCACCACAAACACATCCAAGT
Organism: Ustilago esculenta; assembly: GCA_020827535.1. Lineage (NCBI taxonomy): Eukaryota > Fungi > Basidiomycota > Ustilaginomycetes > Ustilaginales > Ustilaginaceae > Ustilago > Ustilago esculenta. Next base: position 126,453 of record JAAKGJ010000023.1, read on the forward strand.
TCCCAACCAAGGCCTGCAAGGTTCTCTTCATGGTGGGTAACATGATAAGGATCCCCTGTATGCAAATCTGGAACCTCTGCCAGTCACAAGAGCCCATCCCATGGATGAGCAACTGGGATGCCTTTTGCGAGTACCTCTGACAAGTCTATGGGGACCTGGACCTAGGCTACACTGTGCACAACCAATTACTCTGCCTCAAGCAGCAGGGCCCAGTGGCTGATCATGCTGCCAAGTTCCTGTTGCTGGCTTGCAAGGCCCACACCACTGATGAAGACTAAATCTTCACACTTTTTGAGCTCAGTCTAAGCAACCAACTCCTCAAGTGGTTGGTTGGCCAACACATGAGCAGCATCAAGTAATTCATCAATGAGGCCATCCAGGTCAAGCAGCAGATGAAGCTCATTTGGGAAACTGGGACAGGCCTACCCACCAGGCCACCTCTGATGACACACCACCCCATACCCCTTATTGGAAGGAGTGAACCAGCAATGTAGTTACCACTACCAGTTCAGGGATCCAGGTTAAAGGGGAAACCACTGATCAGCTAAGGCAAGGCAAGTAGCTATCTTGACTATGCCTTCCCAATATTGGAGGAGCTTGTAGAGCTAAGTCTGAGGATATTTCAGCTTAGATACACTCCATATGTAGAGGATATCAGAGGGTTGCAGTAGGGATCAAGAAGCAATTACCAATGTAGGTAACTTGCTCATGCAGAAGGGGAAACAAGAAGAAGAGAAGAGCAGACCTTGCTATGTGAGGATGTGGGAACTAGTTTGAATAACTTTCTGCAACTGTATCTACATTTGAGTTGACATATATATGTGTTTTCCTGTGATGGCAATGCCTTATCGAAGTTTGCAATGTTGTCACTATATCAAAGGCATGATTCCTTTGTAGGATCCTGAAGAGTATGGAGCATCATTTGGGATCTTGAGTGGAGACAGTGAATGTTAGGAACTTATCTTGTGTGTGTGTGTGTTGTGTGTATATGTTATCTTTCCTTATCACAGAGGAGTGTGACCCTATCTTTCCACTATATACGGTCTACACTCATCTGACACAAATTGTGTCTCAAAGATATTGGTCTGGGGTCCCCACAATTGTGGAGTAATAGCTGTAACCTGGTAAAATGTTGCCTGTAGCCAGATGTGGGGTCCCAGAATTGGACTTTTCTTGATGCAATGTGGTCCAACAGTGAGGAAATAATTTTGAGGAATATTTGACACATCCTGGTTGCCTGTGTTGGACCTCCATGATCTAACAGATTGTGTCAAAGTCGAAAATGCGAGTGACTGTATATTCCAACACCCCTCTCCCAGCCACCCATCAAGACGGAGGAATGTAAAGCAGAATGTTGTCCAGACCGGCCCCTGGTCCCTTCACGCGATCCCACTTGGGATGCCACTGAGCACCTCTGCCAACACCACCAGGCCAACAACTGTTGGAATATATAGTCACTCATGTTTTCAGCTTTGGAATGATTTGTTATATTGAGGAGGTCCAACACATGCAACCAGGATATGTCAAATATTCATCAAAATTATTTCCACACTGTTAGGCCACATCATGTCAAGAAAAGTCCAAATTTGGGACCCCACATCCAGCTACAGGTAACATTCTACCTGGTATTGACTACTACTCCACAATTGCAGGACCCTGGATTGATATCTCTGAGACACAATTTGTGTTGGATGAGTGTTGGCCATATATATTAGAAAGATAGGGACACACTCCTCCATGATAGGGAAAGATAATGTATATATGCAACACATGCACTCAAGATAAGTGTCCATATGATTCACTGTCTCTACTCAAGATCCCAAATGATGCTCCATACTCTTCAGGATCCTACACAGGCATCATGCCTTCAATATAGCAATGTCATTGCCAACTTTGAGAAGGCACTGCCATCACAGGAAAAGCACATAAATACATCAAATCACATGTAGATACAGTTGTAGAAAGTCATTCAAACTAGTTCCCACAACCTCACATAGCAAGGTCTGCTCTTCTCTTCTTCTTCTTCCTCTCCTCTCTTCCTCCTGTGTGAGCAAGTTGCCTATGTTGGTAATTGCTTCTCAATCCCTACTGCAACCTCTGATATCCTCTACATACAGAGTGTATCTAAGCTGAGATATCCTCAGACTTAGCTCTACAAGCCCCTCCAACATAGGGAAGGCACAGTCAAGATAGCTACTTGCCTTGCCTTAGCTGATCAGTGGTTTCCCCTTTATGCTGGATCCCTGAACTGGTAGCAGTTGCCCCATTGCCAGTTCACTCTTTTCAATAGTTTTCACCACATCCCAAGCATCAGTGTAAAGCTTAGGCCAGGTAACAGTCTCTTGCATCCAAAGTTTCTTAACCAACATGTTCACACCAGCATGACTAAGATTATGGATCTCAGTTGGCTTAGCATGTCCCTCTTTCTGAGGCAAAGCATCCAGAACCTGATCATCTTGTACATAGCAAAGCTTACTGTTGATGAGCTGATATTGCTTCATCCACTTCACCTTTTTTTGGTTGGCTGTAGTACCAGGCATTTTGAGTAGCAGGAGGAAGCAGAGAACTGGTTCAAGTTCATCACCAGTGAACCTTTGCAACAAGGGACTGGCTTGCTTGTTGATGAGCAAGTAATGATTGGATGACCCTTGTGTATTGGATAAAGGTTTGGAGGCAGGAAGCAAAGATTGATCAGTATCATTGGTGAGCTGAGCAATGGAGGGGGAAAGGCAGAAATTGACAGAGAGCAAAATCTTTTCTTCAGGGGGTACAGATACCTGAGCATCATTTTCTTCACCCAGGGCAGAGGGTCTATGAGAGAGACCATGTGCTAGCTGATGTCAATGGCCAGCAGAATGTTCCACCTGGATGATGTTATGAGCTAATAACTGCTCGCACCAATGAGTGTGAGCAGCAGGCATCTTGTCATTGCACAAGATGTCTCTCAATGCCAGACAGTCAGTTACCAAAATAATTGGTTGACCAAAAGTAAAAGGCAAGAAATGAGTGAGAGTGAACTTGGCAGTTACAAGTTCTCCAAGATGAGCTGGATACCTTGATTTGGCTGGCAAACATTTCTTCAATGTGTAGGCAATAGGAAATACTACTTTTTGAAGAATAAGGCCAGGGGCCAAAGCAGGTTTGGGATTGTGTAGCAAAGTCCACTGACCATAAGAGTCCTTCTGCATCATATGTTGTTGCAGTAAGATGGCTCCAATTCCTTCAGCACTCCAATTGGACTGGATGATGAAAGGTCTATCATAGCATGGCTCCTTGAGCACACAACTATTGACAGGAGCATCCTTGACTTGAAGGAACACCACCTGATGTGTGAGCATCCAGTTATCTTAGAGCTTGGCATCATAATTATTGATGCCAGCAGTAAGAGAGTCAAGAGGGGCAAAGACCTTAGCAAAATTTGGCACCTTGGAACACAAGTATGAACATACACTGCAGAAAGTCATAACATTGCAAACTGTTCAAGGAGGTGGCCAATCCAAAATTGCTTTAAGCCAAGCAGGATCAGTATGGATCCCATCACAACCAACCAGTTGTCCGCAGAAGGTAATGTTCTCATGCAAGAACTGACACTTCTGAACCAAGAGTGTGAAGCCAGTGTCAATGGCTCTGTTGAGGAAAGTACATAACCAGCAGAAGTAGGCTCCAAAGTCTTGATGACTGGTAGCCACATCATCCATCCAAAAGTCAGAGTCATGATCAAAGATGTCTTTGGAGGCTGTAGTGATAAAGTGGTAGTAGAGAGAAGGACCAACTTTAAAGCTGAAAGGCATCACTGTATAGCCAACAAATCCAAAATCTTTGACATATGTAATGGACAATAGAGTTGCAAGTTGAGAGTTAGCCATGATGAAAAAACCAGCACATCCATTTCCCTTAAAGAGGAATTCCTTGCCCAACAACTTTGAAGCTTCAACTTCAATGTTGCTGGGAACAAAAGAATTATCCCACATGTAATGGTTGATGGGTGTGTAGTTGTGCACCAGACAATGGTGGTTCTCTGTGACTTGGACAGGAGGAAGAGTAGGACAAGGAGCAGGCAGCAGGAAAGACATATCATACTCTAGGCTAGCTTCTTTGAGCACAGCATTAGCCTGAAGTCAGATCTCATACAGAGAGACATTAGTGTCTATCTCTGCAGCTGGTTTAGGCATGATCTGAGTCTCTGAAATACACTGGACTTCATTCTCAGGCACCTTGATCATAAAGCTGTTGTCCAGGAGTTCCCATACCTTAGAGTGTAGGAACTCCTTTTGAGGAGGAGATAGGGCTTGGGTCTTGGTGCATTGCTTCATGGGGGGAGGTTCATGTGTAAGCACAGGATCACAGATAATCATCCTGTTCTGCTTGCATTTGGCAGTTGTTTCAGTGAAAGCAAAGTGCTTTGCCCTGAGCAGATCAGCCAGATGCTGACATTGAGAAGGAGTTCCAACAGAACCAAAGCAAGTGAGATGAGCCTTAGTCATCCTATCCACATGCTCATCAGAATCATTGTCAGGTTTTCCACTGATGTGATAAGGCCTGAATTGTGTTTGGAAGGAACACTGAGAGGCTAAGTAGTCTGGGTCTTCATTGACCACCAGGAGATGCTGTTGCAAATCTTTGAGTTCATCTACATCAACAGGTAAATCGAAGCACACTGAATGTGATTGCTTGATGTCCATGTTGATGTAGTGGTCAAGACCAGGGGAAGAATCAAAGGAATCTAAGTCATGGTGATTTTCTTCTAATTCTTCAACAAAATCTTCTTGTGCAATGTAGAAGACTTCCTGAATAGAAGAGTCATCACTAAGTATCTCTATTTCTTCAATGCTTGCATAAGGTTGCACAGCAATAAGTAGTTTGACAGCTTTGAGCAGCATGTCAGGGACTAAGAGAGAGTTAGCACTTTGTTTGATAGTGATTACCCAAGACCACCTGTGGAAGACAGATAGATCACTATATGATGGATTATAGATCACATCCAACTCATAGAAATGGATAGCCACCACCTTTACCTTCCAGGGTCTACTGAGAACCATGGTTGTCATGGCCATGGGCATCACCTTGAATTTGATCTCAATGGAATCTGTGTAGTGCCCATTGATATCTTCAACAGAAGTGAAGAGCTTGACCTTATTGAGGGACTCAAGGACTTGACCACTGGCCATCTGTAGATAAGCATTGGATGGGACCAGTGCCATTCCTATATTGGTCACCAAGGCCATAGAAACAGTATTCACCATTTCTCCCTCATCCAACCAAGCAATCAGAATAAACACATTTGAAGTAGTGGTTAGTGTGCAGCAGGTGGTCATCCTAAAGAATTGATTCCTATTTGCATGTGCTTTATGTTGCAGCACACAGAGATCAACCTTGGGACATGGACATGGTCTACAACGAAATTGTGTCGGAACCATAGGAGGGGTATTGGAAGGAGTGAACCGGCAATGGGGCTACCGCTACTGGTTCAGGGATCCAGGGTAAAGGAAAACCACTGATCAGCTAAGACAAGACAAGTAGCTATCTTGACTGTGCTTTCCCTATATCAGAGGGGCCCATAGAGCTAAGTCTGAGGATATTTCAGCTTAGATACACTCCATATGTAGAGGATATCAGAGGTTGCAGTAGGGATTGAGAAGCAATTACCAACATAGGCAACTTGCTCATGTAGAAGGAGGAGAGAAGAGGGAGAAGAAGAGAAGAGGAAGAAGAAGAGAAGAGCAGACCTTGCTATGCAAGGATGTGGGAATTAGTTTGAATGACTTTCTGCAACTGTATCTACATGTGAGTCAAAGTTTATATGTGTTTCCCAGTGATGGCAATGCCTTCACAAAGTTGGCTATGTTGTCACTATAACAAAGGCAAGATACCTGTGTAGGATCCTGAAGAGTATGGAGCATCATTTGGGATCTTGAGTAGAGACAGTGAACATTGGGAACTTATCTTGTGTGTGTGTGTTGTATGTATGCATTATCTTTCCTTATCATGGAGGAATGTGTTCCTATCTTTCCAATATAGATGGCCCACACTCATCTGACACAAATTGTGTCTCAGAGATATCAGTCTGGGGTCCCCACAATTGTGGAGTAGTAGCCAAAACCAGGTAGAATGTTGCCTGTAGCCAGATGTGGAGTCCCAGAATTGGACTTTTCTTGATGCAACATAGTCTAACAGTGTGGAAATAATTTTGGGGATTATTGATGAGTCCTGGTTGCCTGTGTTGGACCTCCACAATCTAACAGATTGTGTCAAAGTCGAAAATGCAAGTGACTGTATATTCCAACAAGGGGGAGGAGGACTGGGTAAAGGTGGGGTTACCACCAATGGGGAACACATGCAAGAGAAGAGCAGCAGAGTCTGGGGCAATGAAGCAAAGACCCTGGTATCATAGATTGGCACACCAATGGTTGAAGTTTGGTTCTTGGTCATTCAAGAATGATGATCTGGTAATAGAGAGAAACCAACATCAATGACTGAGGCAACTGGGAAAATGGGGAAGGAATCACCAGACTGCCCACCAACACTATTTTGCAGCATGGGAGGGGAGAGGGAGGGAGGTGAGGGAACAGGACAAGGGACTGCCGGTAACCTGACTTGCAGTTCAGGGGCAGAGTCAGGCAGAGCAAAGAGATCCCAGTTGGAAGCAATATTGCTGCCTTCCACAGGATTGGTCAAGGTGTGCAGGTCATCTACCACCCATGACAGGGATACCCTCTCATCCTCAAGGGATGAGTGGTAGGTGTCAGGGTCGAGGCTGATATCGAGTAAGCGATATTGAGGTTTAGCTATCCAAGTCCAAAATACGCATGTGCAAAATCAAGGATAAATGGGCCTTATCCTCAATTTGGACAAAATCAAGTTTAAGGGCTCCTTAACCTCGATATTGGCTAACCCTGTTGGCACCCCACTCAGGGGTTGTGCAGCACATTCAATGGAGATAATACAAGCATACACCCAACTACAAAGGGTGCACTAGTTGGCAATTGGAGTGTGTTGAGAAAGTGTAAGACACTCGTAATGATATGTGAAGGCACTGGTGTAGGTTCCAGGGCCACAGTTGAGGTTCTGCCTGTGATGTAGGTGTTGCAGGGTCAATGATGGTGCTGACCTGATGTTGCTAAGTCTCCTTTGACTACTGGAGCTTGCACACAGTGCTAAGTAGTTGCAACTACCAGTATTGTGATTGATGTGACGCTTGGGAACTGATACTAAATAGTAAGGATGGTAAAGACTAGAGTGGATGATGATCCACTCATCTGATGATGAAGAATACTACAACATATATAGGCATTACCTCCCAGACAAGCCTTACTCCTTGAGCTCCTGGCTTGAGGAGGCTCCTCACCTCCAGGGCAAGCTCATCCACATGGCAAGCCATCACCCTTGCCTCCTAAGTACCCCTATCCTCAGTACTTGAGTGCCAGGCCCACTCATGCCTCCTGGCTTGCATATGGCGAGGCCCAAGCTCTCCTTGTGAAAGCTCCTCATTTCCTATATCTCCTATCCCTGTGTGGGGCCTCTTACGCCAGCCTTACTGAGTTGGTGCCATCTCCTTGCCTGTGCCTCTCCTTGTGGTCCAACTTGCCTGGAGTCTACATGCCTGCACATGGTAGAGTCTGATATCGAGGTTAAGGGCCCCTTATCCTTGATTTCGCATACCCAGGCACTAGGCCTGTGTACACCCCATATCACTACCACCCCTTCTAAGGCTGAGTTCTGTCAAGGCAAATGAAGTCCTGCACCCTGCTTACAAGACCTGCTTTTGGATGCCACTAGTGGTGTTATCCTCCCACCCCACTCCATTATCACCCCCACCAGCATTTGCAGCATCATGGCACACCATTCTCAACCATCCTCTTGCCACGCTGGTGGTCAGGGTTGATGCAACAGCTCCCCTGCACCGCCAGCCCAGTCTTCCGGCTCCTCGGTGCCTCCTGCGGCTCCCCCTGGTCCACCAGAGCACCTGTGGGTGTTGTTCCTGCTCAAGGATGCTTCTCCTCCCCTGTCACACCTCAAGGGGTCCCTGGTGCCTCCTTCTACCCCACCCTTGGTGCCAGGGACTCACTTCCCACTTTTGGAACCTCCCCCCAGGGCTTCTGCCTCCCTACCAGTTGCTCCTGCAGCTAAAGAGCCTCCTTGTCAAGGGCTAGTCATCAAGCCGGATCATTGCCACACAGCCAACCCCCTCCCTGCTTTGCCTCTAAGCCCTGGCCCGGCTCAAGAGGCTTCTCTACCTTCTGGCCTGGTTACTGCCATGGGGGACCATTCTCGATTGGTCCCGGATGATCCCCTGTGTTACATAGGGCACACTGGTCCAGTGCCTGAGCACGCGAAATCGAGGATAAGGGCCCCTTAAACTCGATTTCGAGCTCTACCACACGCAGGTGCACAAACCCTCAGTATAGCACATCCTGAACAAGGGCACAAGCGAGGAAGGGGCATTAGCTCAGTAAGAGCTGGTGTAGGAGGCCTCGTGTAGAGGATAGGACATATAGGGATTAAGAGGCTTTCACAAGGAGAGCTGGGGCCTCGCCGGTTGCAGGTCCAGGAGGCCTGAGCAGGCCCAGAGCTCGCATGCCGAAGATAGGGGCATGAGGAGGGGCCAACAAGTAGTAGAGCCTACCCTGGAGGTAGGTACCTCAAGCCAGGAGCTTGAGGAGCATGGCCTACCCCAGAGGTAGGCCTATATAGGTCCATGTCTTGTTCATCATCAGACAAGTGGATCCTCATCCACTCTAGTCTTTACCATCCTTATCTGTTAGTATCAGGCTTTCAAGTGTCGTCGCGATTGCAATACAAGTAGTTGCAATTACTCTGTACAGTGTGCGAGCTCCAGGAGTGGAAGGAGCACCAAGAACATTAGGTCAGCACCAACACTGACCCTGCGACACCGACATTGCAGGCAGAACCTCAACCACGGCCCTGGAACTGAAACCAGTGCCTTACACAACAGCAGCGAGAATCTTACGCCCACTCAACATGCTCCAACTGGCAACTAGTGCACCCTTGGGAGTTGGAGGTGCCATTGCATTGCTCCAAGTGAACATGCCGTGTGACCACTGGACAGGGTGCCAACAGGGTTAACCGATATCAAGTTTAAGGAGGCCTTAAACTTGATTTCAGCGAAATCAAGGATAAGGGCCTCTTAACCTCAATTTTGCACATGCACAGGCTGACCTGCATAGCCAAGCTAGTCGCCTTACTCGATATTGGTTCCCAACCCTGACATTAGAGTGGATCATCCAAGCCATAACCCATGTTCAAAATGACAGAGAGAAACCTGGCAGAGAAGCTTGACAAGCTCATCCAACTGGTGAGCAAGCAGACAGACCTACTCCTCAAGCATAGTAGGTTTGAGGAGTTGTATGATGCGGCCTTGCTATGGGATCCCAACATGCCATCGCCACTACCCAGGCCTATAGTCGAGGAGCCCCAAGCACAAGGAAATCAGGCCTACAGCAATGAAGACCTGTACTCCACACCCATGGGGTCCAGGATCCAGTGTAAACAGGCAGCCACTACCAAGCCAGAAGAAGGGACCCCTCCAGCAAAGAACAACCTCAAGTATCCTTTTCCAAAGTTTGATGCTTGCGATGTCGAGATGTTCCTCATCGAAGCCACCACCTGGCTGCAACACAACAGGGTAATGGACCACAAGACCATGATCAATTACACTGCAAGCCACATGGAAGGTACAGCAAGAGAGTGGTGGAAGGCCAAGCTTAGGACTGATAGGAATCAGCAGGGCCGGCTCTTCCACAATTGGGACTTCTTCATGCTCAGGTTACAAGAGCAGTACAGTCATCATAATGACCGACTGGATGCCTACAACAAGCTCCAAGGGCTTAAAATGGAAAGCGATGCTCCAGGAGCAGCTACACGCCATGTAGAATGCTTTAGGGACCTGGAAAGCCAGGCCAACATCAATGACAATGAGCTCATTGTGTTCTTCTTTAGGAACAGCCTCACTTGCAGCCTCCAGGAGAAGTTTGAGAGGAACCCTCCAGAGGACCCCTGGAGCTGGTACAGGGAGGTTGAGGCCATCAACAAGAGTCGTATTGCCACCTACCCTGGTGCTCCTACTTGGAGCAGGCTGGACACAGGCCAGTGAGGCATGAGCAGGCCAGGAGCTGGGGCAGCCCCTGCCAGGACCATGGGAGCCAGCGAAGGGGCCCCCTGGCCCAGGGCTATGGGAGGCACGGTTATGCCGGCCAGGCCTGCAACTATTGAAGGATGACCAGGCAATTGTGTGGGAAGCAGACCTCTACCCCCACACCTGGCCCAGAAACTGCCAGTGACAGGTACCCCCACTACTTTTGGTAGTGGTGTCTGTCACATCTGTCAAGGAACCAGGCATTGGTCTTACAGTTGCCCCAACAGGAATGCTGGAACCTCATGACCCAAGCCCAGCAGTCCTCAAGTAGCAGTCCACCCAGTAGTGGAGGAGCTGCACAAGGAGTCCAATGACCAGGAGGACCAACCCTTGCAAGAAGAAGGGCTGGACCTAGGCGGGTATGGGCAGGGGCCTGAAGAGAACCAAGGTGACCAGGGAAACGAGCATGGGGAGATGCAGTGATGGCCTGCCTCGCCCTGGAACCTACCTTGCCATCCCAATGCATATACCAAGACTGTCAATACTGCTTCTCCACCAGCACTACTCAAGTGACAGTGTTTGAGTTTGAAGGCTCCATCAATGGCCATCAGGCTCACATCCTTGCCAACACAGGTGCTGGATTGTCCATATTACCCCAAGAATTTGTCCAAAGACACCAAGTAACTACAAAAAACATAAAAAAAAGGGAGGTACAAGGTGTGACTGGCCACAAGCTTGTGATCAGCAGCAGCACCAGCATGGCCGTGGAGGTGGGGGGTCAACCACTAGGTAACCTTGAAGTACCAGTGGCCCAGGCCTCGGACTATGACCTAATTCTGGGCTTTGATGAGCTAAAAAGGTGGAAACCAAGGATCAACTGGGATACTGGGCAATTGGAATTCAAGTCGCATCTGGGAAATGCAAAACCAAGGATAAGGGTACCCTTAAACTCGATTTTGGCAAAATTGAGTTTAAGGCTGTCCTATCCTTGATTTTGGCAACCACCCATGCCGCATGGCCATGAATTTGTCTTGGCTGCTCAATTGATCCAGGTGGCATTGCAGGATGGGCCTATTGGGTTCATGCTACTGGAAGCCCCTCCCAGCTCAATACCAGCTTTCAGATTTGTGCCCATGGGCAACAATTTTGGCGTGGAAATGGAGGTAGAGCCTGAGGCCCCATTGCAAATGGAGATACCAGCCCCATACAAGCACCTTGAAGGGGTCTTCTGTGAGGTAGAAGCTGACAAGCTGCCTCCTCATACTGATCACGATTTGCACATCGAGCTAGTACCAGGAGGAAAGCCGCCTCAGGGCCCATTGTACCTCAAGGGACCCAAGGAAATGACAGAGCTCAGGAAGTACCTTGAGGAGAACCTTGAGAAGGGTTTCATCAGGCCATCCAAGAGCACTGCGCAATCACCAGTGCTCTTTGTACCCAAGAAGGATGGGGGCCTGTGCCTGTGTGTAGACTATCGAGGACTCAACAAGGTCACTGTCAAGAATTGCACTCCACTACCTCTCATTGAGGAGCAGTTGTTCCTACTCAGGCAGGCCACCATCTACATGAAACTGGACCTCAAGGCAGCGTACAACCAGGTGTGCATTGCTCCGGGAAATGAATGGAAGACAGCCTTTGGTACTCAACTGGGCCTCTACGAGTACCTTGTGATGCCATTTGGGCTAGCAAATGCTCCAGCTCAATTCCAATTGCTAGTAAACCACATATATTGTGATATCATTGGTATCTACAAAGTGGTGTACCTTGATGACTTCCTCATCTTCAGTAACAGCAAGGAAGAGCATGTTGCACATGTGCAGGAGGTACTAAGGCGGTTACAGGAGAACTGGCTGTTTGCGAAGCTGTCCAAGTGCACTTTTCACACTGATACTGTGGAGTTCCTGGGATACATCATCAAGCCAACTGGTATTGAGATGGACCCTGAGAAGGTGTGAGTGATCAAGGAGTGGCCCCTACCAGCAAGCATTCATGACATACAGCACTTCCTGGGTTTCACAAACTTCTACTGAAGGTTCATTGCAAATTTCGCAAGGATTGCTAGGCCCCTGACCTCACTCGTCAAACCGGTAGAGAGGTTCAAGAAACTACAGCTTGACGAGGAAGCCCAGCGGGCCTTCCACAAGCTGATAGGAGCTTTCACCACTGCAGGAGTCTTACAACACTTCCAATACAACAAACCTACATGATTGGAGACCAATGTGAGTGACTTTGCAATCGCAGGGGTGCTCAAGCAGGAGCACAAGCATAGGTGGCATCCCATCACTTACTCTTCAAGGAAGATGACCTCAGCAGAGCGCAACTATGAGATACATGATAAGGAGCTCCTCGCCATGGTTGCCTGTCTATGTCAGTGGCACCACATGTTCACAGGCCTCCCATCTCAGCTGGTAATCCTCACTGACCACAAGGCCCTCAAGTACTTCAAGTCACAATGACAGATCATGGGCAGACAAGCGAGATGGGCTGTGCTGCTAGCTGATTTCAACTTCGTGCTCCAGTATTGGCCTGGAGACAAGGCCGGTGAGCCTGATGCCCATACTCAATGACAGGACATGCAGCCTGTGGGTGAGGAGGTAGAACATAATGTTTGGCAACTATTGCCGGCTAGGGTTTTTGCACCAGAAGCCAAAATCGAGTTTAAGGCCCTGTTATCCTCAATTTCAGATGTGTACTGGTAATGCAACCATGGCTGAAATTGCAAATGGTTGACTCGAGCAGTTAGCTCACACCTTCCAGCCCCTGGACCAGGAGCTCCTGGCAATGCATAAGGCCCAACTGTTTGAGGACTGAGACAGCCTATGGTACCATGAGGGAAGGCTAGTGATCCCTTGGGTCACTCTACCAGGCAAGCAAGGCCATGGAGACACATGGGGAGCCGCTCAAGTAAGGGAAGACTCTCTATCAGTGGAACATTTGCGATACATGGTAATGTCCCAATGCCATGACGGAGCTACTGCAGGCCATGGAGGAAGGGATGCTACCCTGGAGCTGGTGCGATGCCATTACTGGTGGCCAGGAATGAGTGCCTGTGTAGCAGACTATGTAGCAAGCTGCCCAGTGTGTGCTCAATACAAGACTCCATGCCACAAACCCTATGGCCTACTGCAGCCATTGTCCACCCCTGAGCGGCCCTGGGGCTCAATATCCATGGATTTCATTGAAGGCCTGCCCACATCCAATGGCTACAACTCCATCCTCGTCATTGTTGACCGCCTCACAAAGTTAGCTGTCTTAGCACCTACATACAAGACAGCCACCTCCCAGGACACTGCAGAGCTGTTCCGCGCCCATGTAATGAAGTGATTTGGAGCCCCAGACCACATTGTCTCTGATAGGGGCTGGCAGTTCATCTCAGCAACCTGGAAGAAGTTCACAGAGGCCCTGCTCATCAAGCACTCACTCAGTATGGCTTACCACCCACAAACTGATGGCCAGACAGAAAGGGTGAACCAAGTGGTAGAACAGTACCTGCAAATGTATTGCAACTATGAACAGGATGATTGGGAGGGTCTGTTGCCCATGGCAGAGTTTGTGTACAACAACGCAGTGCACAGCAGCATAGGAGTGTCCCCCTTCTTTGCCTGCTATGGGTGGAACCCTAGGATGCACCCAGACCTACCATATGCAGTAGGGGTGCTCAACCCATCGAGACAAGAGTTTGCACTTGGACAGCCGGAGCTTACACAGTACCTACAGGAGCAGATCAGGCAAGCTCAAGCTTGCACGGTAGAGCAATACAACTGCAAGCACACAGACATGGAGCTCAAAGTAGGCAACTTGGTGTACATTAACCGTCGCAACTGGAAAACAAGAAGACCCAGCCCCAAGCTCAACACGAGGTTTGCAGGCCCATACCCCATCATTGAAAGGGTAGGCAGACAGGCATATTGCCTGCAACTGCCATCCAAGCTCAGGGTACATGATGTGTTTCACATATCAATGTTGGAGAAAGCCAAGAGCAGTGCACTACCAGGCCGTATGAAACACCAAGTACAGCCCCAAATCCATGAGGAGGACCTCGACTTTGAGGTGGAGGCCATTGTGGGCAAACATGGTCAAGGAGCCAACCTTGAGTACAAGGTCCAATGGAAGGGGTACCCAGAGGAGGCTGCCTCCTGGGAGCCTCATGATCACCTCAAGTGCGCTAGCCTCATCCAGGAGTACAAGGAATTTGTGGGGGGAGGTGCTAGCACAAGCAATTAAGAAGGAGGCCTGGGTGATACAAAGCTGGAATAGCGAAGCCTGGGATATGTGAAATTGAGGATAAAGATGTGCTAAACTCAATTTCACTGAAACAGAGGATAAGGGCCTCTTAAACTCGATTTCAGGGTGTGCTCCACAGACCAAGGAATGAGGTGAAAGTTACTGTGACCAGCTCACGCCACACTCAGGCTCGTAGGGGGGGAATCAAGTGTTGGAATTGCAATTCTAGGGACACGAGGAGAAGTAGTAGTCTGCAGCATACTCCATAGACTGAGGGATGAAGAACTTGAGGTCGAGCTCAGGAGGGGGCAGAGGGGTGGAAGAAGGAGAGGAAGCAGGAGGAGGGAGAGCCAGGATGTCACTAATGGGGTCAGGAGGACCCCCAGCCATGGTAACAGATTCGTGAGGCTGATGCTCAGAGTACAGGCACTGGTGTTGAACCATGTACTGCACTAAGGCAGCCATGACCAGGCAAAGAAAGGTTGCCTCCACCTCCCACACCTGGCAAAGGGCAAAGTCCCAGTCCTCACGACCGCAAGGATCAAAGATGCAATCCTCCTGGCAGACTTCACCCAGACCATGACCACAGGCATGCACTAGATGAGCCTGTTCAACACCATGCTTGCCCACCTGGAACCTCCATGGCTTGGCATCACCAGTGTAACAACAGCCAGGAAAGGCCCGCACAGTCCTGATGCACCCTACATGCCCAGACAAATGGCAGTGCGTGCACTTGCTGGGCACGTGATTGCATTCGCCAAATGGGTTGGTGAAGGCAAAGGGAAAACACCAGGACAAAGGAAGGAAGAAGCAGGGGTCAACAAGGGAATGACAGACAAAAGGAGGACTTGGAACACTTACAGAATGTCCAAATGAGCACAACGCTCGCAAGACCAACTAGGCCAGGGCATGGTGCCCTCCATCAGTCGAAGCATCACCACAGTGTTGAGGCGGTGAGCAGCAGGGGACCTGCAGTCCACAACCCACCACCGTGGGTACAGTCCCCAAGCCACCAGCAGCAGCAGGATGGGAGCCAGCAACTCAGAGCTCCACAAGGCCAACTCCGCAAAGGTGGGTGGCCTCACAGGAGGAGGGGGGCCAGGGGAGCAAGGAGGGGACCTGGGCAGCAACTCTGGGGTGAGGTGCTGCACCTCAGCCTCGTAAAGAGGGGTGGGGGTTTGTAAGACCCCATCCAACACAGCATCCGCGGTAGGAGGAGGAGGAAGAGGATGCTGAAGCTCCTCCTCCCATCACACCATCACCTCTGCTGAGGACTCCCAGAATGCACCAGGCCCAGGGGCAGCAGGAGGTGCTCAAGGCACAGTAGGGCCCACGACAAAAACACCCATCAATGGATCCTCAGGATCCAGATGGCAATGATCGCTCAGAGGAGCGACCAAGCCCATGGGTTGAGAGCTCCTGCCAGCCGGGCCAGAGCTGGCAAGGAGAGAGGAGGAGGCCACCGCCGCCTGAGGGCGGCACAGCTTAACCACCAGCCTCTGTCAAGGAGGCTCTTCTGCCGCCAGAGCAGCAGGTGGGGAGGTAGGGGCCTCAAGGGGCCCCACCAGGAGAGGAAGGTGGGCCCCTAGCACCAGGGGTGGAGTACACGGAGGCCCCAGAGCCTCCCCAAGAGGTAAGGAAGGAGGGGAGGCCTCCTCCAGAAGGAAAAGGGCCCATAAGGGCCCTGAAGAGTCGGCAGCAGGCACTGGCAGGGACGAGGGTCCTGGAACAGGCACAGGAGGGGAGGGTGGTGCAGCAGCACATTGGCCCTTGCAGGCCGAGCGCCATGAAGAGGAATTAGAATGGCGAGGCATGTTGATGCAACCGTCCAGGAGCAATGAGGATGAGGTGGGAGGAAAATGCCACTGGTGGCATCCAAATGTTGGTCTTGTAGGCCAGGCGCAGGACTTCATTTGCCTTGATGGAGCTCAGCCTTGGAAGGGGGAGTAGTGTTACAGAGGGCACACTGGTCCAGTGCCTGAGCACGCGAAATCAAGGATAAACAGGATCTTAACCTCGATTTTGGCGAAATCGAGGATAAGGGCCCCTTAAACTCAATTTCGAGCTCTACCGCATGCAGGTGCGCAAACCCTTGGTATAGCACATCCTGAACAAGGGCACAAGCAAGGAAGGGGCATTAGCTCGGTAAGAGCTGGTGTAGGAGGCCTCGTGTAGAGGATAGGACATATAGGGATTAAGGGGCTTTCATGAGGAGAGCTGGGGCCTCGCCGGTTGCAGGTCCAGGAGGCCTGAGCAGGCCCAGAGCTCGCGTGCCGAAGATAGGGGCACAAGGAGGGGTCAACAAGTAGTAGAGCCTACCCTGGAGGTAGGTACCTCAAGCCAGGAGCTCGAGGAGCATGGCCTACCCCAGAGGTAGGCCTATATAGGTCCAGGTCTTGTTCATCATCAGACAAGTGGATCCTCATCCACTCTAGTCTTTACCATCCTTATCTGTTAGTATCAGTCTTTCAAGTGTTGTCACAATTGCAATACAAGTAGTTGTGATTACTCTGTACAGTGTGCAAGCTCCAGGAGTGGAAGGAGCACCAAGAACATCAGGTCAGCACCAACACTGACCCTGTGACACCAACATCGCAGGCAGAACCTCAACTGCAGCCCTGGAACCGACACCAGTGCCTTACACAACAGTAGCGAGGGTCTTACACCCACTCAACACACTCCAACTGGCAACTAGTGCACCCTTGGGAATTGGAGGTGCCATTGCATTGCTCCCACAAACATGCCGAGCAACCTCTGGATGGGGTGCCAACAGGGTTAACCAATATCAAGTTTAAGGAGGCCTTAAACTCGATTTGGGTGAAATCGAGGATAAGGGCCTCTTAACCTCGATTTCGCACATGCGCAGGCCGACCTGCATAGCCGAGCTAGTCGCCACACTCGATATTGGTCCCCAACCCTGACACCCTGCTGACTGTCTTTGAGGGTGGTGTTACTGTGGCCATGGACCCTCCTCCTGGTCCTGATGCTTGTGCCTTTTGCATGACTTCTGTGGAAGCTATGGCCTGGTGGGAGGTGGAGCTACATTGGCCTGTACCTCCTCCTCCCCCTGCTGATGATCTGGTGGATGAGGTGCTATGGGCCCCCACCCCCATTTTTGACCCCACTGTCATGCAATGTCTCACCCCTGAGTCCTTGCCTGGGTCTCCTCCTCATCGTTCAGGGACTCCTCCCACCATGTGCCCTCCTACCTTCCATGAACTGGCCTTGTGGAGCTCGGAGTTCCCTGCTCCCATCCTGCTGCTCCTGGTTGCCAGGGGCCTCTACCCTCACTGGTGGGTGGTGGAACAAGGTTCCACCTCTGCTTCCTGGCTGCATTCCCTGGTGATGTTGTGTCTGACCAAGGGTTGCATGCCTTGGCCAAGCTGGTTGTGCAAGTGATGTGCTTGTCTTGACATTCTGTAAGTTTCTTTTCCCCTCTGATTCATCCTTGACCTCTTGCTGACCCTTCTTTCCTCACAGGTGTTTCCCCTCTGCATTTGCCAATCCTCTGGGTGAGCACCAGCATGTTCCCAGCAAGTGTGCCCACTGCCACTTGTCTGGGCACATGGGATGTACCAGGTTGGTCCACACCCATCCTGGTAAACAATACACTGGAGACGCTGAGCCTTGGTTCCTTCAGGTTGGTGAGCATGGGGTAGAGAGGGCACCTATGGTACATCCCCATGGTTGTGGTCTTGGCAAGGTCCACTGTGAGGACCATATTTTTGATCCTTGTGGCCACAAGGACTGGGACTTTGTCCTTCGATGGGTCTGGGAGCTTGAGGCTGTCTACCTGTGCCTGGTTATGGCTGCTATGGTGCAGTACATGACCCAGTGCTGCTGGCTGTGCTCAGAGTGCCAGCCCCACAAGTCCATTACAATATCCAGTGGTCTGCCTGATTCCTTGTACAATGTTGTTGCCCTTCCCCCTGCTCCATCTTCTTCTGATCCCCTTCCCCCTCCTCCTGAGCTCAACCTTGAGTTCTTTGTACCCCAGTCCACAAAGTATGCTGCGGACTACTAAGTCTTCCTTTCCAACTGCAATGAATTGCCTGTCTCCTGACTCCCTTCCCCATGTGAGCCTGAGTGTTAAGTGAGCTGATCTGTGGTAGCCCTGCCTTGTTCCCTTCGTCCATTAGGCATGCCCTGAAATCGAGTTTAAGAGGCCTGTCAGGGGTGAGGCTGTTATCGAGCAGTGTTGAGGTTTGGCTATCCAGATCCAAAATACGCATGTGCGAAATCAAGGATAAATGGGCCTTATCCTCGATTTGGACAAAATCGAGTTTAAGGGCTCCTTAACCTTGATATTGTTACAAAGCGCACACAGGTCTAGTGCCTGGGCATGCGAAATCGAGGATAAGGGCCCCTTCAACTCGATTTCGAGCTCTACTGTGCACAGGCATGTGAACCTCCAGGGACACACATCAAGGCAAGGGGGCACAGGCGAAGGAGGGGCATTACCTTGAAAGGGCTGGCATAGGAGGCCCCAAGCAGGAGGTAGGACATATAGGAATTAAGGGGCTTTCATGGGGAGAGCTGGGGCCTCGCTGGTTGCAGGTCCAGGAGGCCTGAGCAGGCCTGGAGCTCGAGTGCTGAAGATAGGGACACAAGGAGGGCTCACCAAGTAGCAGAGCCTACCCTGGAGGTAGGTGCCTCGAGCCAGGAGCTTGAGGAGTATGGCCTACTCCAGATGTAGGCCTATATATGTCAAGGTCTTGTTCATCATCAGACAAGTGGATCCTCATCCACTCTAGTCTTTACCATCTTTATCTATTAGTATCAGTCTTTCAAGTGTCATCACAATCACAATACAGGTAGTTGTGATTACTTTGTACAGTGTGTGAGCTCCAGGAGTTGAAGGAACATCAGGAACATCAGGTCAGCACCACCACCAACCCTGCAACACCTACATTGCAGGCAGAACCTCAACTGTGGCCCTGGAACCTACACCAGTGCCTTACACAGCAGCAGCGAGGGTCTTACACTTGCTCAACATGCTCCAATTACCAACTAGTGCACCCTTGGGAGTTGGAGGTGCCATTGTATTGCTCCAAGTGAATGTGCCATGCAACCTCTGGACAGGGTGCCAACAGGGTTAACTGATATCAAGTTTAAGGAGGCCTTAAACTCGATTTTGCCAAATTCAAGGATAAGGGTGTCTTAACCTCGATTTCGCACACACGTAATCGGATCTGCATAGCCGAACTAGTCGTCACACTCGATATCGATCCCCAACCCTGACAGATATCAGCTAACCCTGTTGGCACCCCATTCAGAGGTTGTGTGGCATGTTCAATGGTGGTAATACAAATATAGTCCTAGCTGTCAAGGGTGTGTTAATTGACAGTTGGAGCATGATGAGTGAGTGTAAGACACTCGTAATGATATATGAAGGCACTGGTGTAGGTTCCAGGG
Source organism: Ustilago esculenta (assembly GCA_020827535.1). NCBI lineage: Eukaryota > Fungi > Basidiomycota > Ustilaginomycetes > Ustilaginales > Ustilaginaceae > Ustilago > Ustilago esculenta. Next base: position 146,185 of record JAAKGJ010000023.1, read on the forward strand.
CCAAGGTTGAGGTTCTGCCTGCAATGTAGGTGTCACAGGGTCAGTGATGGTGCTGACCTGATGTTCTTGGTGCTCCTTCCACTCCTGGAGCTTGCACACAATGCTAGGTAATCACAACAACCTTTATTGCAATCACTATGATGCTTGGAGGCTGATCCTAAATACTAAAGAAGGTAAAGACTAGAGTGGATGAAGATCCACTCATCTGGTGATGAGAAAACCACAACATATTTAGGCCTACCTCCTGAGCAGGCCATACTACTCGAGCTCCTGGCTCAAGGCATTTGCCTCCTGGGTGAGCTCCTCTACCTTTCGAGTCCTCCTCCTCACCTCATACATATTGGAAAGTGTGAACCGGCAATGGAATTACCACTACCAGTTCAGGGATGCAGGAGAAGGGGAAACCACTGAACAGCTAAGGCAAGACAAGTGGCTATCTCGACTATGCCTTTCCTATATTTGAGGGGCTTGTAGAACTAAGTCTGAGGATATTTCAGCCTAGATACACTCTCTATGTAGAGGATATCAGAGGGTTGCAGTAGGGATCAAGAAGCAATTACCAACATAGGCAACTTGCTCATGCAGGAGGAGGAGAGTAGAAGAAGAGAAGAGAAGAGCAGACCTTGCTATGCAAGGATGTGGGAACTAGTTTGAATGACTTTCTGCAACTGTATTTACATGTGAATTGATGTATATATGTGTTTTCCAGTGGTGGCAATGCCTTCTTGAAGTTGGCTATGTCATCACTATATTGAGGGCATGATACCTTTGTAGGATCCTGAAGAGTATGGAGCATTGTTTGGGATCTCGAGTAGAGACAGTGAGCATTTAGAAGCTTATCTTGTGTGTGTGTGTTGCATATATATGTTATCTTTTGCTATCATGGAGGAGTGTGTTCCTATCTTCCCAATATATATGGCCCACACCCATCCGACACAATTTGTGTCTCAGGGATATCAGTCTGGGGTCCCTGCAATTGTGTAGTAGTAGCCGAAACTGGATTGAATGTTGCCTGTAGCCAGATGTGGGGTCCCAAGATTGGACTTTTCTTTACACAACACGGTTTAACAGTGGGGAAATAATTTTGAGGAATATTGATGTGCCTTGGATGCCTGTGTTGGAGCTCCGCAATCTAACAGATAGTGCCAAAGTCGAAAAGTGAGTGACCGTGTATTCCAACACATCCCTCTTGGTGGGCAGCTGGCATGGGTCCGCATTGGGGACCACTACTCCCCCCAATCTGGCGAGGGGAACCATATAGATGACAGGCGTCCCCATGGACTGGACTACAGGGGGGCCCCATTGACCACTCTGCCCTGTAACTGTGGCAAGAAGGAGTATCAGAGGGATGGAAGAGCAAGAGTCAGTGTACCCATGCTTCCCACACATCCACATTTGGTACTTACCTGCCACATGGAAGCTTGTGCCCACCACAAGTGCCTTCACCCTCTCGCTAGCCTGCAGGGGCCTGTAAGGTGGGTGGGGAGCCCATGATAATGCCACCACAAGTCTGTCTCCCTCCCCTGCAGTGTTGCCCACTGCATGGTGGTCATTGACTCAGATGGTGGGAAAGAAAATTGACCAACAGTGGATGTCAGTTCCATGTTCCCTGCACCCAAAGTCTGAAGAGGTACTTACCATCAGCCATGCAAATCTCCTTGATGTGGGTGGACCCCACAGTGGGGAGTCTGCCATCCATAGCAACTGGTCAAGAAGACATTTTGGTGAAGGAAGGAGGATGGGAAGGAGGACCTGGTGAGGCACAGGTCCTTATATCCCCCTGGCTCATGCACCCTGTGGATTGAGCTCTCTGCCTGATCAGTGGACTGACACATGCAGGGTGTGGATGTGACCCTTTGTGCAGACTGTGCTTTTTGGCTGCAGGTGGACAATGCATTGCCCATAACCCCTGGCTCTTGGCATGGGGCAGCACGTGTTGGTGTTGCTGGCTCCCAAATGAAATGGGGTCCAACTGCAGCCCACACAACCAATGGCCACCACACCACCTACCACAAAGTCACTCGACCCACCCATGAGCCCCTTCCCCCTGTGCAACCCACAGAGCTCAGTTGCCCAATGGGTGACCATGACCAGGTCACCCCCTAGTTCCCACCACCTGTGACAAGGTGGCCACGCCCCCTGTCTGGGACAGCATCCCCCACACCACTGCGGCAGCAATCAGGGCCCAGCAGCAGACCACCAGGCTCCACTGGGGGGTAGTGTTACACCCCACTTACCCATTGGGCCCATGAGCCCCAGACACATAACCCTGCTGGGGAAACAGCCTTAATCACCATTGATAGCTCGCCATGAGAGTGGGGAACCCCATATATGTCACCCACTCCCTCCCACGAGGTTCCCTTGGAACCTTGTCACATGTATTACTTAGTTTGCTCATTAGCAACCTAGTTGGTACTACTGACCCCCTTTCCATGGTACCCTACCATTGACCAGCATGCCCATGGCCTCTCTGTTCCCACCAACACCAACTGACCGTAGCTGCTTGCGGTTCTCAGACCCTACGGTCCTAACACTCCTCCTCTCTGATGGCCAAACGGAAGAGTTCATCATCACCACCTCCATCACTTACCCCTTTGCCACCCAAATCAGCACCAACTGCGCTTTCAGGTCTTGATCCTCAAGCATTGACAATAGCCTCGCAAGTCCCTCAAGACTCCTTGACTCTGCAAGAAACATTCTCTACCATTTATCAAGAGTTTGACAAGCTCACCATGTCTGGTAACATTCCCGCCATCATCCCCACCAGTATTGCCATCTTCGAAAACTCAGGAGATGTGTTGGAAGAAGTGAACCAGCAATGGGGCTACCGCTACTGGTTCAGGGATCCAGGGTAAAGGGAAACCACTGATCAGCTAAGGCAAGATGAGTAGCTAACTTGACTGTGCCTTCCCTATATTGGAGGGGCTTGTAGAGCTAAGTCTGAGGATATTTCAGCTTAGATACACTCCATATGTAGAGGATATCAGAGGTTGCAGTAGGGATTGAGAAGCAATTACCAATGTAGGGAACTTGCTCACACAGGAGGAGGAGAGAAGAAGAAGAGAAGAGCAGACCTTGCTATGTGAGGATGTGTGAACTAGTTCAAATGACTTTCAGCAACTGTATCTATATGTGAGTTCATGTATATATGTGTTTTCCTATGATGGCAATGCCTTCTTGAAGTTGGCAATGTCATTGCTATATTGAAGGCATAAATCCTGTGTAGGACCTTGAAGAGTATGGAGCATTGTTTGGGATCTTGAGTAGAGACAGTGAACATTAGGAACTTATCTTGTGTGTGTGTATATATGTTATCTTTCCTTATCATAGAGGAGTGTGATCCTATCTTTCCAATATATACTGCCCACACTCATCTGACACAATTTGTGTCTCAGAGATATTGGTCCAGGGTCCCCACAATCATGGAGTGATAGCCAAAACCAGGTAAATGTTGCCTGTAGCTGGAAGTGGGGTCCCAAGATTGGACTTTTCTTGACATGACATGGCCTAACAGTGAGGAAATAATTTTGATGAATATTAACATGTCCTGGTTGCCTGTGTTGGGTTTCAACAATCTAACAGATCATTGCAAAGTCGAAAACACAAGTGACTGTATATTCCATCAAGACCAATGGAAATTGTAAGGCAAGATACTTCAAGACCTTTATGTCAGGTGCCACAAGAGATTGGTATGACTCTTTGACTGCCAATATGCACAATGACTACAATGCTCTGGAGCCACTCTTCCTTCACCACTTTACTGGGATTCTCAAGCCCCTGGAGAGTGCCACATTGAGATATCAAGCCTTTGAGGATGTGCTCAAGTCCAAGAAGACAGTTGAAATTCTCTGTGATCAACAAGCTTGGTGTCTCTGGCTGTCTGAGACTCTTTCTCTAGCCATTAAGGTCAACACTGATTATGCTTCCGACTTCCTCAAGGCTCAGAAGTTCTGGTCCTGTCTGCCAATGGAGCTGCAAGTGCACCTCAGTAGTATGCCCAACTGCATCTTGGGAGCAGTCAATGCTTGTCATGACTTACCCTCCATTGTGTATGAGGGGATTGTTGCCAAGTACACCTCAGAGCATGATCACAAAGAAGTGATCAATACTCAAATTGCTTCTCTGTCTTGCAGTGTTTATAACCTCCATCAAAGAGGTTCTTCCCACCATCACCTCCTGAGGAAAAGCATGTGCACTTTGAACCTCTCCCTCCTTCTCTTTCCCCTCAACCTCATGATTACCAGCATCTTCTCCCTCATACTGTGCCTACAGTAAATGTGTCCAATATTCCTCAGTTGGTCTTCACCAACAATGAGGAAGGTCATTGACAATACCAAGAGGCCTTCAAGAAGTATGTGTGGGAGCACCCACAGGTATCAAGCTCTCCCCCTGCCAATGTTCTGTACCCATTGACTTGGGTACTGCTCCCCCTGGTTCTGGTGAGTGCCATCAATGTGGTCAATGAGGCCATATGTATGGCAATTGCAATGCCAAGCACCCTGTTCCTCAGGGCAAACAGGGATATTGTCACAATTATGCCCAAGCTCTGGCATAATCTTGATGCCAGGGAAATCAGTGAGGCCAGCAATGAATCTAGACCCCTTTTGCTTGGCCACAGTTGGTTCTCTGGGTCTTTCCTCTGCATTGGCTTGGCATTCCTTGCCTGGTTTGCTCAACTTTACTTCTGTGCTGTTGCAGGACTCTTCAAGAATTTTGTCAAGATCTTTTGCTCCATTGATTCCATTAGGTTCTGGTTCCACCTCTGGTGCATGAATTTGGTCTATGGTGCATCACACCTCCCCTTCCTCTTCTACACAGGCTCAATATCATCTTTTCCATCAACAATTGATTCCAGTTTCCCTTATTTCCCAGTTGGTGAGCCTTGTTTGCCCACTCCCCAGACCCATCCAGAATGTGACTCATCTCCTGTGATATCATACCCAGTTGGTGCTCCAATGGATGGTTGTGCTGGCACACTTCCTAGAGCCTACCACTGATCCCTCAATGATGAGAGGGTATCCCTGTCATGGGTGGTAGATGACCTGCACACCTTGACCAATCCTGTGGAAGGCAGCAATACTGCTTCCAACTGGGATCCCTTTGCTCTGCCTGACTCCACCCCTTGACTGCTAGTCAGGTTACTGGCAGTTCCTTGTGCCATTCCCTCCTCTCCCTCCTGCACTGCAAGAGAGTGCTGGTGTGCAGTCTGGAGATTCTTCCCCCACTTTCCTAGTTGCCTTGGTCATTGATGCTGGTTTTACTCTACTACCAGACAATCATTCAAGCATGACTGAGAATCAATCTTTGACCATCAGTGTACCAATCTATGACAGCAGGGTCTTTTCTTCCTTGCCCCTGACTGTGCTGCTCTTTTCTCACATACATTCCCCATCAGTGGTAACTCTGCCTTTACCTAGTCCTCCTCCCCCTCCTATGGTTATGACATGTACTTGTTGTCAACCACATCTGCATCCCAAGATTGATCTCCATGCACTGCAACATAAAGTGCATGCAAATAGGAATCAATTTTTCAGGATGACCACCTGCTGCACATTAACCACTACTTCAAATATGTTTAATGTGAATGCTGGGTTGGATGAGGGAGCAATGGTTAATACTGTTTCTATGGCCTTGGTGACTGATATGGGAATGACACTGGTCCCAACTGATGCTTATCTATGGATGGCCAGTGGTCAAGTCCTTGTTGGAATATACAGTCACTCGCATTTTCGACTTCAACACAATCTGTTAGATTGTGGAGGTCCAACACAGGCAACCAGGACATGTTAATATTCATCAAAATTATTTCCTCACTGTTAGGCCATGTCATGTCAAGAAAAGTCCAATCTTGGGACCCCACTTCCAGCTACAGGCAACATTTACCTGGTTTTGGCTATCACTCCATGATTGTGGGGACCCTGGACCAATATCTCTGAGACACAATTTGTGTTGGATGAGTGTGGACCATATACATTGGAAAGATAGGAACACACTCCTCTATGATAAGGAAAGATAACATATATACACACACACAAGATAAGTTCCTAACATTCACTGTCTCTACTCAGATCCCAAATGATGCTCCATAACTCTCTTCTCTTATTCTTCTTCTTCTCTCCTCCTTCTGCGTGAGCAAGTTTCCTACGTTGGTAGTTGCTCCTTAATCCCTACTGCAACCCTCTGATATCCCCTACATACAGAGTGTATCTAAGCTGAAATATCCTCAGACTTAGCTCTACAAGCCCCTCCAATATAGGGAAGGCACAGTCAAGTTAGCTACTCATCTTGCCTTAGCTGATCAGTGGTTTTCCTTTACCTTGGATCCCTGAACTGGTAGCAATAGCCCCATTGCTGGTTCACTTCTTCCAATATTCAGCCTGCCTGCATTTGCCTGTTGATGCCGCCCTGGCGGAATCAGGGCCTCCCCATTGGCAGCTGGTTGTCAAGCTGTGTTGCCCTTGTGTGGCTGATGCCATCTCACCTCCTAGGCCTGGCCTGGCTTGGGAGGCTCCTCTACCTTCTGGCCTGGTCATTGCCATGAGTGACAATTGTCACCTGGATCTGGACAATCCATTGGCTGACGCCTTTGTGGCTGGGCCCACTGTGCCTGTAGAGGCCCCCACCCCCCTTGAGGCTCGAGCTCAGAGGGAGTCGTCTGCCGAGGCTATGGCTCGATGGGTGGCAGAGCTGTGTCAGGGTTGAGGCTGATATCGAGTAAGCGATACTGAGGTTTGGCTATCCAAGTCCAAATATGCATGTGCAAAATCAAGGATAAATGGGCCTTAACCTCGATTTGGGTGAAATCGAGTTTAAGGGCTCCTTTACCCTGATAATGGCTAACCCTGTCAGCACCCTGCTCAGAGGTCATGTGGCACATTCAATGGGGGTAATATGAGTATACACCCAACTGCCAAGGGTGCACTAGTTGGCAATTGGAGTGTGTTGAGTGAGTGTAAGACACTCGTAATGATATATGAAGGCACTGGTGTAGGTCCCAGGGCCATGGTTGAGGTTCCACCTGCAATGTAGGTGTCACAGGGTCAGTGATGGTGCTGACCTGATGTTGTTAAGGCTCCTTCAACTACTGGAGCTTGCACACAATACTAAGCAATTGCAACTACCTGTATTGCAATTGTTATGAAGCTTGAGAACTGATACTAAATACTAAGGATGATAAAGACTAGAGTGGATGAGGATCCACTCATCTGATGTTGAGGACTACCACAACATATATAGGCATTACCACCTGGGCAGCCCTTCTCCTCGACCTCCTGGCTCAAGGAGGCTCCTTGCCTCCAAGGCGAGCTCATCTACATGGCAAGCCATCACCCTTGCCTCCTAAGTACCCCTATCCTTGGTACCTGAGCTCCAGGCCTGCTTGTGCCTCCTGGCTTGCAGACAGCGAGGCCCAAGCTCTCCTTGTGAAAGCTCCTCATTTCCTATATTTCCTATTCCTGCATAGGGGCTCTTATGCCAGCCTTACTGGGTTGGTGCCATCTCCTTGTGGTCCAACTCACCTTGAGCCTGCATGCCCACACATGGTAGAGTCTGACATTGAGGTTAAGGGTCCCTTATCCTCGATTTCGCCGAAATCAAAGTTAGGGCCCTGTTTATCCTCGATTTCGCGTGCTCAGGCACTAGGCCTGTGTACACCCCATGACAAGCTGGACCGCCCGGTGCCACCTCCTTCGCCTGCAGATGATGTGGTAGACGAGCTGATTTGTGCTCCTACCCAGATCTTTGAGGATGTGGTGCAGCAACTTACTCCAGAGTCACTGCCGGATTCTCCCCCTCATTCCCTGGTTCCTCCCCCACCTACACACCCTCCGACCTTCCCTGAGCTGGCCTCGTGGTGTGCAGAACTTATTGCACCCATCCTCATGCTCTTGGTTGCACAGGGCCTTTACCCTCGATGGTGGATCATGGACCACAGATCCCCCACTGCACACCACCTCCATGTGCTGGTGATGCTTCGATTGATGGAGGGATCCATGCCCTGGCCCAGTGGGTCCTGTGAGTGCTGCACTCGCTTAGACATCCCGTAAGTGCTCACCCCTTCCTATGACTCCCTGAACCACCACTGACCTTCACCCTGCCTCTTTTTTAGTTGTTTCCCTTCTGTGTTTGCCGATCCTTTGGGTGAATGCAGCCGCATTCTTGCCAAGTGTGCCCACTGCCACTTGTCGGGTCATGTGGGTTGCTCCAGGATGGTGCGCACTCACCTGGCCAAGCACTATTCCAGGGATGCCGAGCCCTGGTGCTTCCAGGTGGGCAAGCATGGTGCTGAGTGGGCCCACCTTGTGCGCTCTCGCAGTCAAGGCCTGGGTGAGGTCCACCACAAGGACCAAGTCTTCAACCCATGTAGTCATGCAAATTGTGAATTCGCCCTCCGCTGGGTGTGGGAGTTGGGTGTGGCCTACCTACGCCCAGTCATGGCTGCCGTTGTGCAGTACATGACCCAGCAGAGGCGGTGTTAGGACCGTAGGGTCTGGGAACCGCGAGCAGCTATGGTCAGTTGGTGTGGGTGGGAATGGAGAGGCCATGGGCATGCTGGTCAACAGTAGGGTACCATGGAAAGGGTCAATAGTATCAACTAGGTTGCTAATGAGCAAACTAAGTAATACATCCAATGAGGTTCCAAGGGAACTTTGCAGGGGGAAGGCAGGGATGAGTCTAAGCATGTGTGCTGCACCACAGGGTAGTCAGGGTGATTGCAGGACTTTTCCCTGGGGGGATCACATGTGGGTGGGATACCCAATGGTTGTTGAAGCATTTCCACTGGTGGGGTAAAGCATCCAGTAGCCATGGGTCTAACACTACCCCCCATTGGAGCCCAGCAGTCCACCACTGGGCATAGAGGGTCACTGTGGGGAACAAGCAAAGCTCCCTGCCAACTAGGCAAGAGGTACCCATGTGCTTTTTTGGCACAGGGACCATTGGTTGTGCCAGCAGGTGCTAGGACCTCATTTCATTTGGGGACCTGGTGCAGTGCTGTGGATGCCACCCCACCCTGGATGCTAGGGGCTGCAGACAATGTATTGTCTGTAAGCAGTTCCAGGGTGCAGTACACACAAAGGGAGACAATCTGCACCCAATGTATGTCAGACCACTGATCAGGAGGAGGGTACCATTCACTAGCCTCATGGCCTAGGGGGATAAAAAGGGCACCCTCCATGGTTAGCACTCCTTCCCTCTCTTTTCCTCCATACAACATGTCTTCACCAACCCCCTTGGCTACTGGTGGGCCCCCCACCATGGGGTTTGCCCACATTGAGGAAATTACAATGGAAGATAGTGAGTAGCTATTCCCCCCCCTGGCAGATCGATGTGGGAACTGTGAACTGACACCCCCTGTGATGGTTTTGCTTTTTCCCCTGCTGGATCAATTTTCCCCCAGAGTCCATGATGCTGGCAACACTGGTGGGGATACCAGGGGAGAGTCCATGGTCATGGTATGGGTGCAGGCACCCTCTGCAACATTTGGGCCCCCACAGGCAAACAAGCAAGGAGATCCACTGGCCCCAGGCATGGGGATTAGGATTGTTGGTAAGTTTCTCCATGGGTTCAACACTGTTGGGGGTGCAAGACTGACCCTGATCCTCTTCCTTTCTTTGTTGGGTGTGTCCCAGCAGGGCTAGGGTGAGAGGACCAATGGAGGGTCCCCCTAGTGAGGCCCATGGGAACCCCCACAGTCTTTACTATCCCCAGGGCCAGGCTGGGAGGAGAAGTTTGGGTGCTAGTGGCACCCAGGAAGCAACCCACCATGTGGGTTGGGGGGCCATTGGTAGAATGGCTGGCAATGCGAGTGTGGGGGGTGGAGGACCCCATAGTTATCTTGTCAGACAAGGAGGATGAGGTGGAGAAGGGGTGGGAGGAAAGGGTGGCGCCTAGGTGGCCCTGGGGGAGAGTGAGGGAGCATGCAGAAAGGTGGCCCCTATTGGAAGGAGTGAACTGGCAATGGAGTTACCATTACCAGTTCAGGGATCCAGGAGAAGGGGAAACCACTGATCAGCTAAGGCAAGGTGAGTAGCTATCTTGACTGTGCCTTCCCTATGTTGGAGGGGCTTGTAGAGCTAAGTCTGAGGATATTTCAGCTTAGATACACTCCATATATAGAAGATATCAGAGGATCACAGTAGGGATTGAGAAGCAATTACCAACATAGGCAACTTGCTCACGCAGAAGGAGGAGAGAAGAAGAAGAAGAGAAGAGCAGACCTTGCTATGCAAGGTTGTGTGAACTAGTTTGAATGACTTTCTGCAACTGTATCTACATGTAAGTCAATGTATATATGTGTTTTCCAGTGATGGCAATGCCTTCTCGAAGTTGGCTATGTCATCGCTATATCGAGGGCATGATACCTGTGTTGGGTCCCAAAGAGTATGGAGCATCGTTTTGGAACCTTGGTGTCAGGGTGAGGCCATTATCAAGTGAGCGGCAGGGTCCAGCTATCCAGATCCAAAATATGCATGTGCGAAATCTAGTTTAAGGCCTCCTTAACCTCGATATTGACTAACCCTGTTTGCACCCCATTCAGAGATTGTGTGGCACATTTGAGGGAGGTAATATGATTATACACCCAACTGCCAAGGGTGCACTTGATTGGCAATTTGGAGTGTGTTGAGTGAGTGTAAGACCCTTGCTATTGCTATGTAAGGCACTGGTGTAGGTTCCAGGACCACAGTTGAGGTTCCACCTGCAATGTAGGTGTTGCAGGGTCAGCGATGGTGCTGACCTGATGTTGCTAAGGCTTCTTCAACTACTGGAGCTTGCACACAATACTAAGCAATTGCAACTACCTGTATTGTGATCATTACAATGCTTGACAGATTGAAACTGAATGATAAAGATGGTGAAAACTTGAATGGATGAGGATCCACTTGTCTGGTGATGAGGAAGACCACAACATATATAGGCATTACCTCCTGTGTAATTCTTCCTCCTCAAGCTCCTGGCTTGAGGAGGCATTTCAGCTCCAGGGTGAGCCCATCTTCATGGTAAGCCATCACCCTTGCCTCCTAAGTACCCCTATCCTTGGTACTCAAGCTCCGGGCCTGCTCGTGCCTCCTGGACCTGCAGATGGCGAGGCCCAAGCTCCCCTTGTGAAAACCCCTTATTTCCTATATGTCCTACCCTCTGCGTGGAGCCTCCTATACCAGCCCTACTGAGCTAATGCCCCTTCCTCGCCTGTGCCCTTCATCTTGGTGTGATTTGCCAGATGTCTACATGCCTGCATGTGGTAGAGTCCAAGATCGAGGTTAAGGGGCCCTTATCCTCGAATTCGCATACTCAGGCACTAGGCTTGTCTGAACGGTGTGCCAACAGGGTTAGCCGATATCGAGGTTAAGGAGGCCTTAAACTCGATTTCGCACATGCGTATTTTGGATCTGGATAGCCAGACCTTGCCCACTCACTCAATAATGGCCTCAACCCTGACATTAGAGTGGATCATTCAAGTAGTGCCCCACAGCCAGAATGACAGAGTCTCAAAACAGCCTGGTGGAAAAGCTTGACAAGCTCAACCAATTGGTCAGCAAGCAGTCAGAGCTACTCCTCAAGCAAAGCAAGCTTGAGGAGATATATAGTGCTAGCAGGCTGCCTGACCCCAATATGCCATCACTGCTACCTAGGCCTACACCTGGGGGGGCCCAAGCCATAGGTACCCATGGCTACAGCAACGAGGACCTGTACTCCACACCCATGGGGTCCAGAGTTCAATGTAGGCTGGCAGCTACTGAGCCCGAGGAAGGGGCCCCTCCTGTGAAGAATGACCTCAAGTATACCTTCCCCAAGTTCAATGCCCATGATGTTGTGATGTTCCTCATCGAAGCCATGACCTGGCTACAACATAATGGTGTAGCAGATCACGAGACCATGATCAACTACACCATGAGCCATATGGAAGGCACAGTGCAAGAGTGGTGGAAGGCCAAGCTTAGGACTGACAGGAAACAGCAGGGCCAGCTCTTCCATGACTGGGACTTCTTCATACTCAGGCTATGAGAGCAGTGCAGTCATCGTAATGATAGGTGTTGGAATATACAGTCACTCGCGTTTTCGACTTTGGAACAATCTGTTAGATCATGGAGGTCCAACACAGGCAATCAGGATGCATCAAATATTCCTCAAATCATTTCCACACTGTTAAACCACATCACATCAAGAAAAGTCCAATCTCGGGACCCCCCACATCTGGCTACAGGCAACATTTACCCAGTTTCGGCTATTGCTCCATGCTTGTGGGGACCCTGGACCCATATCTCTGATACACAATTAGTGTTGGATGGGTGTGGACCATAAACATTGGAAAGATAGGAACACACACCTCCATGATAGGAAAAGATAATGTATATACACAACATACACACACTCAAGGAGAGCTCCCATAACAATTCACTGTCTCTACTCAAGATCTCAAACAATGCTCCATACTCTTTGGGACCCTACACAGGTATCATGCCCTCGATATAGCGATGACATAGCCAACTTCGAGAAGGCATTGCCATCACAGGAAAACACATATATACATTGACTCACATGTAGATACAGTTGCAGAAAGTCATTTGAACTAGTTCCCACAACCTTGCATAGCAAGGTCTGCTCTTCTTTTCTTTCCTTCTTCTTCTCTCCTCCTGCATGAGCAAGTTGCCTATGTTGGTAAATTGCTTCTCAATCCCTACTGTGACCCCTGATATCCTCTACATACAGAGTGTATCTAAGCTGAAATATCCTCAGACTTAGCTCTACAAGCCCCTCCAATATAGGGAAGGCATAGTTGAGATAGCTACTTGCCTTGCCTTAGCTGATCAGTGGTTTCACCTTTCCCAGGATCCCTGAACCAGTAGTGGTACCTCCATTGCAGGCTCACTCCTTCCATTAGGTTATGAGCCCAAAGCCAGATCAATCTGCACATTCACATTGTTACAACACTTGCTCAAGCACTCGAGAGTCTTCAAGTTCATTTCCAGACCACAAGGAACTTGCCAACATTGCCACATGTTGTCACTCAAATGACTCTTTAATGCCTTTATCTATTTCTAACTTATCTTCAATGCCATCTATCACCCTTACACAAATCCAACCAAGGTATATTAGGAAGATGTCAGTCACCAGAACCACCTCAAGGAACCAAGGAACATCGCAAATGGCATAGGTACAATCTTACTGCCAAAGGCTTACTTCTTTCCAGCATGTCAACCAAACTTTCTACAATGGTTGACCATTATCCTACAGTGCATCAAAACTGGCAACATCTTGAAAAGTCCTTCAGCATGAAGCTAAGGTACAGACTTGAGGAGATTGAGACTGAATTTAATAGTCTTAGGCAAGACAAACTCACCATCATGAGCTATGCTGCCAAAATCATGACAATGGTAGAGCAATTGAAGCTCAGAGGAGCTGAAACTTCCTGGCACAAATGGTATACTGTCCTAATGAAGGGATTGTGTCACAAATATGCTGGAATCCATAGCCAATTGGAAGAATCTTACTGCAATCAGTGCAAGGAACAGTCCTTTGCTATCAGAGATGTGTCAGGGTTGAGGCCAATATCAAGTGAGTGGTGAGTTCCTGCTATACAGATCCAAATACACATGTGTTAAATCGTGTTTAAGACCTCCTTAAAATCAATATTGGTTAACCCTGTTGGCACCCCGTCCAGAGGTTGCATGGCACATTCATGTGAGGTAATATGATGGCACTCCCAACTGCCAAGGGTGCACTAGTTGGCAATTGGAGCACATTGAGCAAGTGTAAGACCCTCGCTATGGCTATGTAAGGCACTGGTGTAGGTTCCAGGGCCACAGTCGAGGTTCCACCTGCAATGTAGGTGTTGCAGGGTCAGCGATGGTGCTGACCTGATGTTACTAAGGCTCCTTCAACTCCTGGAGCTTGCACACTATACTAAGTAATTGCAACTACCTGTATTGCAATCATTACAATGCTTGACAGACTGATACTGAAAGATAAAGATGGTAAAGACTAGAGTGGATGAGGATCCACTTGTCTGGTGATGAGGAAGGCCTCAACATATATAGGCATCACCTCCCAAGTGATCCTTGTTCCTCAAACACCTGGCTCGAGGAGGCACTCTTCCTCCAGGGCATGCTCCTCTGCACAACATGCCATCACCCTCACCTCCTAAGTACCCCTATCCTTGGTACTTGAGCTGCAGGCTTGCTCCTGCCTCCTGGACCTGCATATGGCAAGGCCCAAGCTCTCCTTGTGAAAGATCCCTTATTCCTATATGTCCCACTCCCTGCGTGGAGCCTCCTGCACTGGCCCTACTGAGCTACTGTCCCCTCCTCGCTTGATCCCCTCATCCTGATGTGATTTGCTGTAAGTCCACATGCCTGCAGGTGGTAGAGTTCAAAATTGAGTTTAAGGGGCCTTTATCCTCGATTTCGCTGAAATCAAGGTTAAGACCCTGTTTATCCTCGATTTCGCATACTCAGGCACTAGGCCTGTGTGCGCCCGTAACAAGTTGCTGATGGCGAGATTAGGCCTGTCACTATTGCCAAGGACAAGATTGACGAGAAAGTCAAGTATGACAACATAGTTGACACTAACCAACTCAAGGCCAAGGAAATCAAACTTGGACTCCATGTTTATGGATTAGGTCAATGATCAAGGAACTCTGTCTCCACATTCATTACCAAAGGCAAGCCCAAGAAGTTCAACAACCGATCTAGGAACTTCAACTCCCAGAAGGGAAACAACCCTCCCAAGGGCAAACCCTTGGAAGAAGTTGTTTGCTTCAAATGCAAACAGAAGGGCCATTATGCCAATAGATGCCCAAAACCTCAAAAGGAGGAAGGCAATGAAACCATGATGATCACAGATGTAGTGAACCCAAACTTGGCTTACTCCTCATCCAATATCAGGTATGGTAGCACCAATGATTGGATCATCAACTTTCCTTCAACTGTTCATATCTGTATAAACATGAACCTGTTCACTGAACTCTCCCAAACCACTACACCTCCTATCCAAAGTGGCAGTCTTCAACATGTGCCAGCTTGTGGCAAAGGTACTGTTAAGGTAGTTGCCAATATAGGACACAAGAAAACTCACACTCTAGTCCTCAAGAACGTCTTCTATGTCCCAACCTATGCAGCAAACCTCATTTCCCTCAACCTTGTTGCTAAAGTCACTAACATCAGTATCAATGGTGGCAGACTCATCACAAGGAAGGGAGGTGACATTATCTTCAAAGGAGAAACAAGAAATGTGCTCACCTATCTATGCCAACCAAAGCCTGAATTCACAGCTCTCACTTATGGTGTTGTCTCAACCTCAATTTGTCACCAGCGGCTTCATCATCCTGGCAAAGGAAGGATGAAGCAGATATCAGAAGTCATCCCAGAAGTCACTAAAGAAACCAACATGAGCTCAGGAAAAGGCCATGTATGCAAGGTCAGCAAGTCTCATAGGCAACCTTTCCCCAACTGCATGACAATGACAACAAAGCCCCTACAGCTTGTACACTCTGACATTGTTGGCAAATTCAAGGATATAATGCCTGGAGGTCACCAATTTGCTGTAACCTTCATCAATGACTACAGTAGATCTGTGATGGTTTACCTCATGGCTCACAAGAGTGAGGTACTTGGTCATTTCCAAGAGTATAAAACTCTGATGGAAAACCAGACAGGAAAGAAGATATGATGCCTCAGATCTGATAATGGCAGTGAGTACATCAGTAGAGAGTTCAATACTTACCTTTCCTCCACAGGGATTCAACATGAGACATTGGCACCATACACTCCTCAACAGAATGGAATTCCTGAATGTATGAACAGGACCCTCTTTAACATCACCAGGAGCCTCCTTCTCCAAGGAGGAGCACCCCACTACCTATGAGGAGATGCACTGCTCCATGCTGCCTATCTAAACAACAGGCTTCCAACAAAGGCACTGTCCATGGAGACACCCTTTAAGTGTTTCCTTCAATGGGAAGGAGACCACTTGATGTTGCAAGTTTTCAGATGTCAAGTGTGGGCACACATACCTGAGCTGAACTGCTCAAAGCTCAATGAAAAAGCTCTATCCACAGTATACATTGGGGTCACCAATGGGTCCAAGGCTTTTAAACTACTCAACCTTTGGACCAAGGCTATTCTATCTAGCAGAAATGTTACCTTCAATGAGGAACTCTTCCCTTTCCAGGAACAAAACATCCCTCTAATTGAGGAAGACACCACTATTGATGTTCATGATGAGGCTCCTCAAGAGCCAGTTCTCATTCATCCTACTCCAAATTGAGCCACAAGTCCTGACATTGTAATTCCTCCAAGCAACAATGGACCAACATTTGCTCAAGAGGAAGAATGTGTGGGATTTCCTTACCTCTCTCAAGAGGAACAAGACCAAGGGATTTCTACTCCACCCTTGGAAGACTATATACACTCCCTCTCCTCTGTTGCCATGGATGACACCAAAGACACCTTCACCGACAAAGCATGTACCGATGAAGGAGTATCTTTATCGGAAGGAGTGAAGTGGCAATGGAGTTACCATTACCAGTTCAGGGTTCCAGGGTAAAGGGGAAACCACTAATCAGCTAAGGCAAGGCAAGTAGCTATCTTGACTATACCTTCCCTATAATGGAGTGGCTTGTAGAGCTAAGTCTGAAGATATTTCAGCTTAGATACACTCTGTATGTAGAGGATATCAGAAGGTTGCAGTAGGGATTGAGAAGCAATTTACCAACATAGGCAACTTGCTCACACAGGAGGAGAGAAGAAGAAGAAGAAGAAGAAGAAGAAGAGAAGAGCAGACCTTGCTATGCAAGGATGTGGCAACTAGTTTGAATGACTTTCTGCAATTGTATCTACATGTGAATTGTTGTATATATGTGTTTGCCTGTGATGGCGATGCCTTTTTGAAGTTGGCAATGTTGTTGCTATATCAAGGGCATGGTACCTGTGTAGAGTCCTGAAGAGTATGAAGCATTGGTTGGTACCTTGTGTAGAGACAATGAGCATTAGAAGCTTATCTTGTGTGTGTGTGTCATTTATATATGTTATCTTTCCCTATCATGGAGGAGTGTGTTCCTATCTTTCCAATATATGTGCTCCACACTCAACCAACACAAATTGTGTCTCAGAGATAATGATCCAGGGTCCTCACATTCATGGAATAGTAGCTGATACCAGGTAGAATGTTGCCTGTAGCTGGATGTGGGGTCCCAGAATTGGACTTTTCTTGATGTTATGTGGCCTAACAGTGAGGAAATAATTTTGAGGAATATTGATGCATCTTGGTTGCCTGTGTTGGACCTCAACGTTCTAACAGATTGTTCTAAAGTCGAAAACGCGAGTGACTGTATATTCCAACATCCACAACAGAAAAAGCCATGACTGCGGTGAAGCATCTTCTCTGCTATCTCAAAGGAACTGCCAACTATGGACTCCTCTTCATGAAGAAGGCAACATCCTTTCCTCCAGAGGAAGATTGGGGCCCATGTTTGCAAACCTACACTGATGCAGACTTTGGGGGGGGACACTGCCACTTCAAAGTCCACAACAGGAATCACAAACACTATCAATGGAATGCCCTACAGCTGGTTAAGCAAAAGGCAACTCTTAGTCATGACATCAACTACCTATGCAGAGTACATCACTATGGCAGAAGCATGCTAGTGTTACGGGGCGCACACAGGCCTAGTGCCTGAGTACGCGAAATCAAGGATAAGGGCCCCTTAAACTCGATTTTGAGCTCTACTGTGTGCAGGTGCATGAACCTCCAATGGAGCACATCAGGACAGGGGGCACAGGCAAAGGAGGGGCATTAGCTCAGTAGTGCTGGTGTAGGAGGCCCCATGAAGGAGGTAGGACATATAGGAATTAAGGGGTTTTCACGAGGAGAGCTGGGGCCTCACCAGTTGCAGGTCCAGGAGGCCTGAGCAGGCCTGGAGCTCAAGTACCGAGGATAGGGGCATGAGGAGGGCTCACTAAGTAGCAGAGCCTGCCCTGGAGGCAGGTACCTCGAGCCAGGAGCTTGAGGAACAAGGATAACCCAGGAGGTGATGCCTATATATGTTGAGGCCTTCCTCATCACCAGACAAGTGGATCCTCATCCACTCTAGTCTTTACCATCTTTGTCTTCAAGTATCAGTCTTTCAAGCATCATGATCGCAATACAGGTAGTTGCAATTACTTTGTACAGTGTGCAAGCACCAGGAGTTGAAGGAGCATCAGAAACATCAGGTCAGCACCCTCACTGACCCTGTGACACCTACATTGCAGGTGGAACCTACACCAGTGCCTTACATAGCAGTAGCGAGGGTCTTACACTCACTCAACATGCTCCAATTGCCAACTAGTGCACCCTTGGGAGTTGGGTGTGCCATTGTATTACCTCACGTGAATGTGCCATGCGACCTCTGGACAGGGTGCCAACAAGGTTAACTGATATTTAGTTTAAGGAGGCCTTAAACTCGATTTCGCACATGTGTATTTTGGATCTGTATAGCTGGACCTCGCTGCTCACTCGATATCGGCCTCAACCCTGACAGGAACTAGTTCCAATGACTTTTCTTCCACTGTATCTACATGTGAATCGGTGTATATTTGTGTTTTCCTGTAATGGCAGTGCCTTCTCGAAGTTGGCAATGTCATCACTGTATTGAAGGCATGATACCTGTATGGGATCCTGAAGAGTATGGAGCATCATTTGGGATCTTGAGTAGAGACAGTGAATGTTAGGAAATCTTGTGTCTGTATGTGTGTTGCATATATGCATTATCTTTCCTTATCATGGAGGGTGTGTTCCTATATTTCCAATGTATACAGCCCACACTCATCCAACACAAATTGTGTCTCAGAGATATCAATCCGGGGTCTCTGCAATTGTGGAGTAGTAGCCAATACCAGGTAGAATGTCACCTGTAGCCAGATGTGGGGTCCCAAGATTGGACTTTTCTTGACACTTCATGGCCTAACAGTGTGGAAATAATTTTAAGGAATATTTGATGCATCCTGGTTGCCTGTTTTGGACCTCCACAATCTAACAGATTGTTCTGAAGTAGAAAACGTGAGTGACTGTATATTCCAACACCATCTGCCCCCCTGAATTGCCCCTGGGCCAATATCACAATGGATCATGTTACCAATCTCCCACTGTCCCAACTCAAGGGAAACACCTACAATGCCATACTGGTGGTGGTCAACCACCTCACCAAGTATTCAGTCTTCATCCCTGCAAAGAAGAAGGACAACACAACTACATCAGCCCAACAATTCCACTGCTTTGTCTTTGCATATTTTGGCCTCCCCAACACTATTTTGTCAGACTGAGGTACCACCTTTGTCTCCTCTTTGTGGGGGAACTTCTATGTCTTCTCTGGGTGTGTGGCTCCTTCTCCTCCACCTATTGTCAGGGTAGAGGCCGATATCGAGGGTGTGGCAAGTTTCGGCTATGCAGATCCCAATATGCATGTGCAAAATCGAGGTTAAGAGGCTCTTATCCTCGATTTTGGTGAAATCGAGTTTAAGGCCTCCTTAAACTTGATATTGGTTAACCCTGTTGGCACCCCATCCAGAGGTCACACAGCACATTCACTTGAGGTAATACAATTGCACTTCCAACTCCCAAGGGTGCACTAGTTGGCAATTGGAGCATGTTGAGCAAGTGTAAGACCCTCGCTACTGCTATTTGAGGCATTGGTGTGGGTTCCAGGGCCACAGTTGAGGTTCCACCTGCATTGTAGGTGTTGCAGGGTCAGTGATGGTGCTGACCTGATGTTTCTGATGCTCCTTCAACTCCTGGTGCTCACACACTGTACAAAGTAATCACAACTACCTGTATTGCGATTGTGACAACACTTGAAAGACTGATACTAGAAGATAAAGATGGTAAAGACTAGAGTGGATGATGATCCACTCATCTGATGATGAAAAGACTTGACATATATAGGCCTACCTCTGGGGTAGGCCATGCTCCTCGAGCTCCTGGCTCAAGGCACTTGCCTCCAGGGCAGGCTCTGCTACTTAGTGAGCCCTCCTGCTTGCCTCCTCGTACCCCTATCCTTGGTACTCGAGCTCCGGGCCTGCTCAGGCCTCCTGGACCTGCAGACGGCGAGGCCCCAGCTCTCCTCATGAAAACCCCTTAATTCCTTTATGTCCTACCCCCTGTGTGGAGCCTCCTACACTGGTCCTATTGAGCTAATGCCCCTCCTTCACCTGTGCCACTTTTCCTGATGTGATTCACTGGGGGTTCATGTGCCTGTGCATGGTAGAGCTCGAAATCGAGGTTAAGACCCTGTTTATCCTCAATTTTGCATACTCAGGCACTAGGCCTGTGTGCACCCCATAACACTACCCCCCCTTCTAAGGCTGAGCACCATTGAGGCAAATGAAGTCCTGTGCCCAGCCTACAAGACCATCATTTGGACACCACCAGTGGTGTTTTCCTCCCACCTTCTCTTCACTGCCCTTCGATGATTGCATCATCATGCCTCATCATTCCAATTCCTCCTCATGGCGCTTAGCCCGCAAGGGCCACCGCGCTCCTGCACCTTCCTCACCTCCAGTGCCTGCTCCAGGCCCTACATCTGTCTTGGCACCTGTTGCAGGCCCTTCAGGGCCCCTATGGGCCCTTGTTCTTCTCGAGGAGGCCTCCTCTCCTCCTCTACCACTCGAGGAGCCCCTGGTGCCTCTTCGTACTCTGCCCTTGGTACCAGGGGCCCACCTTCCTTTCTTGACAGGGCCCCTCAAGGTCCCTACCTCCCCGCCAGCTGCTCCTGTGGCAGAAGAGCCTCCTCGACGGAGGCTGGTGGTCAAGCTGCATTGCTCTCAGTTGGCGGCTACCCCTTCCTCCCCTCTTGCCAGCTCTGGCCCAGCTGGCAGAGGCTCTCAACCTTTGGGCTTAGTCACTCCACTGAGTGACCATTGCTGCCTGGATCCCTGGGATCCATTGGCTGACATCTTTGTGGTGGGGCCTACTGTTCCACTAGGGCCCCCCACTGGTCCTGAAGCTCATGCCTTCAGGGAGACTTCTGCAGAGGTGATGGCCCTTTGGGAGGAGGAGCTTCAATGCCCTCTTCCTCCTCCTCCAACTGCGGATGCCATGTTGGATGGGGTCCTGCACCCTCCCACCCCATCTTTGACACTGCTGTGCAGCGTCTCATGCCTGAGTCACTACCTGGCTCTCCTCCGCGATCCCCAGGACCTCCCCCACCAGTCCGGCCCCCTACCTTTTCTGAGCTTGCCTCCTGGAGTGCAGAGCTGCCAGCACCCATCCTCCTACTGCTGGTGGCTTGAGGCCTGTATCCTTGCTGGTGAGTGATTGAGCAAGGTTCCCCTGTGGCTTACTGGCGCCATGCCTTGGTAATGCTGTGTCTGACTGAGGGTTGCATGCCCTGGCCTAGCTGGTTGTGTGAGCACTGTGCTTGCCTCGACATTCCATAAGTACTTCACCCCCACCCCCTTGTAGCACTTGCCACCCTTACTGACCTACTCCTTTTCCACAAACTGCTTCCCTTCTGCTTTTGTGAGCCCTTTTGGCACCTGCCTGTGCATGCCTAGCAAGTGCTTGCACTGCCACTTGTCAGGGCATGTCAGGTGTGCACACACTGTCTGCACCTTCCCTGGAAAGCAGTACGCCAGGGATGCTGAGCCCTGGCATTTCCAGGTAGGTGACCACGGGGTGGAAAGGGCCCACCTTGTCCTTCCCCATGGTCATGGTCTGGGCAAGGTCCACTGCAAGGACCACATTTTGGATCCTTGTGGGCACAAGAACTGGGACTTTGCCCTTCATTGAGTGTGGGAGCTCGACACCAACTGGCTGTGCCCAGTAATGGCTGCCCTTGTGCAGTACATGACCTGTTGCCATCGCTTGTACTCTGAGCAGCAGCCTCATGAGTCCATGACCACTTTGGGGGGTCCTCCTGACCCTCTCAATGACATCCTGGCTCCTCCTCCTGCCCCCTCTTCTCCTACTGCCGTTCCTCCTCCTCCCAAACTCAACCTTGAGTTCTTCATTCCCCAGTCCACAGAGTACACCACGGACTACTAACTTCCTTCTCATGCCTGTATGTCCTTGAACAAAATCCCTTAATTGCAATCCCACAATTGGTTCCCTTACTCCTGCAAGCCTGAATGTGATGTGAGCTGATAGCAGTATCTTTGCCTCGCTCCTTGGTCTGTGAGGCACACCCTGAAATCGAGTTTAAGAGGCCCTTATCCTCTGTTTCAGTGAAATTGAGTTTAGTGCATCCTTATCCTCAATTTCAAATTTCCCATGCTTCACTTATTCCAGTTCTGTATCACCCAGGCCTCCTCCTTAGTTACTTGTGTTAGCACCTCTCCCCACCAACTCCTCATACTCCGGGATGAGGCTAGGGCACTCAAGGTGATCATGAGGTTCCCAGGAGGCAGCCTCCTCTGGGTACCCCTTCCACAGGACCTTGTACTCGAGGTTGGCTCCTCAACCACATTTGCCCATGATGGCTTCTACCTCAAAGTTGAGGTCCTCCTCATGGATTTGAGGTTGTACCTGGTGTTCCATACAGCCTGGTAGTGTACTGCTCCTCACTTTCTCCAGCATAAATATGTGGAACACATTGTGTACCCTGATCTTGGGTGGAAGTTGCAGGTGATATGCCCCTCTACCTACCCTCTGTATGATGGGGTACAGGCCTGGAAACCTTGTGTCTAGCTTGGGGCTGGGTCTTCTTGTCTTCCAGTTGTGATGGTTAATGTACACCAAATCACCTACCTTGAGCACCATGTCTGTGTGCTTGCAATTGTATTGCTCCACTGCACAAGCTTGAGCTTGCCTAATCTGGTCCTGTAGGTACTGCATGAGCTGCGGCTGTCCTCATGCAAACTCTTTTCTTGCTGGGTCAAGCATCCCTACTGTGTGGGGTAGGTCTGGGTGCATCCTAGGATTCCACCCATAGCAGGCAAAGAAGGGGGACACTCCTATGCTGCTGTGCACTGCGTTGTTGTAAACAAACTCTGCCATTGGTAACAGGCCTTCCCAATCGTCCTGCTCATAGTAGCAATACATTCACAGGTACTGCTCTACCACTTGGTTCACCCTCTCTGTCTGACCATCACTTTGTGGGTGGTAAGCTGTACTGAGCAAGTGCTTGATGAGCAGGGCCTCTGTGAACTTCTTCCAGGTTGCTGAGATGAACTGCTAGCCTCTGTCAGAGATGATGTGGTCTGGGGCTCCAAATCACTTCATCACATGGGCCCTGAACAGCTCTGCAGTGTCCTGAGAGGTGGCTGTTTTGTATGTAGGCACTAGGACAGCTAGCTTCATGAGATGGTCAACTATGACAAGGATGGAGTTGTACCCATTGGATGTGGGCAGGCCCTTGATGAAGTCCATGGATATTGAGCCCCAGGGCTGCTCAGGAGTGGACAGTGGCTGCAGTATGCCATAGGGCTTGTGGCATGGAGTCTTGTATTGAGCGCACACAGGGCAGCTTGCTAAATAGTCTGCTACCCAAGCACTCATCCCTGGCCACCAATAGTGGCATTGCACCAGCTCTAGGGTGGCATCCCTACCTCCATGGCTGGCAGTGGCCCCATCATGGCACTGTGACATGACCATATATTGCAAGTGCTCCACAGAGAGGGAGCCTTCCATTACTTGACCTGCTCCTTGCATGTCACTGCGGCTCTGTTTGCCTGGTAGCATAACGTGAAGGACCACTAGCCTTCCCTCGTGGTACCACAGGCCATCCTTGTCTTCAAAAGGTTGGGCCTCATGCATTGCCATGAGCTCCTGGTCCAGAGGCTGGAAAGTACAGGCTAGCTGTTCGAGCTGACCATGTGCAATTTTGGCCATGGTTGCATTGCCAGTATGCATCTGAAATTGAGGATAACGGGGCCTTAACCTTGATTTCACTGAAATCAAGTATAAGGGCTCCTTATCCTCGATTTTGGCTTCTTGTGCAAAAACCCTAGCTGGCAATAGTTGCAGAACATTATGTTCCACCTCCTCACCTATGGGCTGCATGTCCTGTTGATGAGTAAGGGCATCAGGATCACCAGCCTTATCTCCAGGTTGATATTGGAGCACACAATCGAAATCAGCTAGCAGTACAGCCCACCTTGCTTGCCTGCCTATGATCCAGCATTGGGACTTGAAGTACTTGAGAGCCTTGTGATCTGTGAGGAACACTAACTGGGTTGGGAGGCCTGCAAGCATGTGGCACCACTGACATAGACAGGCAACTATGGCAAGCAGCTCCTTGTCATGTATCTCATAGTTACACTCCACCAAGGTCATCTTCCTTGAGTAGTAGGTGATGGGGTGCCACCTATGCTCGTGCTCCTGCTTGAGCACTCCTGCAATTGCAAAGTCACTTGCATCTGTCTCCAATTGTGTGGGCTTGTTTTACTGGTAATGTTGTAAGACTCCTGCAGTGGTGAAGGCTTCTATCAGCTTGTGGAATGACCCCTGAGCCTCCTTGTCAAGCTCCATTTTCTTGAACCTCTCCACTGGTTTGACCAGTGAGGTCAGGGGCCTAGCAATCCTAGCAAAGTTTGTGATGAACCTTCGATAGAAGTTCACAATCCCTAGGAAGTGTTGTATGTCATGAATGCTCACTGGTAGAGGCCATTCCTTGATCACTCACACCTTCTCAGGGTCCATCTCAATGCCAGTTGGCTTGATGATGTACCCTAGAAACTCCACAGTATCAGTGTGGAAGGTGCACTTGGACAGCTTTGCAAACAGCTGGTTCTCCTGCAAGCACCTTAGCACCTCCTGTACATGTGCAACATGCTCCTCCTTGCTATTACTGAAGATGAGGAAGTCATCAAGGTACACCACCATGTAAATACCAATGATATCACAATATATGTGGTTCACCAGGGATTGAAATTGAGCTGGAGCATTTGCCAGCCTGAACAGCATCACTAGGTACTCATAGAGGCCCAGTTGAGTACCAAAGGCTGTCTTCTATTTGTCTCCTGGAGCAATGCACACCACATTGTATGCTGCTTTGAGATCCAGCTTCATGTAGATGGTGGCCTGCCGAAGTAGGAACAGCTGCTCCTCAATGAGCAGTAGTGGGGCACAATTCTTGATGGTGACCTCATTGAGCCCTCAATAGTCTACACACAGCCATAGGCCTCCATCTTTCTTGGATACAAAGAGCACTGGTGCTTGTGCAGGGCTCTTTGAAGGTCTGATGAAGCCCTTCTTCTGGTTCTCCTCAAGGTACTTCCTGAGCTCTGCCATCTCTTTGGGTCCCTTGAGGTACAGTGGGCCCTGAGGGGGTTTCCCTCCTGGTACCAGCTCAATGTGCAAGTCATGATCAGTGTGAGGAGGCAGCTTGTTGGCTTCCACCTCACAAAAGACCCCTTCAAGGTGCTTATATGGGGCTGGTATCTCCAATTGCACCAGGCCCTCAGGCTCTACCTCCATTTCCACACCATGATTGTTCCCTGTGGGCACAAAGCCATAGGCTGGTAATGAGCTGGGAGGGGCTTCCAGTAGCATGAAGCCTATGGGCCCATCATGCAATGCAGCCTTGATCAATTGAGTAGCTGAGACAAATTCATGGCTGTGTGGCACAGGTGGTTGCCAAAATCGAGTTTAAGGATACCCTTATCCTCAGTTTCACATTTCCTGGATGCAACTCAATTTCCACTTGCCCAGTATCCCAGTCAATTCTTGGTTTCCACCTTTTGAGCTCATCAAAGCCCAGGATTAGATTGTAGTCCAAGGCCTGGGCCACTTGTACCTTGAGGTTACCCAGCAGCTGGCCCCCTACTTCCATGGTTACATTGGCACTACTGTTGATTGTGATCTTATGGCCAGTTATGCCTTGTACTTCCCTTGTTTTTATGGTTTTTGTAGTTACTTGATGTCTTTGAACAAAATCTTGAGATAATATGGACAGTCCAGCGCCTGTGTTGGCAAGGATGCAAGCTTGGTGGCCATTGATGGAGCCTTTGAGCTCAAGCACTGTTGCTTGAGTAGTGCTGGTGGTAGAGAAACAGTATCAACAGTATTGATATATACATTGGGATGGCAAGGTAGGTTCCAGGGTGAGGCAGGCCATCACTGCATCTCCCCATGCTCATTTCCCTGGTCACCCTGGCTCTCTTCAGGCTCCTGCCTGTACTCGCCTAGGTCCAACTCCTCTTCTTGTGGAGGTTGGCCCTCCAGGTTGTCTGGTTCCTCAGGCAGCTCCTCCACTACTGGGTGAGCTGCTACTCAAGGCCTGCTGGGCCTGGGCCAAGCTGCTCCTGCATTCTTGTTAGGGCAGTTGTAGGACCAGTGCCCAGTTCCTTGACAGATTCGGCAGACACTGCTACCAAAGGTAGTGGGGTTTCCTGTCACTGGGAGCTTCTGGGCTAGGTGTGGGGGTAGGGGCCTGCTTCCCACACAATCACCCAGTTGACCCTCTGTTGTTGCAGGCCTGGCAGGTGTGACAGTGCCCCCCATAGCCCTGGGCCATGGGGCTCCTTCACTAGCTCCTGTGGTCTTTGCAGGTGCTGTACTGGCTCCTGGCCCATGTCTGGCCTTCTCCAAGTAGGAGTACCAGGGTAGGTGGCAATATGACTCTTGTTGATGGCCTCAACCTCCCTGTACCAGCTCCAGGGATCCTCTGGAGGGTTCCTCTCAAACTTCTCCTGGAGACTGTGAGTGAGGCTGTTCCTGAAGAGGAACACAATGAGCTTGTTGTCATCAATGTTGGCCTGGATTTCCAGGTCCCTGAAGCATTCTACATGGTGTGTAGCTGCTCCTTGAGCATCACTCTCCATCTTGAGACCCTGTAGCTTGTTGTAGGTGTCCAGCCTGTCATTATGATGACTGTACTGCTCTTGTAACCTGAGTGTAAAGAAGCCCCAGTCATGGAAGAGCCACCCCTGCTGATTCCTGTCAGTCCTGAGCTTGGCCTTCCAACACTCTCACACTGTTCCTTCCATGTGACTCGCAGTGTAGTTGATCATGGTCTTGTGGTCCATTACTCCATTGTGTCAGAGCCAGGTCATGGCTTTGATGAGGAACATCTCAACATTGCAAGCATCAAACTTTGGGAAGGGATACTTGAGGTCATTCTTCATGGGAGGGGCCCCTTTGTCTGGCTCGGTAGTAGCTGCCAGCTTACACTGGACCCTGGGCCCTGTGGGCATGGAGTAAAGGTCCTTGTCACTGTAGCCACAGTTACCTAGTGCTTGGGGCTCCTCGGTTGTAGGCCTAGGTAGTGGTGATGGTGTGTTAGGGTCCCATAGCATAGCAGCATTGTACAACTCCTCAAACCTGCTATGCTTGAGGAGTAGCTCCGTCTGCTTCCTCACCAGTTGGATCAGCTTGTCAAGCCTCTCCACCAAGTTGCTCTCTGTCATTTTGAACATGGGGTACAGCTTGGACAATCCACTCTAATGTCAGGGTTGGGGCCGATATTGAGAGTGTGGTGAGTTTCAGCTATGCAGATCCCACTATGCATGTGCGAAATCGAGGTTAAGAGGCCCTTATCCTCGAATTTGGCAAAATCGTGTTTAAGGCCTCCTTAAACTCAATATCAGTTAACCCTGTTGGCACCCCATCCAGAGGTTGCACAGCATGTTCACTTGGAGTAATATGATGGCACTCCCAACTCCCAAGGGTGCACTAGTTGGCAATTGGAGTGTGTTGAGTGAGTGTAAGACCCTCGCTACTGCTGTGTAAGGCACTGGTGTAGGTTCCAGGGCTGCGGTTGAGGTTCTGCCTGCAATGTAGGTGTTGCAGGGTCAGTGATGATGCTGACCTGATGTTTTTGATGCTCCTTCAACTCCTGGAGCTTGCACACTGTACAAAGTAATTGCAACTACCTGTATTGCAATCATGACGCTTGAAAGACTGATACTTGAAGACAAAGATGGTAAAGACTAGAGTGGATGAGGATCCACTTGTCTGATGAAGAAAAGACTTGACATATATAGGCCTACCTCTGAGGTAGGCCATGCTCCTCAAGCTCCTGGCTCAAGGCACTTGCCTCCAGGGCAAGCTCTGCTACTTGGTGAGCCCTCCACCTCGCCCCCTGCGTACCCCTATCCTCAGCACTCAAGCTCCAGGCCTGCTCAGGCCTCCTGGACCTGCAGATGGCATGGCCCCAGCTCTCCTCGTGAAAACACCCTTAATTCCTATATGTCTTACCCTCTGCATGGAGCCTCCTACACCAGTCCTATTGAGCTAATGCCCCTCATTCACCTGTGCCCCTTGTCCTGATGTGATCCACTGGAGGTTCACGCACCTGCATGCAGTAGAGCTCGAAATCGAGTATAAGGGGCCCTTATCCTCGATTTCGCGTACTCAGGCACTAGGCCTATGTGCGCCCTGTAACAGGGGGTAGACTGGGGGACATCTCCCAGGATTGTGTGCTGCCAGTATTTCAGGCAGCTTGCTAGGCCACTAGACTGCATTACCTTTGAAGAAGGTCTGTTGATCTCCTATCACCAAGACACAGGCTCAGTGATGTCAAACAGGTCATATGGGTGACAGTGAAGAGGGGGAGGGGAGCAGAGGGAAGCTTGTGGGCAAGCAACAAAGTTGATAATGCATGCTTGCAAGCAAAGGGATCACACACAGGAGGGGAGGAGTGCAAGCTGAGGCAATGGAGAAGATATGGCTGCAGAGGACAGTGATGAACATCTTGCGGTATTGCCAGTGTGGTCTTGCCAGTGTAATCTTGATCTTGAGAGCCCATAAAAGTGCTTGGACTATATGGTGAGGCTGAGCATGGGGGCCAATCTTGAGCAGGAAAAAGTCATGTGGTGCCATCTGGCAGGGAGCAAAGGAGTCTTGAGGGCCATTTGATGGCAAGCAAGGTGGTCTTGAGGTGTAGCTTGTGCAGGATGGCACCACTGCCTCCTTTATCACTCCTGAGATGGTGGTGGCCACGGCGGCCACCACCACAACCCTCCATACCCCCTTTACCACAACATTTGTCCATGGAAGTTCCTCTGCCATAACCCTGGAAACCCTGGCAGACATACTTATTCATGGCCACCTCATCACCTGTGCCCACTGCTTTCTTGTTACCCCCATATCCTCCCACAATGTCCTCCTGGGAATGAACTGGATAGAG
The DNA here is from genome assembly GCA_020827535.1 of Ustilago esculenta. NCBI lineage: Eukaryota > Fungi > Basidiomycota > Ustilaginomycetes > Ustilaginales > Ustilaginaceae > Ustilago > Ustilago esculenta. The sequence goes on from JAAKGJ010000023.1 coordinate 175,226, forward strand.
TGCACAAGGCCATCCCCCAACTACATGAGTAGTACATGGGATATCTGCATCCCCCAAGATCTGCTGGAATGCCCAACTATGCCAGATCTTGTTGGATTAGCCACCATGTCCCACTGTGTCCTTGCCACTTCCTCCAATGATGTCCTCACCCTCCCCCAACCTACCAATGAGCCTCTTGCAGGGGCCCAACTGGTGGTGAGACTCCTGGCTGAGTACACTTCCTACTCCAATGTTTTTGATGTCCAGTGAGTGAACCAGCTTCCCCCACACCAGGCGCACAACCATGAGATTCACCTTGAGGATGGGAAAACCATCCCTTATGGCCTGCTCTATTCCCTTTCCCACCATGAGCAGGAAGAACTTCACACATACATCACAAAGATGCAAGCCAATGGCTTCATCCACCCATCCACTAGTTGGGTGGCTGCCCCTCTCCTCTTTGTCCCCAAGAAAGATGGTAGCCTCCAACCCTGCGTCTATTGGAAGAAGTGAACTGGCAATGGAGTTACTGCTACTGGTTCAGGGATCCAGGAGAAGGGGAAACCACTGATCAACTAAGGCAAGGCGAGTAGCTATCTTGACTATACCTTCCCTATACCAGAGGGGCTTGTAGAGCTAAGTCTGAGGATATTTCAGCTTAGATACACTCTGTATGTAGAGGAAATCAGGGGGTTGCAGTAGGGATTGAGGAGCAATTATCAACATGGGCAACTTGCTCATGCAGAAGGAGGAGAGTAGAAGAAGAGAAAAGATGAGCAGACCTTGCTATGCGAGGATGTGGGAACTAGTTTGAATGACTTTCTACAACTGTATCTACATGTGAGTTGATTTATATATGTGTTTTCCTGTGATGGCAATGCCTTCTCAAAGTTGGCATTGTTGTCACTATATCAAGGGCATGATACCTGTGTAGGAACCTGAAGAGTATGGAGCATTGTTTGGGATCTTGAGTAGGGACAGTGAACATTAGGAACTTATCTTGTGTGTGTGTGTTGTGTGTATATGTTACCTTTCCTTTTCATGGAGGAGTGTGTTCCTATCTTTCCAATATATACAGTCCACACTCATCCAACACAAATTGTGTCTCAGAGATATTGGTCCAGGGTCCCCACAAACATGGAGTAATAGCCAAAACCAGGTAAAATGTTGCCTGTAGCTGGGTGTGGGGTCCCAAGATTGGACTTTTCTTGATGTGATGTGGCCTAACAGTGTGGAAATAATTTTGAGGAATATTGATGCAACCTGGTTGCCAGTGTTGGAGCTCCACTATCTAACAGATTGTGCCGAAGTCCAAAACGTGAGTGACTGTATATTCCAACAACAACCTCCTGTGCAATGCCCATGGGCACGAGTGGAAGACAGTGTTCCACACACAGTACAGCAGTTTCGAGTACTTGGTCATGCCCTTCAGGTGATGTGAAGCCCCTTTGACCTTCCAATGGTTGATGAACCACATCCTGGTGGATCTTCTCGACTCCACCATAATTGTGTACCTGGATGACATCCTGGTTTTTGCCAAGACTCCAGCAGACCATCCCCACCATGTTTTGGCAGTCCTTGACCGGCTGCACCAGAACTGGCTGTACTGCATGCTGGACAAGTGCGAGTTCCATGTTATGGAGGTGGAATTGTTAAGTTATCTAGTGCAACTGAACGTTTTCATTGTGACTTCGCCTAGTGATCTACTACTTATATACTTGTGAGACTATTAGTCTTGTACAGTGAGGTTGATCATCAATGGGGGTCTCGTGATCATTGAACTAAGTTGTGCACTAGTGGCAGGGAAATAGAGATTGAGAGTGCTAACTACTTTAGCACATTTTTGTTCATTGTTAAATTTCCCTTGCCTTTTATGTGTAAACTAACACTCCCCCTCAAGGGAAATGCTACCTTCTGGGACTTCACATTCTTGGTCATCACTTTTGTGGGGGAAAAAACTTGACTGTTGAAGTTGTTTGGGTGCTCTGTAAGTTTTGCTGTTGAAGTTGGTTACATATTTTCTTCATAGAATGTCTTTTGAACAAGACCCTCCAGGCTAAGCTCGAGCTTGCCTCTTTGTACCATATCACATAGGTTTGAGATGTCTTCAAGGGCATCTAGTATGCCCTTGGTGTCCTCTCCAAACAATTCTTGATCCTTCCAAATGCCTTGTAGAAGTCAATAAATCATGGTGAGAAGGCAATCACTGTCTTCATCTAGGACTTGGACCTTGTGTGCCAATCACTCATTCTGCATCATTAACATGGCAATGGCATCCTGCATCTCCTTGTCCTTGACTATGAGTTTTTGCATGTTTCTCATTGCCATTTCTCAGACTGCAGCACAAACTGTGGCATTCTGCTTCTTCTTGATCTGTAATCTTCAGTGGTTTGCTGATCATTTAGAGAAGTCAAAGCTGCAAGTCCTTCTGATGAGTCAATATCAGATGCACTTGTCCAAGTGTGATTGAGGATTGGTTGTCTTGACTCATTGACATTGCTTGCCTACTTCATTGTGGTTGCATTGATGGCATGCAGTTTCGACCCATTGGTAGGGGGTACCTGACCTGCTGTCATCATCACCCAGTTTGTCTTCTTTGTTGGCATTGTCAGATTTGTTGACCTCCTCAAGTTCATCAACTTTGTTGTCCTCTTCATCATCCACTTTGTTGACATCACTTGCTGATGTTTCTTTGTTTCCTCTGCCAACCTCCTTTTCTATCTCCTCCTCTTCATCAGCATTGGGGCCAATTTCCGGGGTCCTTATCTCTTCTTCTCCATGTCTCTTGTCCAGATCCATATGTTCCTCATTGAATAGTTCTACCCACACTTCTGGGAATTTGTCTTCATTATCATAGTTCATTCTGATCCTTGGTGATCTTGTATTTGGGGGAGTGGTGCTTGAGTTGGGGTCATCTTCTCCTTCCTGAGTCCCTCATATATATATCCTCCTTTCCACACATGTTCTGCTTGTTTGCTGCCTTGGTGTGGGTGTCTTTTCCCTCATCACTTTAATCCTTCTTCCCACACTTTACTAACTTTATGTTTCTGTGTCATCCTGCTGTGTCTTTGTTGCACATTCCATTTAGCCATCACTATGACTTCAGCCCTGCTTCGGCTGGTTGTTATGCCTCTTTATTGTTTCCATTGCACAATGGTTCCTGCAGTGTTTTTGTGTTTTCGCCTCTTCCAAGTCTTTGATTGTCCAGGTGACTTCTCTTTTCCTTTGTCAATTGTGCTTTTCTTATCTTCTCCTTTTGCAGATGAGGTGATTTCCTTCCTTTGTTCTCCATCTCCTTTCTACAATATCACCTATCTAACTTTTGGTGGGACCAGATTTGTCTCCATGCTCCCCCTAGTTTCATGGTTTCCTGATGGTATGCATCTTAGTATAGGTTGAGCAAATGACATCCCTCTTTGGCCTTATTTGGCCCCAGTGACTTTGTCAAGCAGTCTGCACATTGTTCCAGTGTTCCTATGGTTACTACTTTGATTTCTCCTTTCACCACATGTTCTCGAATGAAATGAAATTTGACATCAAAATGTTTTGTGCAACTGTGGAACTCGGGTCTGAGGCAAGTGTCAGGGTTGAGGCCAATATCGAGTGAGTGGCGAGGTCCGGCTATCCAGATCCAAAATACGAGTGTGTGAAATCAAGGATAAATGGGCCTTATCCTTGATTTAGGTGAAATCGAGTTTAAGGCCTCCTTAACCTTGAAATTGGCTAACCCTGTTGGCACTCCATTCAGAGGTTGCGTGGCACATTCAAGGGTGGTAATATGATTGTACACCCAACTGCCAAGGGTGCACTTAATTGGCAATTGGAGAGTGTTGAGTGAGTGTAAGACCCTTGCTACTGCTATGTAAGGCACTGGTGTAGGTTCCAGGACCATGGTTGAGGTTCTGCCTGTGATGTTGGTGTCGCAGGGTCAGTGATGGTGCTGACCTGATGTTGCTAAGGCTCCTTCAACTACTGGAGCTTGCATATGATACTAAGTAATCACAACTACCTGTAATGTGAATGTTACAACACTTGAAAGACTGATACTGAATGATAAAGATGGTAAAGACTAGAGTGGATGAGGATCCACTCATCTGGTGATGAACAAGGCCACAACATATATAGGCCTACCACCTGGGCAGGCCATGCTACTCGAGCTCCTGGCTCAAGGCATTTGCCTCCTGGGCAACCTCATCTACCTAGCAAGTCCTCCTCCTCACCTCCTGCATGCCCCTATCCTTGGTATCTGAGCTCCGGGGCCCGCTCATGCCTCCTGGGCCTGCATATGGCAAGGCCCCAGCTTCCCTCATGAAAAGCTCCTCATTCCCTGTGCCTCCTATCCCTGCCTAAGGCCTCATATGCTGGCCATATTGAGTTGGTGCCATCTCCTTGCCTGTGCCCCTCCTTGTGGTCCAACTCGCCTGGAGTCTATGTGCCTGCATGCTGTAGAGCCTGAAATCGAGGTTAAGGGGCCCTTATCCTCAATTTCGCCTAGATCGAGGTTAAGACCCTGTTTATTCTCGATTTCGCATACCCAGGCACTAGGCCTGTGTACGCCCCAAAACAGACAGTTCCTGTGTCGACATCGACAAGTGTGTAGGCCAACCTATCTGGTGCCATTCCCACATGTACCATCTTCTTTCCTCTTAGTTGTAGCTTGCTCTTTCATTCCTCTTCCTGGATATGCATGAATGCCATGCATCCAAATGGTTTGATGCTTGCAATGCTTCCCCTGACTTTTGTAAACAGTTCCTGTGGTGTAGTCACTTTTCCTGTCCACTCATTGGGTAAGCAATTTTGCAAGTAGGCTGCATGTTGAATGGCAAATACCCAGAAACTCCCTGGGAGCCCTGATTTGAATAGCATGCATTGGACCATGTCAAGGAGAGTCCTGTTCATCCTTTCTGCTACTCTATTCTGTTTTGGTGTGTAGGGAGCCATTCATCAGTGTGTTATACCATGCCTTCACATGTGTTCTTGCATTTCATGATTTACAAATTTGCCACCATTATTGCTTTGCACAGCATAGTTTCTCTTTTGTGATGAGTTCCATGCATCTGTAGTAGGTCTTGAAGCAGATGGTCACTAGGTCCTTGGTCCATATAGGTATGACAGTGACATACCTTGAGAAGTCAACAATGAATGTCACTATGTACCTATTTCCTCCCACAGTTTCCTTGTATGGTCCTATCACATCTGTGTGTACTAGTTCCAATGGCTTAGTTGACCTCAAGGTTGATCTGTCAAAAGGCTTCCCTGTACTCTTGCCAACTTTGCACACTTCACAGTGTGATCTTGTAGCAACTTCTTTTGGTATCTTTTCACCTGTGCTAAGTTCTAGAATGGCCTTGACTGCTTGAATGTTCACATTGCCCAGTCTCTTGTGCCACTTAGTGACATTGCCTTCCTTGATTGCTGCAAGGTTTGCAGCTTCACTCCTTGTTGTTCTTCCTATCAGCAACATTGTGTTACCATTGTATTTGCATTGCATTACTTTCTCCCCCTTGCAACTGACCTCTGCTGCCATCATTGATCCCTTGATGAATTTGATGTCTGCCACCTTCACCAGAGTAGTCAGTGACAGCAAGTTGGCTGCCAATTGGGGAACATAGATTATGTTACTGAATGTGATTGTCTTCCCTTCTTTGCCATTGATCCTTGGGATGAATTCAACCTCTCCGATTCCAGCAGGTTTAAAGACTTCACCTGTGGCAGTTCTGAAATGTACACCCATTCCCTTCAGGTCCAATTTGCTAAAGAAGTCCTTCCTGTTTGTCATGTGTGAGGTGCTCCAGAGTTGAGTACCCAGTTGTCATCACTTGCATGCTTTCCTTCTGCTAGGAATGTGATGCCACTGGCAAATTCATTGTCAATGACTTCAGCAGAAAATATGTGGTGATGACTGACTGGTGCTTGACTTCCTTTGCTTGATACTTCATTTGTTTGGTGATGCTCTTCCACACTTGTAAGTCTGGCAACTTTGACAGACTTGTAGGTGGGTGGCCTCTGCAAAGTTTCCCCTTTGTTTGGGCATCCTTTGCTGATGTGTCCAGTACTGCCACAGGTGTAGCATTTGGGGGGACTTCCACATGCTGATTGCATGTGACCAACTTTTCCACACTTGTAGCATTTCGGTGGTGGTCTTCCATGTCCTCCCCCTCTCAATGTCCCCTTTCCTCTCTGGAAGTGATGTGGCTGTTGTGTAGCTGACATTGCTATGTCAAGTCTCTCCCATTGATGTGAAGTTGACTTCCTATTGATTTCCTCTTCTCTGGCCCTTAGTTGTGTGAGGGTGCAGTTGTATCTCTCCAATTTGTCAAACTCATTTATTTCTTGCTTAACATTGATTTTGTTTCTGGTATCATCTTTGTACTTGAACTCTCATTTGAACAGTGTGTTCATCGTGTCATTCTCATGTTGCAGCATTTGTTTCCAGGTGTCAAATGCTGGGTGAAGTCCTTCTAGGAGGACATGCATACATCTGGCAACATTGACAGTATTTCCAGTCAAATTGAGTTGTTCACTGATTCTTGCAATTTTTGTTGAGAACATGTCAATGCTCTCACCTTCTTTCTGCTTCATTGTGTTGAGCTCTGTCTCTAGGTGCCTCTTGCATAGCCCAACCATCTCTTCAAAGGCTTATTGAAGTTGGTCCCACATCATCTTTGATGTCTCCAACAACTTTACTAGCTGTCTGTACTCCACTCCTAAGGCATATAGTATTAGTCCCTTCACTTTTATTTGGACTTCCATCCATTCTTCCTTTGTCTTTCCCATCACCTCAGGAATACCCTGTGTCATACACATGTATACCTTTCCCTTTGCCATCATCAAGGCTACAAAGTTGTCTTTCCAAGTGTAGTAGTCATCCAGCAACTTTAGCTTGGGGATCCCTAAGATGTTTGTTTCCTTCTCCATCTTGATGACTTTGCTACTGATTGACTTCCTTCTACTTAGTGGAGGGGAATGCAATCTTGGGCTCATAACCTGTTAAGTTATCTAGTGCAACTGAACTTTTTCATTGTGACTTTGCCTAGTAATCTACTACTTACATACTTGTGAGACTATCAGTCTTGTACAGTGAGGTCAATTGTCAATGGGGGTCTTGTGATCAGCAAACTCAGTTGTGCACTAGTGGTGGGGAAACAGAGATTGGGAGTGCTAACTACTTTAGTGCATTTTTGTTTATTGTTATATTTCCCTCTACTTTTATGTGTAAACTAACAGGATTTCCTTGCCTACAACATGAGCCCATGCAGGAACGTGATGGATCTATTGGAAGGAGTGAACCGGCAATGGCGCTACCGCTACTGGTTCAGGGATCCAGGGTAAAAGGAAACCACTGATCAGCTAAGGCAAGGTGAGTAGCTATCTCGACTGTGCCTTCCCTATATCAGAGGGGCTTGTAGTGCTAAGTCTGAGGATATTTCAGCTTAGATACACTCCATATGTAGAGGAAATCAGGGGTCACAGTAGGGATTGAGAAGCAATTTACCAACATAGGCAACTTGCTCATGCAGGAGGAAGAGAGATGAAGAGGAAGAGAAGAGAGCAGACCTGGCTATGCGAGGATGTAGGATCTAGTTTGAATAACTTTCTGCAACTGTATCTACATGTAAGTCAATGTATATATGTGTTTTCCTATGATGGCAACACCTTCTCAAAGTTGGAAATGTTGTCACTATATTGAAGGCATGATACCTGTGTAGGAACTTGAAGAGTATGGAGCATCGTTTGGGATCTTGAGTAGAGACAGTGATTGTTAGGAACTTTTCTTGTGTATGTGTTTGTGTATACATTATCTTTCCAATCCTTATCATGGAGGAGTGTGGTCCTATACTTCCAATATATACAGCCCACACTCATCCAACACAAATTGTGTCTCAAAGATATTGGTCCAGGGTCCCCGCAATTGTGGATTAATAGCCAAAACTGGGTAAATGTTGCCTGTAGCTGGATGTGGGGTCCCAGGATTGGACTTTTCTTGTTGTAACATGGCCTAACAGTGAGGAAATAATTTTTGAGGAATATTGACGTGTCTTGGTTGCCTGTGTTGGACCTCCACAATCTAACAGATTGTTCTGAAGTCGAAAACGCGAGTGACTGTATATTCCAACAGTGTGGTGGGGTCCTCATTGGCCCCGACATTGTTGGTTGGGACTTGAGGGGTTCGAGGGGGCAATGCTGACAGCATCGACCTGCAGGGGTAGGTCACATGTAATGCTAGGACCGTAGGATCTGAGAACTGCAAGCAGCTATGGTCAGTTGGTGTTGGCAGGAATGGAGAGGCTGTGGGCACACTGGTCAACAGTAGGGTACCATGGAAGGGGTCAATAGTATCAACTAGGTTGCTAATGAGTGAACTACGTAATACATGTGACAAGGTTCCAAGGGAACCTCGCAGGGGGAGGTGTGGGATAATGAAAGGAGTGAACAGGTAATGGAGTTACTGCTACCGGTTCAGGGATCCTGGGGAAGAAACCACTGATCAGCTAAGGCAAAGACAAGTAGCTATCTCAACAATGCCTTCCCTATATCAGAGGGGCTTGTAGAGCTAAGTCTGAAGATATTTCAGCTTAGATACACTCCATATGTAGAGGAAATCAGGGGTCACAGTAGGGATTGAGAAGCAATTTACCAACATAGGCAACTTGCTCATGCAGGAGGAAGAGAGATGAAGAGGAAGAGAAGAGAGCAGACCTGGCTATGTGAGGATGTAGGAACTAGTTTGAATGACTTTCTGCAACTGTATCTACATGTGAGTCATTGTATATATGTATTTTTCCTGTGATGGCAATGCCTTCTCGAAGTTGGCCATGTCATCACTATATCAAGAGCAGGATACCTGTGTAGAATCCTGAAGAGTATGGAGCATTGTTTGGGATCTTGAGTAGAGACAGTGAATCATTATGGAAGCTCTCCTTGAGCATGTGTATGTTGCATATATACACTATCTTTCCCTATCACGGAGGAGTGTGTTCCCATCTTTGCCAATATAAATGGTCCACACTCATCTGACACAAATTGTGTCTCAGGGATATGGGTCTGGGGTCCCTGCAATCATGGAGCAATTGCTGAAACCAGGTAAATGTAGCCTGTAGCTGGATGTGGGGGTCCGAGATTGGACTTTTCTTGACATGGCATGGTTTAACAGTGGGGAAAATATTTTTGAGGAATATTGGTGCATCCTAGTTTCCTGTGTTGGACCTCCACAATCTAACAGATGGTTTTGGAGTCAAAAACACGAGTGACTGTATATTCCAACATGGGAGTGGGTATGAGAGTGCCCCCCATGCTGTGGGCTCTTGGGGGTGCCCGTTGGCTGTTCCCCTGGGAGGGTCACATGCGGGGTGGGATACACAACGGTGATTGAGGTGTGTTCCATGGAGGGGTTGGGTGTCTGACGGCCGGAGGCCTAACTACAAGGCCTGTGTACACTCCATAACACTACCCCCCCTTCCAAGGCTGAGCTCTGTCGAGGCAAATAAAGTCCTGTGCCTCTCCCACAAGACCTACAATTGTATGCCACTAGTGGTGTTATCCTCCCACACCATCAATTTCCTACTACCAGCAATTGCATCAAAATGCCTCATTGTTCCAAGATCTCCTCTTGTTGCACTGGCCGTGGGGGCCAGCATACTGTGTCCACCCCCTCCCAACTTCCCCCCTTAACGTGGAGGCTCCTCCAGCTTCTGTCCCTGGTCTGTCAGAGCCCCTTGAGGCTCTATTCTTGTTGCAGGATGCCTCCTCACCACCTGGGTCCCCTGGGGAGCTCCTGGCACCCCCTGCAACCCCACCTTTAGCTCCAGGGTCCCACTTGCCTCTCCTAGAGGTCTCCCTGGGTGCTCCCACCCTTGTGCCTGCTGCTCCCACAGCAGAGGAGCCTCCTTGATGGATGCTGGTGGTCAAGCTGTGCCACCCTCAGCCAGCTGCCACCGCCACTGCTTCACCTCTCAGCTCTGGCCCAGCTGGGGGGGCTTCTCGACCTACAGGCTTGGTTGCTCCCTTGAGTGACCATTGCTGAGTGGATCTGGATGATCCCTTGGCCTTAGTTTTTGCAGCTGGGCCCATGGTGCCCCTCGCTCCTCCTCCCGCACCTGAGGTTTGTGCTGTGAGGGAATCGACAGCGGAGGCAATGGACCGCTGGGTTGTGGAGCTCCACCGGCCCCTCCCTCTTGTTGGAATACATGGTCACTCGCTTTTTCGACTTTGGCACAATCTGTTAGATCATGGAGCTCCAACACAGGCAACCAAGACACATCAATATTCCTCAAAATTATTTCCACACTGTTAGACCATATCATGTCAAGAAAAGTCTAATCCTGAAACCCCACATCTGGCTACAGACAACATTTACCCAGGTTTGGCTATTACTCCTCAATTGCAGGGGCCCCAGATCAATATCTCTGAGACACAATTTGTGTTGGATGAGTGTGGGCCATATATATATTGGAAAGATAGGAACACACCCCTCTGTGATAAGGATTGGACAGATAACATATACACATGCATATACAAGATAAGTTCCTAACACTCACTGTCTCTACTCGAGATCCCAAATGATGCTCCATGACTCTTCAGGATCCTACACAGGCACCATGCCTTTGATATAGCGACAACATAGCCAACTTCAAGTAGGCATTTCCATCACAGGAAAACACATATATACATTGACTCACATGTAGATACAGTTGCAGAAAGTCATTTGAACTAGTTCCCACATCCTTGCATAGCAAGGTTTGCTCTTCTCTTCTTCTTCTTCTTTCCTCATTCTGCATGAGAAAGTTGCCCATGTCAGTAATTGCTTCTTGATCCCTACTGCAACCTCTGATTTCCTCTATATACAGAGTGTATCTAAGCTGAAATATCCTCAGACTTAGCACTACAAGCCCCTCTGATATAGGGAAGGCACAGTCGAGATAGCTACTTGCCTTTGCCTTAGCTGATCAGTGGTTTCCCCTTTACCCTGGATCCCTGAACCAGTAGCGGTAGCCCCATTGCCGGTTCACTCCTTCCAATACCTCTCCCTCTCTCCACTGATGCAGTGGTGGACGAGGTGATTTGTCCAGCCATGCCTATCCCGGAGGATGTGGTGCAGTGTCTTACTCCTGAGATGCTGCCTGACTCCCCTCCTTGTTCTCCTGCTCCTCCCCCAACCATGTGCCTTCCTATGTTTCCTGAGCTAGCCTCCTGGTGTGCAGAGCTTCCTGCTCCCATTCTGCTGCTCTTGGTTGCTCAGGGCCTTTACCCCCATTGGTGGGTTGTGGAGTTCAGCTCCTCTGCAGCCTATTGGCTTAATGCCCTGTTCATGCTTTGTTTCACCAAGGGCTGCATGCCCTGGCCTAGCTGGTCATGTGAGTGCTGTACTTGACTCAACATCCCATAAGTTTCCTCTTGCTCCCCTTTCCTGTCTTGCTTGGTGCCTACTGACCTTAGTTCATACTTCCCCAGTTGTTTCCCATCTGCATTTGCTAACACCTTAGGCAAGTGCAACCACATGCCCCACAAATGTGTTCACTGCCATTTGTCTGGGCACATGGGTTGTCATCATACTGTGCATGCTTACCCCAGAGAGCACTATACTGGAGATGCAGAGCCTTGGTGCCTTTGAGTGGGCAAGCACAGGGTAGAATGAGCCCACCTGGAGCTTCCTTGGGGCCATGGTCTTGGTGTGGTATGTCAAGATGACCATGTTTTTGACCTGCATGGCCATGAGGATTGGGACTTTGCTCTTTGCAGGGTCTGGGAGCTGGATGCCACCCTTTTGCACCCAGTCATGGCTGCCCTTGTGCAGTATATGACCCAGTGGTGGCTCCTCTACTCCAAGTGTCAGCCTCATGAGTCTGTGACCATCTCTGGTGGCCACCCTGACCCTTTGAACAACACCCTTGCCCCTCCCTGCTGTACTTCCCCTTCTACCAATCCTCTTTCCCTTCCTGAACTTGACCTGGAGTTCTTTGTTCCTCAGTCCACAGAATATGCTGCAGACTATTAATTCCTTCAATACAATGTACCCTGTCTCCTGCCTTCTGTCAGGGTTGGGGACCAATATCGAGTGTGACAACTAGTTCAGCTATGCAGATCTGACTACATGTGTGCGAAATCGAGTTTAAGGCCTCCTTAAACCTGATATCAGTTACCCTGTTGGCACCCTGTCCAGAGGTCGCATGGCACATTTGTTGGAGCAATACAATGGCACCTCCAACTCCCAAGGGTGCACTAGTTGTTAGTTGGAGCATGTTGAGCAAGTGTAAGACCCTTGCTGCTGTTGTGTAAGGCACTGGTGTAGGTTCCAGGGCCGCAGTTGAGGTTCTGCCTGCGATGTAGGTGTCGCAGGGTCAGTGATGATGCTGACCTGATGTTCCTGATGCTCCTTCAACTCCTGGAGCTCACACACTGTACAAAGTAATCACAACTACCTGTATTGTGATCATGATGCTTGAGAGACTGATACTAATAGATAAAGATGGTGAAGACTAGAGTGGATGAGGATCCACTTGTCTGATGATGAACAAGACCTGGACATGTATAAGCCTACCTCTGGGGTAGGCCATGCTCCTTGAGCTCCTGGCTCGAGGTACCTACCTCCAGGGTAGGCACTGCTACTTGGTGTGCCCTCCTCATGCCCCTATCTTCAGCACTCGAGCTCCAGGCTTGCTCAGGCCTCCTGGACCTGCAATTGGCAAGGCCCCAGCTCTCCTCGTGAAAAACCCTTAATCCCTATATGTCCTACCTCCTGTTTGGGGCCTCCTACACCGGCCTCATCAAGCTAATGCCCTTCCTTTGCCTGTGCCCCCTTGCCTTGATGTGCTCCCCTGGAGGTCCATGCGCCTGCACGCAGTAGAGCTCAAAATCGAGTTTAAGGGGCCCTTATCCTCGATTTCGCGTGCTCAGGCACTAGACCTGTGTGCGCTCCGTAACACGAAGCTCCTCTTGCTCCCGATGTGAGAGGGAGTACAGCGGGCCATACGGTGGTGTCTTGCCGTCTTCCAGGTGGATCTCATGGTTGTGCGGCTGGTGCGGGGGGAGTTCCTCCATGCGCTGGAAATCAAACATGTCAGCGTAAGCAGAGTACTTGGCTGGTAGAACTGGTTGATCCTCTGCTGTCGCAGCTGCGGCAACTCGAGGAGTTGGTGGAGGATCATCGGTTTTGGGCAGGGCAAATAGCTGCTCTCCTTCCAAGAGGAGCTGCCTGTCCCCAATGATGTGGGTGAAGTTGGTTGCAGTGGGGTGTGCTGCGGCCAGTGTCAGTAGGAGTGTGGGGATGCAGAGGTCCCACATCCGGAGGGCATAGTTGGGCTCCAGCCAGGCTGTCTCAATCCAGTCCATGCCCAGGAGTATGTCGTGGGTGGACATTGGGGTGACAAGCAGGTGCATGCCAGAGGTGATTGGGTGATCTTGGATGCGGATGTCGGAGAGGGTGAAGTGGGTAATGCTCGATGACCGACCCTGCAGGAAGGCGGCATTGAGCGGTTGGGGAAGGGGGTGTGTGTGTTGGAACATACAGTCACTCGCGTTTTCGACTTCGGAATGATCTGTTAGATCATGGAGGTCCAACACAGGCAACTAGGATGCATCAATATTCCTCAAAATTATTTCAACACTGTTAGGCCACGACATGTCAAGAAAAGTCCAATTTCGGACCCCCACATCCAGCTATAGGATTGCATTTACCTGATTTCGGCTATTGGTCCATGACTGTGGGGACCCCAGACCCATATCTCTGAGACACAATTTGTGTCAGATGAGTGTGGGCTGTATATACTGGCAGAGATAGGAACACACTCCTCCATGATAGGGAAAGATAGCATATATATGCAAAACACACACACATGCTCAAAGATAAGCTCCTATAATGTTTCACTGTCTCTACTCAAGATCCCAAATGATGCTCCATACTCCCCAAGACTCAACACAGGTATCATGCCCTCAATATAGCGAAGACATAGCCAACTTCGTGAAGGCATTGCCATCATAGGAAAACACATATATATACATCAACACATTTGTAGATACAGTTGCAGAAAGTCATTTGAACTAGTTCCCACATCCTCGCATAGCAAGGTCTGCTCTTTCTCTTCTCTCCTTCTCTTTTCCTCTTCCTCCTGCATGAGCTAGTTGCCTACATTGATAGTTGCTCCTCAATTACTACTGCAACCCTCTGATATCCTCTACATACAAAGTGTATCTAAGCTGAAATATCCTCAGACTTAGCTCTACAAGCCCCTCCAATATAGGGAAGGCACAGTCGAGATAGCTACTTGCCTTTGCCTTAGCTGATCAGTGGTTTCTTCCCCAGGATCCCTGAACTGGCAACGGTAACGCATTACCAGTTCACTCCTTCCAATAGTGTGGTGATGGCGGTGGTCATCACCATCTCGGGGGTGATGAATGAGGCTGTCACGCCGGTGTCTAGCAGCGCCAGGCCTTGCATGTTGCCGACCATCACCAGGCATTTGTAGGTGGGGAGCATTGGGTGGCAGTGAATGTGGAGAATTTCTCCTTCGCGCTCCATGATGGGAGCGTTGGTCCATCAGGTGGCCCAGAAAGCGGCAGCATGCGCATGTAGCTGGGCCAGGTTGTCAATGTGGTCAGACCAAGGGGACCCACCGATGCCTAGTTTCCCAACTCGTTGTCATCAGACAGGTCATCCGGCTCAGTGCAATTGCCACCATCCTCTTTGTTGTCTTCATCATTGTTGTAGAGGGGGTTGACAAGCATGCTTCCCAACAGTTTGTCCACCATTAGTGTGTGAGCACAGAGCCCTTGCATCTGTGTGGTGCTGGGTCAGTTGCGGACAAGGTGGTCACCTCCACAGCCATAACACTTGCCATTGGCTCATCAGGACTGGCCAAGGCATTCTGCCACGTCACAACTGGGGTCCTTGTTGGAATATACAGTCACTCGCGTTTTTTGACTTCGGAACAATCTGTTAGATCGTGAAGGTCCAACACAGGCAACCAGGACGCATCAATATTCCTCAAAAAGTATTTCGACACTGTTAGGCCATGACGTGTCAAGAAAAGTCCAATTCCGGACCTCCCACATCCGGCTATGGGATCTTACTTGCCCAATTCCGGCTATTACCACGCAACTGCGGGGACCCAGGACCCACATCTCTGAAACACAATTTATGTCAGATGAGTATGGACCGAACACATTGACCAAGATAGGAATGCACCCCTCCGTGATAGGGAAAGATAGCGTATATATGCAACCCCACACATACACACTCAAAGATAAGCCCCTGCAATACCTCACTGTCTCTACTCGAGGTTCCAAAATGATGCTCCATACTCTCCAAGACTCGACACAGGTGTCATACCCTCGATATAGCAAAGACATAGCCAACTTTGAGAAAGTATTGCCATCATAGGAAAACACACATATATATATATCAACTCACTTGTAGATACAGTTGCAGAAAGTCATTCAAACTAGTTCCCACATCCTCGCATAGCAAGGTCTGCCTTCTCCTCTTCTCCATCTCTCTTCCTCCTGCGTGAGCCAAGTTGCCTACATTGTTAATTGCTCCTCGATTACTACTGCGACCCTCTGATATCCTCTATCTATGGAGTGTATCTAAGCTGAAACATCCTCAGACTTAGCTCTACAAGCCTCTCCAATATAGGGAAGACACTGTCGAGATAGCTCCTCGCCTCTGTCTTAGCTGATCAGAGATTTCCCTTGGATCCCTGAACTGGCAATGGTAACCCATTACTGGTTCACCATTTTCTCAATAGTCCTTTGGTGGGATGGCGGGCCGGTTGCAGTTGGCTGGCTGCTCCTCCTTGGTCGCCTCACGGCGGGGAGGCGGGTGCGCCGGAGGTGGCCAAGGATGGCTTCCCAGTGTGGTCATTGGGATGGCAGCATTGCTGATAACCTGCATTTGTTTCTCTGTCAGGATGGCTGCCTGGATGAAGTTGCACATGTTGTCCAGTGGCACATGCATCAGCCTCTCCCGCAGTTGCAGTCAGAGGCTGTGCTCAAATAACATGAGCATCTGCCAGTCATCAGTTGTGTTCACACAGGCTGCAAGCAACATGAATTTGGCTGCATGCTGGGTGACAGGTCCACATTGCTGGAGGTTGTTCAGCCTGAGGTGGGCCATGTAGCTGGGGTCAGGATCGCCATACACCTGATGGAGATCCTTGCAGGATGCCGGCCACTTCTTGAGCCAGCTGGGCAGGTTGTCGGACTGTTGAATGTTCATCATTCAGATGCTTGGTGCACCCAACATGTTCCCGATGGTGAACGTGATGTGTTGGGTGTCATTCTGGAAGGCTGCTGGGTTGGCCTCAAAGTTCAGCTCACACTGGTTGATGAATTCCTCCAGCTCCTCCTTGGTACCATCCCACAACAGGGCCGTGGTGCGGACCTTTGGCTCCGGGCATGCCGAGGGTGCTTCCCATGCTGCCGGTGCTGGTATGACTGGTGGAGTCGCATAGGGTGGCATTGGTGCGGCCAGTGGAGTCGCGTAGGGCAGCATCGGTGTGGCCAGCGGAGCCGCATGGGGTTGCGTCAGGGGCTGCCTCGGAGCCGGTGATGGGCTGACCCATGGGGGGTATGACAGTTGGTGGGCTGCTGCTTTTGGCTCCGCCTCTGCTGGGGGACCTGCTGTGGTCTCTGCTGCGGGCTCTGAGGAGGCTATGGGAGCCTCCCTCATTGGGACAGGGGTCTCGTGGGGTTGCTCCATGGTTGGGGGTGCAGCCACTGGCACCAGTGTCATGACAGTGCAGGCCAGGAGTCTGATCTCCTGTGTCAGGCTCTGTAGGAGCATGGCAATGTCAGACAGCGTCGGCTCCAACCAGGCGAATGAAGTGGGAGCATTGTATTGGAAGGAGTGAACCTGTAATGTGTTACCGTCACCGGTTCAGGGATCCTGAGGAAACCACTGATCAGCTAAGGCAGGGGCGAGTAGCTATCTCGACAGTGCCTTCCCTATATCAGAGGGGCTTGTAGAGCTAAGTCTGAGGATATTTCAGCTCAGATACACTCCATAGATAGAGGATATCAGAGGGTCACAGTAGTAATCGAGGAGCAATTAACAATGTAGGCAACTAGCTCATGCAGGAGGAAGAGGGGGGAAGAAGAAAAAGAGGAAGCAGACCTTGCTATGTGAGGATGTGGGAACTAGATTGAATGACTTTCTGCAACTGTATCTACAAATGTGTTGATGTATATATAAGTGTTTTCCTATGATGGCAATGCCTTCTCGAAGTTGGCTATGTCTTTGCTGTATTGAGGGCATGATGCCTGTGTCGAGTCTTGGAGAGTATGGAGCATCATTTGGGATCTTGAGTAGAGACAGTGAAGTGTTGTGGGAGCTTATCTTTGAGTGTGTGTGTGGAGTTGCGTATATATGCTATCTTTCCCTATCACAGAGGAGTGTCCTCCTATCTTTGTTAATATATATGGTCCACACTCATCTGACACAAATTGTGTTTCAGAGATATGGGTCCAGGGTCCCTGCAGTTGTGGACCAATAGCCGAAATTGGGTAAGTGGAGTCCTATAGCTCGGTGTGGGGGGTCCGAAATTGGACTTTTCTTGACGCGTCATCGCCTAACAGTGTCGAAATAATTTTGAGGAATTTTGACGCGTCTTGGATGCCTGTGTTGGAGCTCCACAATCTAACAGATCGTTCCGAGGTCGAAAATGCGAGTGACTGTATATTCCAACAACTAGGACATGTCAATATTCCTCAAAATTATTTCAACACTGTTAGGCCACGATGCATCAAGAAAAGTCCAACTTTGGACCCCCCACACCAAGCTATAGGACTCCACTTACCCAATTTCGGCTATTGGTCCACAACTGCAGGGACCCTGGACCCATATCTCTGAAACACAATTTGTGTCAGATGAGTGTGGACCATATATATTAACAAAGATAGGAGGACACTCCTCTGTGATAGGGAAAGATAGCATATATACGCAACTCCACACACACACTCAAAGATAAGCTCCCACAACACTTCACTGTCTCTACTCAAGATCCCAAATGATGCTCCATACTCTCCAAGACTCGACACAGGCATCATGCCCTCAATACAGCAAAGACATAGCCAACTTCGAGAAGGCATTGCCATCATAGGAAAACACTTATATATACATCAACACATTTGTAGATACAGTTGCAGAAAGTCATTCAATCTAGTTCCCACATCCTCACATAGCAAGGTCTGCTTCCTCTTTTTCTTCTTCCCCCCTCTTCCTCCTGCATGAGCTAGTTGCCTACATTGTTAATTGCTCCTTGATCACTACTGCAACCCTCTGATATCCTCTATCTATGGAGTGTATCTGAGCTGAAATATCCTCAGACTTAGCTCTACAAGCCCCTCTGATATAGGGAAGGAACTGTCGAGATAGCTACTCGCCCCTGCCTTAGCTGATCAGTGGTTTCCCCAGGATCCCTGAACCAGTGATGGTAACACATTACCGATTCACTCCTTCCAATACTAGTTGCCTGTGTTGGACCTCCACAATCTAACAGATTGTTCCGAAGTCGAAAACGCGAGTGACTGTATATTCCAACACATTGGTCTGCTCGCTGGTAACACTGTCAGCAGTGGTAGGAATGTCGGTGGGGGCAACATCGCGGGCAGCGGCATCCCTGTTGGGGCTGTTGTTGCTCCTGGTTCAAACCATTGTTACTCACAATGTCTACCCAGATGGGGAGGTCACATGTAATGTTGGAACTGTAGGGTCTGGATACTGCAAGGTGGCTATAGTTGGTTGGGGTTGGCTGGGCAGGAGAGGTTGAGAGTGACAGAATGGTACAGGAGGCTGTCTGGGGTCTAGGGGTAGTGATGGGGTCTTATAAGCTGCATGACAGTGTGTCGCAGTGGTTGGGAAACGGCACTACTATTGCTTATACAGCGAAGAAAGTAATACATGCAATGGAGGTCAGTTGGCAACCCCTGTCGGGGGCACGGGAAGTGTTGGAAGGAGTGAACTGGTAATGAGTTACCATTGCTGGTTCAGGGATCCTGGGGAAGAAACCACTGATCAGCTAAGGCAGGGGCGAGTGGCTATCTCAACAGTGCCTTCCCTCTATCAGAGGGGCTTGTAGAGCTAAGTCTGAGGATATTTCAGCTTAGATACACTCTGTATGTAGAAGATATCAAAGGGTTGCAGTAGGGATCAAGAAGCAATTACCAATGTAGGCAACTTGCTCACACAGAAGGAGGAGAGAAGAAGAAGAGAGAAGAAGAGCAGACCTTGCTATGCAAGGAAGTGGGAACTAGTTTGAATGACTTTCTGCAACTGTATCTACATGTGAGTTGATGTATATATGTGTTTTCCTGTGATGGCAATGCCTTCTCAAAGTTGGCTATGTTGTCACTATATTGAAGGTGTGATACCTGTGTAGGATCCTGAAGAGTATGGAGCATCATTTGGGATCTTGAGTCGAGACAGTGAAACATTATGGGAGCTTATCTTTGAGCATGTGTGTGTGTTTTGCATATATATGCTATCTTTCCCTATCATGGAGGAGTGTGTTCCTATCTCTGCCAGTATATACAGCCCACACTCATCTGACACAAATTGTGTCTCAGAGATATGGGTCCGGGATCCCCACAATCATCGGGTAATAGCCAAAACTGGGTAAATGTAGCCTGTAGCCAGATGTGGTGTCCCGAGATTGGACTTTTCTTGACACAAAGTGGTTTAACAGTGTGGAAATAATTTTGAGGAATATTTACACATCCAAGTTGCCTGTGTTGGACCTCCATGATCTAACAGATTGTTCCAAAGTTGAAAAACGCGAGTGACTCTATATTCCAACCAAGTGGGCCTTATCCTCGATTTGGGCGAAATCGAGTTTAAGGCCTCCTTGACCTCGATATTGGCTAACCCTGTTGGCACCCTGTCTAGAGGTTGTGCAGCACGTTCAAGGGTGGTAATACAAGTATACACCCAACTGCCAAGGGTGCACTTAATTGGCAATCTGAGTGTGTTGAGCAAGTGTAAGACACTTGCTATTGCTATGTAAGGCACTGGTGTAGGTTCCAGGGCCGCAGTTGAGGTTCCACCTGCAATGTAGGTGTTGCAGGGTCAGTGGTGGTGCTAAGGTGTTATGGGGCGCACACAGGCCTAGTGCCTGGGTATGCGAAATCGAGGATAAGGGGCCCTTAACCTCGATTTCAGACTCTACCGCATGCAGGCATGTGAACTTCAGGTGAGTTGCATCAAGAGGAGGGGCACAAGCAAAGGGAGGGCACTAACTCAGTAGGGCTGGTGTAGGTGGCCCTACGCAGGGGTAGGAGATATAGGAATAAGGAGCTTTCACAAGGGGAGCTGGGGCCTCACCATATGCAGGCCCAGGAGGCATGAGCAGGGCCTGGGGCTCAGGTACCAAGGATAGGGGCATGCAGGAGGCAAGGAGGAGGACTCGCTAGGGAGACGAGCTTGCCCTGGAGGCAATTGCCTAGAGCCGAGAGCTCAAGTAGTATGGACTGCCCAGGAGGTAGGCCTATATATGTTGTGGTTTTCTCATCACCAGACAAGTGGATCCTTATCCACTCTAGTCTTTACCTTCTTTAGTACTTAGTATCAGTCTTCAAGCATATAACAATCGCAATACAGGTAGTTGCAATTACTTAGCATTGTGTGCAAGCTCCAGTAGTTGAAGGAGCACTCGCAACATCAGGTCAGCACCATCACTGACCCTGCGACACCTACATTGCAGGTGGAACCTCAACTGCGGCCCTGGAACCTACACCAGTGCCTTACATAGCAATAGCAAGTGTCTTACACTTGCTCAACACACTCAGATTGCCAATTAAGTGCACCCTTGGCAGTTGGGTGTATACTTGTATTACCACCCTTGAACGTGCTGCACAACCTCTAGACAGGGTGCCAACAGGGTTAGCCAATATCGAGGTTAAGGGGCCCTTAATCTCGATTTCACAGATGCGTATTTTTGGATTTGGATAGCCAGACCTTGCCTGCTCACTCATTATCAGCCTCAACCCTGACATTAGAGTGGATTGTTCAAGTAGTGCCCCAGGTTCAGAATGACGGAGCCTCAAAACATCCTGGTGGATAAGCTTGAAAAGCTCATCCATTTGGTCAGCAAGCATTCAGAGCTACTCCTCAAGCAAAGCAAGTTCAAGGAGATGTATAGTGCTGGCAGGCTGCCTGATCCCAATATGCCATCACCACCACCTAGGCCTACACCCAGGGAGACCCAAGCACTAGGTACCCATGGCTACAGTGATGAGGACCTGTACTCCACACCCACAGGGTCCAGAGTTCAACATAGGCCGGCAGCTACCACTGAGCCAGAGGAAAGGGCCCCTCCTGTGAAGAATGACCTCAAGTTTCCCTTCCCTGAGTTCAACACCCACAATGTCAAGATGTTCCTCATTGAAGCCATGACCTGGCTATGACATAATGGTGTACTAGATCACAAGACCATGATCAACTACACTGCAAGCCACATGGAAGGCACAGTGCAAGAATGGTGGAAGGCCAAGCTTAGGACTGACAGGAATCAGCAGGGCCAGCTCTTCCACAACTGGAACTTCTTCACCCTCAGGTTATGAGAGCAGTACAGATGTTGTAATGATAGGCTGGATGCCTACAATAGGTTACAGGGCCTCAAGATGGAGAGCGACACAACAGGAGTGGCTACCCACCATGTGGAGCACTTCAGGGACCTGGAAAGCCAGGCCAACATTGATGATAATGAGCTAATTGTGTTCCTATTCAGGAACAGCCTAACTTGCAGTCTCCAGGAGAAGTTCAAGAGGAACCCTCCAGAGGACCTCCGGAGCTGGTACAGGGAGGTTGAGGCCATTGACAGGAGTTGTATTGCCACCCACCCTGGCACCCCTACCTGGAGCAGGCAGGACACTAACCAACAAGGCTTGAACAAGCCAGGGACCAGCACAGCTGCTATGAAAATGATGGGAGCTAGTGCAGGAGCCTCTTGGCCTAGGGCCACTGGAGGCATGAGCACACCTGCTCAACCAGCAGCACCAGAGGATTGGCTAGGCAATCATGCTGACAGCAGGCCCCTACCACCACACCTGGCCCAGAAACTCCCAGTGACAGGAACCCCTCCCACCTTTGGTAGCAGCATCTGCTGCATCTGCCAAGGGACAGGGCATTGGTCTTATAACTGCCCCAATAGGAATGCTGGAGCAGTTCCAAGCAGGCCCAGTGGCCCTCAAGTAGCAGCTCACCCAGTAGTGGAGGAGCTGCCCAAGGAACAAGGCAACCCAGAGGACCAACCCCTATAGGAAGGGGAGCTGGACCTAGGTGAGTACAGGCAGGAGCCTGAAGAGAGCCAAGGCAACCAGGGAAATGAGCATGGGGAGATGCAGTGGTGGCCTGCATTGCCCTGGAGCCCACCTCACCATCTCAATGTATTTATCATGACTGTCAATATTGTATCTCCACCACCAGCACTTCTCAAGCAATGGTGCTTGAGCTTGAAGGCTCAATCAATGGCCATCAAGCTTGCATCCTTGCCAACACAGGCACTGGGCTGTCCATATTATCTCAAGAGTTTGTTCAAAGGCATCAAGTAACTACAAAAAACATAAAGACAAGGGAGGTACATGGTGTAACTGGCCATAAGCTTGTGATCAGCAGTAGTGCCAATGTAGCCATGGTGGTAGGGGGCCAGCCACTGGGTAACCTCAAGGTACCAGTGGCCCAGGCCTCAGATTATGACCTAATCCTGGGCTTTGACAAGCTCAAGAGGTGGAAACCAAGGATCAACTGGGATACTGGGCAAGTGGAATTTGAGTCATGTCTGGGGAATGCAAAATCGAGGTTAAGGGTGTTGGAACATACAGTCACTCATGATTTCGACTTCAGAACAATCTGTTAGATCATGGAGGTCCAACACAGGCAACCAGGATGCATCAAATATTCCTCAAAATTATTTCCACACTGTTAGGCCATGTCACATCAAGAAAAGTCCAATTTTGGGACCCCACATCTGGCTACAGGCAACATTCTACCTGGTATTGGCTACTACTCCACAATTGTGGGGACCCTGAATCAATATCCGTGAGACACAATTTGTGTTGGATGAGTGTGGGCTGTATATACATTGGCTGAGATAGGAACACACTCCTCCATGATAGGGAAAGATAGCATATATACACAACATACACATGCTCAAAGTTAAGCTCCCATAACAATTCACTGTCTCTACTCAAGATCCCAAACAATGCTCCATACTCTTCAGGACTCTACACAGGTATCATGCCCTCAATATAGCGACGACATAGCCAACTTCGAGAAGGCATTGCCATCATAGGAAAAACACATATATACATCAACTCACATGTAGATACAGTTGCAGAAAGTTATTTGAACTAGTTCCCACATCCTCACAGAGCAAGGTCTGCTCTTCTCTTCTTCTCTCCTCCTTCTGCAGGAACAAGTTGCCTATGTTGGTAGTTGCTCCTCAATCACTACTGCAACCTCTGATATCCTCTACATACAGAGTGTATCTAGGCTGAAATATCCTCAGACTTAGCTCTACAAGCCCCTCCAATATAGGGAAGGCACTGTTAAGATAGCCACTCACCTCTGCCTTAGCTGATCAGTGGTTTCTTCCCCAGGATCCCTGAACTGGTAGCAGTAACTCCATTACCAGTTCACTCCTTCCAATACTTACTTGCCGACAGGATATGCAGCCCATAGGCGAGGAGGTGGAACACACTGTTCAACAACTATTGCTGGCTAGGGTTTTTGCATCAGAAGCCAAAATCGAGTTTAAGGCCCCATTATCCTCGATTTCAGATGCATGCCAGCAATACAACCATGGCAGAAATTGCAAATGGTTGACTCGAGCAGCTAGCTCACACCTTCCAGCCCCTGGACCAGGAACTCATGACAATGAATAAGGACCAACCTTTCAAAGACAAGGATGGCCTGTGGTACCATGAAGGAAGGCTAGTGATTCCCCGGGTCACACTACCAGACAGACAAGGCCATGGCGACATGTGAGGAGCAGCTCAGGTGAGGGAAGGCTCCCTCTCTGTGGAGTATCTGCAATATATGGTCATGTCACAATGCCATGATGGAGCTACTGCTGGCCATGGAGGTAGGGATGCCACCCTAGAACTGGTACAACACCACTATTGGTGGCCAGGATTGAGCACCTGGGTAGCAGACAATGTAGCAAGCTGCCCTGTGTGTGCTCAATACAAGACTCCACACCACAAGCCCTATGGCCTACTGCAGCCACTGTCCACTCCTGAGTGGCCCTGGGGCTCAATATCCATGGACTTCATTGAGGGCCTACTGCCATCGAATGGGTACAACTCCATACTTGTCATGGTCAACCATCTCATGAAGCTAGCAGTCCTAGCCCCCACATAAAAGAAAGCCACCTCTCAGGACACTGCAGAGCTGTTCAGGACCCATGTGATGAAGCAATTTGGAGCCCCAGACCACATTGTCTCTGACAGAGGCTGGCAGTTCATCTCAGTGACCTGGAGGAGGTTCACAGAGGCCCTGCTCATCAAGCACTCACTCAATATGGCTTATCAACCACAAACTGATGGGCAGACAGAGAGGGTGAACCAAGTGGTGGAGCAATACCTGTGAATGTATTGCAACTATGAGCAGGACAATTGGGAATGCCTGTTACCAATGGCAGAGTTTGTGTACAACAACACAGTGCATAGCAGCATAGGAGTATCCCCCTTCTTTGCCTGCTATGGGTGGAACCCTAGGATGCACCCAGACCTGCCCCAGGCAGTAGAGGTGCTAGACCCAGCAAGACAAGAGTTTACACAAGGACAGCTGGAACTCACTCAGTACCTACAGGAGCAGATCTGGCAAGCTCAAGGTTGTGCAGTGGAGCAATACAACCACAAGCACACAGACATGGAGCTCAAGGTAGGCAACTTGGTGTACATTAACCGTCACAACTGGAAGACAAGAAGACCCAGCCCCAAGCTCGACATGAGGTTTGCAGGCCCATACCCCATCATTGAGAGAGTAGGTTGATGGGCATATTGCCTGCAACTCCCACCCAAGCTCAGGGTGCATGATGTGTTTCACATATCAATGTTGGAGAAAGCCAAGAGCAGTGCACTACCAGGCCATATGGAACACCAAGTACAGCCCCAAATCCACGAGGAGGACCTCGACTTTGAGGTGGAGGCCATCATGGGCAAATGTGGTCAAGGAGCCAACCTTGAGTACAAAGTCCTGTGGAAAGGGTACCCAGAGGAGGCTGCCTCCTGGGAACCTCATGATCACCTTGAGTGCCCCAGCCTCATCCAGGAGTATGAGGAGTTGGTGGGGGGAGGTGCTAGCACAAGCAACTAAGGAGGAGGCCTGGGGGATACGGAGCTGGAATAGCAAAGCCTGGGAAATATGAAATTGAGGATAAGGATGCGCTAAACTCAATTTCACCAAAACAGAGGATACGGGCCTCTTAAACTCGATTTCACCAAAATTGAGGATAAGGCCCTCTTAAACTTGATTTCAAAGTGTGCCTCACAGACCAAGAATGAGGCAAAGATACCATGACCAGCTCATGTCACACTCAGGCTCACACCAGCAGAGAATCAAGGGGTGGGATTGCAATTCTGGAAACTCAAAGACAGGGAGAAAAACTAGTAGTCTGCAGTGTATTCTGTGGACTGGGGAACAAAGAACTCGAGGTCAAGCTCAGGAGGGGGTAGGGGGGCAGAGGAAGGAGAGGGAGCATGGGGAGGTGGAGCCAGGACGTCATTAAGGGGATCAGGGGGACCCCCCAAAGTGGTCACAGACTCATGAGGCTGCTGCTCAGAGTACAGACAACAGCAACAAGTCATGTACTGTACAAGGGCAGCCATGACCAGGGGCAACCAGTCGGCATTGAGCTCCCACACTCGATGAAGGGCAAAGTCCCAGTCCTTGTGCCCACAAGGATCAAAAACGCAGTCCTTGTGGCAGACCTTGCCCAGACCACAACCTCGAGGAAGCACAAGGTGGGCCCTTTCCACCCTGTGGTCACCAACCTGGAAACGCCAGGGCTCAGCAGCCCTGGTGTAACACTTTCCAGGGAAAGCTCAAACAGTGTGGATGCACCCAACGTGCCCTGACAAGTGGCAATGTGAGCACTTGCTAGGTACACGCAGGCGGGTACCAAATGGGCTTGCAAAAGCCAATGGGAAGCAGCTGTTAAAGGAAATGAGGAGGTTAGTAAGGGTGGTAGGTGACAAGGAAGCAGGGGATGGTACTTACAGAATGTCAAGGCAAGTGCAGCGCTTGCAAGACCAGCTGGGCCAAGGCATGCACCCTTCAGTCAGACACAGCATTACCAAGGCATGGAGCTGGTAAGCCACAGAGGAACCCCGCTCAACCACCCACCAGCGAGGATACAAGCCTCAAGCCACCAGCAGCAGGAGGATGGGTGCTGGCAGCTCTGCACTCCAAGAAGCAAGCTCAGAGAAGGTGGGGGGGTGGTTCAAGGGTGGAGGCCCTGGGGACTGGGGAGGGGAACCAGGCAGCGACTCAGGCGTGAGACACTGCACAGCAGTGTCAAAGATGGGGGTGGAAGGGCATAGGATCCCATCCACCACAGCATCAGCAGTTGGGGGAGGAGGAAGAGGGTGATGAAGCTCCTCCTCCCAATGAGCCAGCACCTCCACAGAGGTCTCCCTGAAGGCACAAGCTTCAGGACCAGTGGAGGCCCCAGTGGAACGGTAGGCCCCACCGCAAAGACATCTGCCAATGGATCCCCAGGATCCAGAAGACAATGATTGCTCAAGGGAGCGACCAAGCCTGTAGGTCGAGAGCTCCTGCCAGCCGGGCCAGAGCTGGCAAGAGGAGAAGAGGAGGCAGCTGCAGACTGAGGGCATTGCAGTCTGACCACCAGCCTCCACTGAGGAGGCTTGTCTGCTGCAGGGGCAGCAGGTGGGAGGGCAGGGGCCTCAAGGGGCCCCGGCAGGAGAGGAAGGTGGGCCCCTAGGGCCAGAGGCGGGGTGTGAGGAGGCACCCTGGACTCCTCCAGCAGAGGAGGGGGAGAAGAAGCCTCCTCCAGCAGGAAGAGGGCCCTGACGAGCCTGAAGCAGGCGCTGGAGAAGGGGGGGAGCCTGAAACAGGAACTCGGAGCGAGGAAGGTGCAGCAGCGCTGCAGCCTTTACGGGCCAAGCACCATGAAGAGGCATTGGATCAACAAGGCATGGTGATGCAATCGCCAGGAAACAATGAGGAGGAGGTGGGAGGAAAAACACCACTGGTGGTGTCCAAATGTGGTCTTGTGGGTGTGGCTCAGGACTTCATTTACCTCCATGGAACTCAGCCTTGGAAGGGGGAGTAGTGTTACAGAGTGCACACTGGTCCAGTGCCTGAGTACATGAATTCGAGGATAAACAGGGTCTTAACCTTGATTTCGAGCTCTACTGCACACAGGTGCATGAACCCTCAGTGTAGCACATCCTGACAGGTGGGCACAAGCGAGGAAGGGGCATTAGCTCAGTAGGAGCTGGTGTAGGAGGCCACGTGTAGAGGATAGGACATATAGGCATTAAGGGGCTTTCACGAGGAGAGCTGGGGCCTTGCCGGTTGCAGGTCCAGGAGGCCTGAGCAGGCCCAGAGCTCGAGTGCTGAAGATAGGGACATGAGGAGGGCTCACCAAGTAGCAGAGCCTACCCTGGAGGTAGGTACCTCAAGCCAGGAGCTCGAGGAGCATGGCCTACCCCAGAGGTAGGCCTATATATGTCCAGGTCTTGTTCATCATCAGATGAGTGGATCCTCATCCACTCTAGTCTTTACCATCTTTATCTATTAGTATCAGTCTTTCAAGCGTCAACACAATTGCAATATAGGTAGTTGTGATTACTTTGTACAGTGTGTGAGCTCCAGTAGTTGAAGGAGCCTTAGCAACATCAGGTCAGCACCATCACTGACCCTGCAACACCTAAATCACAGGCAGAACCTCAACCGTGGCCCTGGAACCTACACCAGTGTCTTATACAACAGCAGCAAGGGTCTTACACTCGCTCAACATGCTCCAACTAACAACTAGTGCACCCTTGGGAGTTGGAGGTGCCATTGTATTGCTCCAATGAATGTGCTGTGCGACCGCTGGGCGGGGTGCCAACAGGGTTAACCGATATCGAGTTTAAGGAGGCCTTAAACTCGATTTCGCTGAAATCAAGGATAAGGGCCTCTTAACCTCGATTTAATACATGCGTATCAAGATCTGCATAGCCAAACTTGTCATCACACTCGATATCGGTCCCCAGCCCTGACACTCCCCTTGTGAAAGCTCCTCATTTCCTATATCTCCTAACCCTTTGCAGGGCCTCCTATGCCAGCCTTACTGAGCTTGTGCCATCTCCACACCTGTGCCCTCCTTCATGGTTGAGCACACCTTGTGTCTACATGCCTGTGCACAGTAAAGTCTGACATCAAGGTTAAGGCCCTGTTTATCCTCGATTTCGCATACTCAGGCACTAGGCCTGTGTATGCTCCATAACAAGTACCCCTGTCCTCAGTACTTGAGCTCTGGGCCTGCAGATGGCGAGGCCCAAGCTCTCCTTGTGAAAACCCCTTATCTCCTATATCACCTACCCCTTGGTAGGGCCTCTTACACCAGCTCCACTGAGCTTGTGCCCACTCCGTGCCTGTGCCCTTACTCATGGTCTAGCTCACCTTGTGTCTATGTGCCCCCACACAGTACAGTCTGACATTGAGGTTAAGGGCCCTCTATCCTTGATTTTGCTGAAATTGAGGTTAAGACCCCTTTTATCCTCAATTTCATGTGCTCAGGCACTAGGCCTGTGTGCACCCTGTAACACTACCCCCCCTTCCAAGGCTGAGTTCCATGGAGGCAAATGAAGTCCTGAGCCACACCCACAAGACCTTCCTTTGGACACCACTGGTGGTGTTACCCTCCCACACCAGCCATTTCCCCACTCTCGATGAATGCATCATCATGCCTCATTGCTCTAAATCCTCCTCATGGCACGCAGCCTGCAAGGGTCATTGCACTGCTGTTCCTACTCCCCCTCCAGCACCTCCTACAAGCTCTGAAGCTCCACTGGCACCGGTCCCAGGCCCTTTGGAGCCCTTACAGGCACTCTTCCTCTTGGAGGACTGTTCCCCTCCTCCCCAGCAGTTTGATGGGCCTCTGGAGCCACCATCGACTCCCCCCATGGCCCCAGGGGCTCACCTGCCCCTTTTGGAGGGCACCCTGGATGCCAGTGCCCTTCCTCCTGGTGCCCTGTGTTATGGGGTGTACACAGGCTTAGGGCTTGAGTATGCGAAATCGAGGATAAGGGGCCCTTAACCTTGATGTCAGACTCTACCGCATGCAGGTGCATAGACTCACGGCGAGTTGGACCACGAGGAAGGGCATAGGCATGGAGATGGCACAGGCTCAGTGAAGCTGGTGTAAGAGGCTGTCAGGGTGAGGCCGATATCGAGTGAGCGGCAGGGTCTGGCTATCCAGATCCAAAACATGCATGTGTGAAATTGAGGATAAATGGGCCTTTTCCTCGATTTGGGTGAAATCAAGTTTAAGGCCTCCTTAACCTTGATATCAGCTAACCCTGTTGGCACCACATTCAGAGGTTGTGTGGCATGTTTGAGGGAGGTAATACAATTATACACCCAATTGCCAAGGGTGCACTTGATTGGTGATTTGGAGTTTGTTGAGTGAGTGTAAGACCCTCGCTATTGCTATGTAAGGCACTGGTGTAGGTTCCAGGACCACAATTGAGGTTCCACCTGCAATGTAGGTGTCGCAGGGTCAGTGATGGTGCTGACCTGATGTTGCTAAGGCTCCTTCAACTACTGGAGCTTGCACATGATACTAAGTAATCACAACTACCAGTATTGTGCTTGTTCCAATGCTTGACAGACTGATACTGAATGATAAAGTTGGTGAAGACTAGAGTGGATGAGGATCCACTCATCTGGTGATGAGAAAACCGCAACATATATAGGCCTACCTCCTGGGCAGGCCATGCTAAGTCAAGCTCCTGGCTCCAGGCACTTGCCTCTTGGGTGAGCTTGTATCCCTAGCAAGTCCTCCTCCTCGCCTCCTGCATGCCCCTATCCTCAGTACACAAGATCTGGGCCCCACTCATGCCTCCTGGGCCTGCATATGGCGGGGCCACTGCTTCCCTCATGAGAGCTCCTTATTCCTATGTCTCCTACCCCGGCCCTACTGAGTCAGTGCCCTCTATTGGAAGGAGTGAACCAGCAATGGAGTTACTGCTGCTGGTTCAGGGAGCCTGGGGAAAGAAACCACTGATCAGCTAAGGCAGGGGCGAGTGGCTATCTCAATAGTGCCTTCCCTCTATCAGAGGGGCTTGTAGAGCTAAGTCTGAGGATATTTCAGCTTAGATACACCCCATATGTAGAGGATAACAGAGGTTGCAGTAGTGATTGAGGAGCAACTACCAACATAGGCAACTTGCTCATGCAGGAGGAGGAGAGAAGAAGAAGAGAAGAGCAGACCTTGCTATGCAAGGATATAGGAACTAGTTTGAATAACTTTCTGCAACTGTATCTACAAATGAGTTGATGTATATATGTGTTTTCCTATGATGGCAATGCCTTCACGAAGTTGGCTATGTCTTCGCTATATTGAGGGCATGATGCCTGTGTCGAGTCTTGGAGAGTATGGAGCATCATTTGGGATCTTGAGTAGAGACAGTGGAACGTTATGGGAGCTTATCTTTGAGTGTGTGTATGTGATTGCATATATATGCTATCTTTCCCTATCACAGAGGAGTGTGTTCCTAGCTTGCCAGTATATACAGTCCACACTCACCTGATACAAATTGTGTCTCAGAGATATGGGTCTGGGGTCCCCACAATCATGGAGTGATAGCTGAAGTCGGGTAAATGCTGTTGAAAGGAGTGGACCAGTAATGTGTTACCATTGCCGGTTCAGGGATCCTGGGGAAGAAACCACTGATCAGCTAAGGCAGGGGCGAGTGGCTATCTCAATAGTGCCTTCCCTCTATCAGAGGGGCTTGTAGAGCTAAGTCTGAGGATATTTCAGCTTAGATACACCCCATATGTAGAGGATAACAGAGGTTGCAGTAGTGATTGAGGAGCAACTACCAACATAGGCAACTTGCTCATGCAGGAGGAGGAGAGAAGAAGAAGAGAAGAGCAGACCTTGCTATGCAAGGATATAGGAACTAGTTTGAATAACTTTCTGCAACTGTATCTACAAATGAGTTGATGTATATATGTGTTTTCCTATGATGGCAATGCCTTCACGAAGTTGGCTATGTCTTCGCTATATTGAGGGCATGATACCTGTGTCAAGTCTTGGAGAGTATGGAGCATCATTTGGGATCTTGAGTAGAGACAGTGAAACATTATAGGAGCTTATCTTTGAGCGTGTGTGTGTGTTTGTGTATATACACTATCTTTCCCTATCACAGAGGAGTGTGTTCCTATCTCTGCCAGTATATATGGCCCACACTCATCTGACACAAATTATGTCTCAGAGATATGGGTCTGGGCTCCCCGCAATTGTGGACCAATAGCCAAAACTGGGTAAATGTAGCCTATAGCTGGATGTGGGGGTCCAAAATTGGACTTTTCTTGATGCATTTTGGCCTAGCAGTGTTGAAATAATTTTGAGGAATTTTGACACATCTTAGATGCCTGTGTTGGAGCTCCACAATCTAACAGATTGTTCCGAAGTCGGAAATGCGAGTGACTGTATATTCCAACTGTAGGTACAATGTTACCACCAAAGGCTTACTTCTTTCCAGCATGTCAACCGAACTCTCTACAATGGTTGACCATTATCCTATGGCACACCAAATCTGGCAACATCTTGAAAAGTCCTTACCTATGCCAACCAAAGCCTGAATTCGCAGCTCTCACTTAAGGTGCTGTTTCAACCTCAATTTGGCACCAGCGGCTTGGTCATCCCAGCAAAGGAAGGATGAAGCAAATATCAGAAGTCATCCCAGAAGTCGCTAAGGAAACTGACATGAGCTCAGGAAAGTGCCATGTAAGTGAGGTTAGCAAATCTCATAGGCAACCCTTTCCCAATTGCTCAACAACAATGACAACTGAGCCCCTACAGCTTGTTCACTCTGATGTTGTCAGCAAGTTCAAGGATATAATGCCTGGAAGTCACCAATTTGCTGTAACCTTTATCAATGACTACAGTAGGGTTGTGACGGTCTACCTCATGGCTCACAAAAGTGAAGTACTTGGTCACTTCCAAGAGTATAAGATTCTGATGGAAAACCAGATGGGAAAGAAGATATGACAACTCAGATCAGACAATGGCAGTGGGTACATCAGTAGAGAGTTCGATATGTACCTTTCCTCCACAGGGATTCAACATGAGACATCAGCACCATACACTCCTCAACAGAATGGGTTTGCCAAGCATATGAACAGGACCCTCTTCAACATCACCAGAAGTCTCCTTCTTCAAGGAAGAGCTCCCCACTACCTATGGGGAGATGCATTGCTCCACACTGCCTATTTGAACAACAGGCTTCCTACAAAGGCACTGTCCATGGAGACACCCTTCAAGTGTTTCCTTCAGTGGGAAGGAGACCACTCAATGTTGTGAGTTTTTGGATGCCAAGCATGGGCACACATACCTGAGCAGAACTGCTCAAAGCTCAACAAAAGAGCCCTACCTACAGTATACATTGGGGTTACCAATGGGTCCAAGGCCTTCAAACTACTTGACCATCGGACCAAGGCCATCCTCTTCAGCAGGAATGCTACCTTTGATGAGGAACTCTTCCCCTTTAAGGAACAAGACATCCCTCAAATTGAGGATACTACCACCATCAATGTTCATGATGAGGCTCCCCAAGAGCCAGTCCTCATCCACCCTACTCCAATTCAAGCCATTAGTCCCAATATCATGCACCCTCCAAACAACAATGGACCTATGTTTGCCCAAGAGGAAGAATGTGTGGGATTCCCTTACCTCACTCAAGAGGAAAGAGATCAAGGGATTTCTACTCCACCCTTGGAAGATTTTATACACTCCCTCTCCTCTGTCACCATTGACAACACCAAAGGCACCTTCACCAATGAAGCAAGTACTGATGAAGGAATTCCTTTCCCTGCATCTGATGATGATCCTAGAACCATTCTCCAAGCTCAATGTTGACCTGATTGGCCCAAATGGCAAGAGGCAATTCAGAAAGAGCTCAACTTGCACCAGGAGAACAATAACTGGACCATAGTGAATGTTCCCAATAATGCCAACATCATTGGCTGTCGATGGGTGTTCAAAGTCAAACAAAATAGAGATGGCACCATCGACAAATACAAGGCTAGACTGGTTGCTCAAGGCTACACTCAAGTTCATGGTACCAATTATGAGGAGACCTTTGCACCAGTGGTAAAGATGGCTACACTCAGGATGCTCATGATCATGTCACTCCAATATGACATGAAGATCTACCAGCTCAATGTCATCACTGCCTACCTCAATAGTGAACTGGATGTCGACCTCTATATGAGGCAACCTCAATTGCCAGCCTCTATGATGCAATCGGGATCTCAATCCCTTGTTTGCAAGCTCAACAAATCTCTCTATGGCCTTAAGCAGGCTGGATGCACATGGTACTGAAAGGCTGATAGTACACTCACCAACATTGGCTTCAAGCAATCCAACTATGACTCCACTCTTTACTACATTGAGAACAAGGATGAACCACCTCTCATCCTCACCCTATATGTTGATGATATTCTCATCTTCACAAAACACAAGCCTACAGCAGATAAATTCATCTCAAAGGTCCAATCCAAGTTCAAGATGACTGGAGGAGATCCAGTATCATTCATCTTAGGTATTCAAGTCACATCTACTCCAACATCACTTCACCTCTCCCAAACCAGCCATATACAACACCTACTTACTCAGTTTGGTCTCGACAATGTGAACATTGTGCACACACCCACTATCATGAGTGACATTGCTGATGGAGTGGCACTCAATGCCATTGACCACTCCCTCTATCATACCATCATTGGCTCAATCCTCTACATCTCCACTTGCACATGACCAGACATTGCCTTTGCTGTCAACTGTCTTAGTCACTACCTCGCTTCCCCAACTGATAAAGCCATGACTGCTGTGAAGCACCTTCTCTGCTATCTCAAAGGTACTGCCGATTATGGACTCCTCTTCATGAAGAAGGGAACATCCTTCCCTCCTGAAAAAGACTGGGGACCATGTTTGCAAACCTACTCTGATGCAGACTTTGGGGGGGACACTGCTACTCGAAAGTCCACATCAGGGAATGCAAACACCATCAATGGGATGCCCTACAGCTGGTTAAGCAAAAGGCAACCCTTAGTTGCAACATCAACTACCTATGCAGAGTACATCGCAATGGCAGAAGCATGCAAGGAGATCACCTGGAGCCAACAACTCCTAGCTGAACTCTCCTTTGAGATTCACAAGCCTACACTGCTACTTGTGGACAACCAAGCAGCTATATACTTATCTAAAGACCCTAAGGACCATCAAAGGAACAAACATATTGACATCAAATATCACTTTGTCAGGGAGAAACAACTTGATGGTACCATCATTGTCACCAACATTCCTACATTGGGACAGCTTGCTGACAGTCTCACCAAGCCACTTGAGAAAGTCAAAGTTTCACAGCACAGACAGTATCTCAACATTTACCCAATTCAGGGTATCTAATCTCTATTAAGGGTCCATCTTCCCAATGTGGGGACCCCACTCCATTCATTTATCCAATGTTCCCGACACAGGAACCCATGCCCCACAAACTGCTGCATCTGAATGCATGCCTCCACATTCTTTTGACGCATCAAAAATCATCAAATTTCAAAATTCAAAATTCTCAGATCAAACATTCATCAAAAAAAAATTCAAAAAATCCAAAAATCTGACAAAGGGTCAACGCATCCCAATTTAGGATCTCACATTCCTCAATTTCCAATATTTTGCTGATCACAGCAAGGTTTTCCATGACCTTCCATGTGTGTCCAAGTGAAAATTTTTCAAAATTCACCCTGGATGCATGCCCATCCAAAATTTTGGGATACCCCAGCCCTTTTTTGGCTGAAATTTCCCCCCATTGGGAATCTCCTGCCAAATTTGTTTGGCATGCAAATCCTCATTATTTTTTGCATGTGAGATTTTTTGGTTGTGCACTTCTTCAGACTCAACCCACCAAAACCATTCAACACATCATCATACCACTCCCACTACAGCCAAACTTCTCCCACAATTGGCAATCTATTACCACCCTCCTCAAAAAATGTCCTCAACACAACCCAAACACATTAGATTCCCTGAATCCTCATCCAACGAGGACTGTTCATCCCAGGAGGAAGAGAGAGCCATGAGCAACCAAGAGAAACATCTCCCAGATGGTAATGCTGGGCTTGAGGGCAAGGACAATGCAGCTGACATCAGAACTAACATGTCCAACACAGGGGAAGGGCCCTCTGGCTGGCAATTTCTGCTTCCTCACGACTCCACCAATGATTGCTCATGCCTTGCACACTTTCCAGAGGTCGGTGAGGACCTCAAAGACGGCTTTCAAGTTGCCAATCATGCATGTACCAACTGCATCAAGCAAGGATGCACATGCACTTATGGAACTGGCTTCACATTCAATGGTAAGCCAAGGACCATGAACTGCAACCTTTGTGTCATACAACACACTGCCTGCAATGGCAATGGGTATGCGGGCCACCTGACCTCCTGCAAGCATAAGATCAAAGCCATTGACGAGAATCTGGCAGTGCTAAGGGGCATCGTAAATGAGCATGTACCCAATGACGAGAAAGATGCAGCTTATATGGCACTCTACAACATCAGGCACAATAACTTCTATGATATTCACAGGAATCCTTTCTCGATGACAGCAACACCTCTCTCACCACCATCTCTTCCTTTCCCTTTTCCTCCCATTTGTACATATGAATAAAAATCCTGGCTGACAATCAAGCATCTGAGATTGCCTGTGTTGAAGATCTCTCTACCGATATTGCGAATGAGGGGGACTATTGGAATACATAGTCACTCGCGTTTTCGACTTCGGAACAATCTGTTAGATCATGGAGGTCCAACACAGGCAACTAGGAAGTGTCAATATTCCTCAAAAATTATTTTGACATTGATAGGCCACAACACATCAAGGAAAATCCAATTTCAGACCCCCACATCAAGCTATAGGCTACATTTACCCAGTTTCGGCTATTGATCCACAATTGCGGGACCCCAGACCCATATCTCTGAGACACAATTTGTGTTGGATGAGGGTGGACCATATATACTGGCAAAGATAGGAACACACTGCTCCGAGATAGGGAAAGATAGCATATATATGCATTCACACACACACATGCTCAAGTTAAGCTCCCATAATGATTCACTGTCTCTACTCAAGATCCCAAATGATGCTCCATACTCTTTAGGACTCTACACAGGTATCATGCCCTCGATATAGCAAAGACATAGCCAACTTCGAGAAGGCATTGCCATCATAGGAAAACACATATATACATCAACTCATTTGTAGATACAGTTGCAGAAAGTTATTCAAACTAGTTCCCACATCCTCACATAGCAAGGTCTGCTCTCTTCTCTTCTTCTTCACCTCTCTCCTGCATGAGCAAGTTGCCTATGTTGGTAGTTGCTTCTTGATTACTACTGCAACCCTCTGATATCCTCTACATATGGAGTGTATCTAAGCTGAAATATCCTCAGACTTACCTCTACAAGCCCCTCTGATATAGGGAAGGCACTGTCAAGACAGCTACTCACCTTTGCCTTAGCTGATCAGTGGTTTCTTCCCCAGGATCCCTGAACCAGCAATGGTAACACATTATTGGTTCACTCCTTCCAATACCTGGCCCTGTCTCCCTTCCTCCTCCTGAGCTTGACTTAGAGCTCCTTGTTCCTCAGTCCACGGAATACTCTGCAGACTACTAAATCTCCTCCTCATGTTCCCCAAAGCCTTTCTAATTGCAATCCTAAAGCTTGATTCCTTTACTACTGCGAGCCTGAATGTGGCGTGAGCTGGTTGTGGTATCCTTGCCTCGTTCCTTGGTCTGTGAGGCATGCCCTGAAATCGAGTTTAAGCGAGCCTTATCCTTGGTTTGGGCAAAATCAAGTTTAAAAGGCCCTTATCCTTGATTTCACATTTCCCAGGCTTCGCTATTCCAGCTCTGTATCACCCAGGCCTCCTCCTTAGTTGCTTGTGTTGACACCTCCCCCCACTGATTCCTCATACTTCTGGATGAGGTTAGGGCATGTGAGGTGATCATGAGGTTCCCAGGAGGCAGCCTCCTCAGGGTACCCCTTCCACAGGACCTTGTACTCAAGGTTGAGTCCTTGACCATGTTTGCCCACAATGGCCTCTACCTCAAAGTCAAGGTCATCCTCATGGATTTGAGGCTGTATCTGGTGTTCTGTATGGCCTGGTAGTGCACTGCTCCTGACCTTCTCCAACTTCAATATGTGGAACACATCATGCCCCCTTAGCTTGGGTGGGAGTTGCAGGCAATATGCCCATCAACCTACTCTCTCAATGATGGGGTATGGGCCTGTGAACCTCATGTCGAGCTTGGGGCTGGGTCTTCTTGTCTTCCAGTTGTGATGGTTAATGTACACCAAGTTGCCTACCTTGAGCTCCATGTCTGTGTGCTTGTGGTTGTATTGCTCCACTGCACAAGCTTGAGCTTGCCTGATCTGCTCCTGTAGGTACTGCATGAGCTCCAGCTGTCCTCGAGCAAACTCTTGTCTTGCTGGGTTGATCACCCCTACTGTGTGGGGCAGGTCTGGGTGCATCCTAGGATTCCACCCATAGCAGGCAAAGAAGGGGGATACTCCTATGCTGCTGTGCACTGTGTTGTTGTACACAAACTCTGCCATTGGGAGCAGGCCCTCCCAATCATCCTGTTCGTAGTTGCAATACATTTGCAGGTACTGCTCCACCACTTGGTTCACCCTCTCTGTCTGACCATCAGTTTGTGGGTGGTAAGCTGTACTGAGCAAGTGATTGATGAGTAAGGCCTCTGTGAACTTCTTCCAGGTTGCTGAGATGAACTGCTGACATCTGTTGGAGACAATGTGGTCCAGGGCTCCAAATTGTTTCATCACATGGGTCCTGAACAGCTCTGCAGTATCCTGAGAGGTAGCTGTCTTGTATGTAGGCGCTAGGGTGGCTAACATCATGAGCCAGTCAACTATGATGAGGATGGAGTTGTACCCATTGGATGTGGGCAGGCCCTCAATGAAGTCCATGGATATTGAGCCCCTGGGCTGCTCAGGGGTGGACAGTGGCTGCAGTAGGCCATTGGGCTTGTGGCATGAAGTCTTGTATCAAGTGCACACAGAGCAGCTCACTACATAGTCCGCTACCCAGGCGCTCATCCCTGGCCACCAGTAATGGCATTGTACCAGCTCTAGGGTAGCATCCCTTCCCCCATGACCAGCAGTGGCTCCATCATGGCATTGTGACATGACCATGTATTGCAAGTGCTCCACCAAGAGGGAGCCTTCCCTTACTTGAGCGGCTCCTCGCATGTCTCCATGGCCCTGCTTGCCTGGTAGAGTGACCCGAGGGATCACTAGCCTTCCCTTGTGGTACCACAGGCCATCCCTGTCCTCGAATGGTTGGACCTCATGCAATTCCAGGAGCTCCTGGTCCAGGGGCTGGAAAGTGCAAGCTAACTGCTTGAGTTGACCATTCGCAAATTCAGCCATGGTTGCATTGCCAGTACGCATCTGAATTTGATGATAACGGGGCCTTAAACTCGATTTTGCCAAAATCGAGTATAAGGGCTCCTTATCCTCAATTTCGGCTTCTGGCACAAAAGCCCTAGCTGGCAATAGTTGCCAAACATTATGTTCCACCTCCTCACCCGTGGGCTGCACGACCTGTCATCGAGTAAAGGCATCAGGCTCACTGGCCTTGTCTCCAGGCTGATATTGGAGCACAAAATTCAAATCTGCTAGCAACACAGCCCATCTCGCTTGTCTGCCTGTGATCCATTGTTGTGACTTGAAGTACTTGAGAGCCTCATGGTCAGTGAGGATTACCAGCTGAGATGGGAGGCCTGCAAGCATGTGGCGCCACTGACATAGACAGGCAACCACGGCGAGGAGCTCCTTATCATGTATCTTGTAGTTGCATTCCGCCAAAGTCATCTTCCTTGAGTAGTAGGCAATGGGATACCAACTATGCTCATGCTCCTGTTTGAGCACTCCTGCAATTGCAAAGTCACACACATCGGTCTCCAATCATGTGGGTTTGTCATAAGACTCCTGCAGTGGTGAAGGTTTCAATCAGCTTGTAGAATGCCCCCTGAGCCTCCTTGTCAAGCTCCATTTTCTTGAACCTCTCCACTGGCTTGACCAGTGAGGTCAGGGGCCTAGCAATCCTCACAAAGTTCACAATGAACCTTCATTAGAAGTTTGCGAAGCCCAGGAAGCGCTGTATGTCATGAATGCTTGCTGGTAGAGGCCATTCCTTGATCACTCATACCTTCTCGGGGTTTATCTCAATGCCAGTTGGCTTGATGATGTACCCTAGGAACTCCACAGTATCGGTATGGAAGGTGCACTTGGACAGTTTTGCAAACAGCCAGTTCTTGTGTAAGTGCCTCAGCACCTCCTGTACATGTGCAACATGCTCCTCCTTGCTATTACTGAAGATGAGGAAGTCATCAAGGTACACCACTATGTAAATACCAATGTTATCACAATATATGTGGTTTACTAGTGACTGAAATTGAGCTGGAGCATTTGCTAGCCCAAACGGCATCACAAGGTACTCATAGAGGCCCAGTTGAGTACCAAAGGCTGTCTTCCATTCATCTCCTGGAGCAATATGCACCAGATTGTATCCTGCTTTCAGATCCAGCTTGGTGTAGATGGTGGCCTGCCAGAGTAGGAACAACTGCTCCTCAATGAGGGGCAGTGGTGCATGATTCTTTATTGTGACCTCATTGAGCCCTCGATAGTCTACACACAGCCACAGGCCTCCATCCTTCTTTGGTACAATGAGCACTGGTGATTGCACAGGACTCTTGGAGGGTCTGATGAAGCCCTTCTTGAGGTTCTCCTCAAGGTACTTCCTGAGCTCTGCCATCTCCTTGGGTCCCTTGAGGTACAATGGGCCCTGCGGGGGTTTCCCACCTGGTACCAGCTCAATGTGCAAGTTGTGATCAGGGTGAGGAGGCAGCTTGTCAGCTTCTACCTCACAGAAGACCCCTTTGAGGGGCTTATATGGGGCCGGTATCGCCATTT
This sequence comes from Ustilago esculenta, assembly GCA_020827535.1. NCBI lineage: Eukaryota > Fungi > Basidiomycota > Ustilaginomycetes > Ustilaginales > Ustilaginaceae > Ustilago > Ustilago esculenta. The sequence continues at coordinate 215,434 of JAAKGJ010000023.1, forward strand.
GCATCAGGGTCTCAGGCTCTACCTCCATTTCCACACCACAATCATTGCCTGTGGGCACAAAACCAAAGGCTGGTAATGAGCTGGGAGGGGCTTCCAGTAGCATGAATCCTATGGGCCCATCATGCAATGCAGCCTTGATCAATTGAGTAGCTGAGACAAATTCATGGCCATGTGGCATGGGTGGTTGCCAAAATCGAGGATAAGGTGGCCTTAATCTTGATTTTGCTGAAATCGAGTTTAAGGGTACCCTTATCCTTGGTTTCATGTTTCCCAGACATGACTCAAATACCACTTGCCTGGTGTCCCAGTTGATTCTCGGTTTCCACTTTTTGAGCTCGTCAAAGCCCAGGCTTAGATCATAGTCCAAGGCCCGAGCCACTGGTACCTTGAGGTTCCCAAGCAGCTGGCCCCCTACTTCCACAGCTATGTTGGCACTACTGCTGATCACGAGCTTATGGCCAGTTACACCATGTACCTCCCTTGTTTTTATGGTTTTTGTAATTACTTGATGTCTTTGAATGAAATCTTGAGATAATATGGACAGTCCAGCACCTGTGTTGGCAAGGATGCAAGCTTGGTGGCCATTGATGGAGTCTTTGAGCTTGAGCACTGTTGGTTGAGTAGTGCTGGTGGAGAAACAGTATCAACAGTCTTGATATATACATTGGGATGGTGAGGTAGGTTCCAGGGTGAGGCAGGCCATCACTGCATCTCCCCATGCTCATTTCCCTGGTTGCCCTGGCTCTCCTCAGGCTCCTGCCTGTACTCGCCTAGGTCCAACTCCTCTTCCTGTGGGGGTTGGCCCTCTGGGTTGTCTGGTTCCTTGGGCAGCTCCTCCACTACTGGGTTAGCTGCTACTTGAGGACCACTGGGCCTGGGCCAGGCTGCTCCAGCATTCTTGTTGGGGCAGTTGTAGGACCAGTGCCCAGTTCCTTGACAGATTCGACAGACACCACTACCAAAGGTAGTGGGGGTTCCTGTCACTGGGAGCTTCAGGGCCAGGTGTGGGGGTAGGGGCCTGCTACCCACACAGTTGCCTAGTCAACCCTCTGTGGTCGCAGGCCTGGCCAGTGTGACCATGCCCCCAGTAGCCTTGGGCCATGGGGCTCCTTCACTAGCTCCTGTCGTCCTTGTAGGGGCTGTACTGGCTCCTGGCCTGCTCGGGCCTTGCTGGCCCATGTCCAGCCTGCTCCAAGTAGGAGCACCAGGGTAGGTGGCAAAGCAACTCTTGTCAATGGCCTCGACCTCCCTGTACCAGCTCCAGGGGTCTTCTGGAGGGTTCCTCTCAAACTTCTCCTGGAGACTGCAAGTGAGGCTGTTCCTGAAGAGGAACACAATGAGTTCATTGTCATCAATGTTGGCCTGGCTTTCCAGGTCCCTGAAGTGCTCTACATGGCATGTAGCTGTGCCCAGAGCATAGCTCTCCATCTTGAGGCCCTGTAGCTTATTGTAAGCATCCAGCCTGTCTTTATGATGACTGTACTGCTCTTGTAACCTGAGTGTGAAGAAGTCCCAGTTGTGGAAGAGCCAGCCCTGCTGATTCCTGTCAGTCCTGAGCATGGCCTTCCACCACTCTCATGCTGTGCCTTCCATGTGACTTGTGGTGTAATTGATCATGGTCTTGTGGTCCACTACTCCATTGTGTCATAGCCAGGTCATGGCTTCAATGAGGAACATCTCAACATTGTGAGCATCAAACTTAGGGAAGGGGTACTTGAGGTCATTCTTCACAGGAGGGGCCTATTCATCTGGCTTGGTAGTAGCTGCCAGCTTACACTGGACCCTGGACCCTGTGGGCATGGAGTACAGGTCCTCATCACTGTAGCCCCGGTTACCTAGTGCTTGGGGCTCCTTGGTTGTAGGCCTAGGTAGTGGTGATGGCGTGTTAGGGCCCCATAGCAGGGCAGCATTATACAACTCCTCAAACCTGCTATGCTTGAGGAGTAGCTCTGTCTGTTTGCTCACCAGTTGGATGAGCTTATCAAGCTTCTCCACCAGGTTGCTCTCCGTCATTTCAAATGTGGGGTACAGCTTGGACAATCCACTCTAATTTCAGGGTTGGGACCGATATTGAGTGTGTGGCAAGGTTTGGCTATGCAGATCCAGATACGCGTGTGTGAAATCAAGGTTAAGAGGCCCTTATCCTCGATTTTGCCGAAATCTAGTTTAAGGCCTCCTTAAACTCGATATCAGTTAACCCAGTTGGCACCTGTCCAGAGGTCACATGGCACGTTCACTTGGGGTAATATGATGGCACTCCCAACTCCCAAGGGTGCACTAGTTGGCAATTGGAGCATGTTGAGTGAGTGTGACACCCTCACTACTGCTATGTGAAGCACTGGTGTAGGTTCCAGGGCTGCAGTTGAGGTTCTGCCTGTGATTTAGGTGTTGCAGGGTCAGTGATGGTGCTGACCTGATGTTCCTGATGCTCCTTCAACTCCTGGAGCTCACACACTGTACAAAGTAATCACAACTACCTGTATTGCAATTGTGACGACACTTGAAAGACTGATACTAAGAGATAAAGATGGTAAAGACTAGAGTGGATGAGGATCCACTTGTCTGAAGATGAAAAGACTTGACATATATAGGCCTGCCTCTGGGGTAGGCCATGCTCCTCGAGCTCCTGGCTCTAGGCACTTGCCTCCAGGGCAGGCTCTGCTACTTGGTGAGCCCTTCTCCTCACCTCCTGCACACCCCTATCCTCGGTACTCGAGCTCTGGGCCTGCTCAGGCCTCTTGGACCTGCAACCGGCAAGGCCCCAGCTCTCCTCGTGAAACCCCCTTAATCCCTACATGTCCTATCCCCTACATGGGCCTCCTACACCAGCCCTTTACCAAGCTAATGCCCCTTCCTTGCCTGTGCCCTTCTGTCAGGATGTGCTTCACTGAAGGTTTGCATGCCTGCATGTGGTAGAGCCCGAAATCGAGTTTAAGGGGCCCTTATCCTTGATTTCGCGTACTCAGGCACTAGGCCTGTGTGTGCCCTGTAACACCATCCCATTGCAGGGTGATGATGCAGGACTCCCCGTCCTTGGGGGGCTTGGCAGGAGTGTTCTCCCTTGTGAGGGGAGTAGGTTCTTGCAGCAGGGGTGGGGGAGTCATGGGTTGGACCCTCTCCTGCAAGAGGAGTTGCAGGAGGTCCATCATCTCTTGGTGGGCTTGGGCTTCCTGTTGGAGCAGTTGGACCACTTCCCCAAGGGTTGCCTTGCCCTGGGCAGCCTCCAGCATAGGGGATGTGGTGGAGTTGTTGTGGGCCCCAATGTCATTGATCAGGACTCGAGGGGTTTGGGGGGGCATTCTGACAGAGTCAACCCACAGGGGTAGGTCACATGGACTGTTAGGACCATAGATTCTGAGAACTGCAAGTGGCTATGGTCAATTGGTGTTGGTTGGAATGGAGAGGCTGTGGGCATGCTGGTCAATGGTAGAGAACCATGGGAAAGGGTCAATAGTATCAACTAGGTTGCTAATGAGTGAACTAAGTAATACATGCGACAAGGTTCCAAGGGAACCTTGCAGGGGAGGATGCGTGACTGGGTATTGTTGGAATATACAGTCACTTGCATTTTCGACTTTGGCATGATCTGTTAGATCATGGAGTCCCCACACAGGCAACCAAGACACATCAATATTCCTCAAAATTATTTCCTCACTGTTAGGCCATGTTGCATCAAGAAAAGTCCAAATCCTGGGACCCCACATCCAGCTACAGGCTGTCACAGGGCGCACACAGGCCTAGTGCCTGAGTACGCGAAATCAAGGATAAGGGCCCCTTAAACTCGATTTCGGGCTCTACCACATGCAGGCATGCAAACCTTCAGTGAAGCACATCCTGACAGAAGGGCACAGGCAAGGAAGGGGCATTAGCTTGGTAAAGGGCTGGTGTAGGAGGCCCATGTAGGGGATAGGACATGTAGGGATTAAGGGGGTTTCACGAGGAGAGCTGGGGCCTTGCCGGTTGCAGGTCCAAGAGGCCTGAGCAGGCCCAGAGCTCAAGTACCAAGGATAGGGGTGTGCAGGAGGCGAGGAGAAGGGCTCACCAAGTAGCAGAGCCTGCCCTGGAGGCAAGTGCCTAGAGCCAGGAGCTCGAGGAGCATGGCCTACCCCAGAGGTAGGCCTATATATGTCAAGTCTTTTCATCATCAGACAAGTGGATTCTCATCCACTCTAGTCTTTACCATCTTTATCTATTAGTATCAGTCTTTCAAGCATCGTCACAATTGCAATACAGGTAGTTGTGATTACTTTGTACAGTGTGTGAGCTCCAGGAGTTGAAGGAGCATCAGGAACATCAGGTCAGCACCATCACTGACCCTGCAACACCTACATCACAGGCAGAACCTCAACTGCAGCCCTGGAACCTACACCAGTGCCTTACACAGCAGCAGTGAGGGTCTTGCACCTGCTCAACATGCTCCAAATGCCAACTAGTGCACCCTTGGGAGTTGGGAGTGCCATCTTATTACCCCAAGTGAACGTGCCATGTGACCTCTGGACAGGTGCCAACAGGGTTAACTGATATCGAGTTTAAGGAGGCCTTAAACTCGCTTTTGCCCAAATTGAGGATAAGGCCCACTTAAACTCGATTTCACACATGCATATTTTGGATCTGGATAGCTGGACCTTGCCACTCACTCAATATCAGCTTCAACCCTGACATTAGGATGGATTGTTCAAGTAGTGCCCCACGTTCAGAATGACGGAGCTTCAAAACAATCTGATGGAAAAGCTTGACAAGCTCATCCAACTGGTCTGCAAGCAGTTGGAGCTACTCCTCAAGCAAAGCAAGTTCGAGGAGATGTATGAGGCTAGTGTTGGAATATACAGTCACTTGCGTTTTCGACCTCGGAACGATCTGTTAGATCATGGAGCTCCAACACAGGCATCCAAGATGTGTCAAAATTCCTCAAAAATATTTTCGACCTTGTTAGGCCATGACGCATCAAAAAAAGTCCAATTTCGGACCCCCACACCCGGCAATAGGACTACATTTACCCGATTTCGGCTATTGGTCCACAATTGCGGGGACCCTGGACCCATATCTCTGAGACACAATTTGTGTTGGATGAGGGTGGACCATATATACTGGCAAAGATAGGAACACACTCCTCCATGATAGGGAAAGATAGCATATATATGCAACCCCACACACACAATCAAAGACAAACCCCTACAACATTTCACTGTCTCTACTCAAGATCCTAAACGATGCTCCAAATTGTCACAGAGTGCACACTGGCCCAGTGCCTGAACACGCGAAATCGAGGATAAGGGCCCCTTAAACTCGATTTCGAGCTCTACTGCACACAGGTGTGTGAACCCTCTGTGTAGCACATCCTGACAAAAGGGGGGCACATGCAAGGAAGGGGCATTAGCTTGGTAGGAGCTGGTGTAGGAGGCCTTGTGTAGAGGATAGGACATATAGGGATTAAGAGGCTTTCATGAGGAGAGCTGGGGCCTCGCCGGTTGCATGTCCAGGAGGCCTGAGCAGGCCTGGAGCTTGCATGCCGAAGATAGGGGCACGAGGAGGGCTCAACAAGTAGTAGAGCCTACCCTGGAGGTAGGTACCTCAAGTCTGCAGCTCGAGGAGCATGGCCTACCCCAGAGGCAGGCCTATATATGTCAAGTCTTTTCATCTTCAGACAAGTGGATCCTCATCCACTCTAGTCTTTACCATCTTTATATGTTAGTATCAGTCTTTCAAGCATTGTTGTGATTGCAATACAAGTAGTTGTGATTACTCTGTGCAGTGTGTGAGCTCCAGGAGTGGAAGGAGCATCAGGAACATCAGGTCAGCACCATCACTGACCCTGCGACACATACATTGCAGGCAGAACCTCAACTGCAGCCCTGGAACCTACACCAGTGCCTTACACAACAACAGCAAGGGTCTTACACTTGCTCAATGCACTCCAATTCACAACTTGTGCACCCTTGGGAGCTGGAGTGATGAGTGCACTGCTCCAACAAACGTGCCATGCGACCTCTGGATGGGGTGCCAACAGGGTTAACCGATATCGAGTTTAAGGAGGCCTTAAACTCGATTTCATCAAAATCGAGGATAAGGGCCTCTTAACCTCGATTTCGCACATGTGTCATCAGATCTGCATAGCTGAACTGGCTGCCACACTCGATATTGGTCCTCAACCCTGACACATATCTCCCCAAGACTCGACACAGGTATCATGCCCTCGATATAGCGAAGACATAGCCAACTTCGTGAAGGCATTGCCATCATAGGAAAACACATATATACATCAACTCACTTGTAGATACAGTTGCAGAAAGTCATTCAAACTAGTTCCCACATCCTCGGATAGCAAGGTCTGCTCTCTTCTCTTCTTCTTCTCTCCTCCTCCTGCATGAGCAAGTTGCCTATGTTGGTAGTTGCTTCTCAATCACTACTGCAATCCCCTGATTTCCTCTACATATGGAGTGTATCTAGGCTGAAATAACCTCAGACTTAGCTCTACAAGCCCCTCTGATATAGGGAAGGCACTGTCAAGATAGCTACTTGCCCCTGCCTTAGCTGATCAGTGGTTTTTTCCCCAGGATCCCTGAACCGGCAACTGTAACACATTACCGGTTCACTCCTTCCAATAGCTAGCAGGCTGCCTGACCCCAACATGCTGTCACCACTACCTAGGCCTACACCTGAGGAGACCCAAGCACTAGGTACCCATGACTACAGCAACGAGGACCTGTACCCCACACCCATGGGGTCCAGAGTTCAACATAGGCTGGCAGCTACTACTGAGCCGGATGAAGGGGCCCCTCCTGCAAAGAATGACCTCAAGTATCCCTTCCCTAAGTTTGTTGCCTGCAATGTTGAGATGTTCCTCATCGAAGCCACAACCTGGCTGCGACATAATGGTGTAGCAGATCACAAGACCATGATCAACTACACCACAAGCCATATGGAAGGCACAGCATGAGAGTGGTGGAAGGCCAAGCTCAGGACTGACAGGAATCAGCAGGGCTGGCTCTTCCACAACTGGGACTTCTTCACACTCAGGTTACAAGAGCAGTACAGTAGTCATAATGATAGGCTGGACACCTACAATAAGCTACAGGGCATCTGTCAGGGTTGAGGCCGATATCGAGTGAGCGGTGACATCCGGCTATACAGATCCAAAATACTCATGTGCGAAATCGACGTTAAGGGGGCCTTATCCTCGATATTGGTTAAACCTGTCGGCACCCCATCCAGAGGTCACATGGCACATTCACTTGAGGTAATACAATGGCACACCCAACTCCCAAGGGTGCACTAGTTGGCATTTGGAGCATTTAGAGCAAGTGTAAGACCCTCACTACTGCTATGTGAGGCACTGGTGTAGGTTCCAGGGCTGCAGTTGAGGTTCCACCTGTGATGTAGGTGTTGCAGGGTCAGTGATGGTGCTGACCTGACATTACTGATGCTCCTTCAACTCCTGTAGCTTGCACACTATACTAAGTATTTGCAACTACCCATATTGCGATCATGACAACGCTTGAAAGACTGATACTGAAAGATAAAGATGGTAAAGACTAGAGTGGATGAGGATCCACTCATCTGGTGATGAGAAAACCGCAACATATATAGGCCTACCTCCTGGGCAGGCCATGCTAAGTCAAGCTCCTGGCTCCAGGCACTTGCCTCCAGGGCAGGCTCTGCTACTTGGTGAGCCCTTCTCCTCGCTTCCTGCATACCCCTATCCTCGGTACTCGAGCTCTGGGCCTGCTCAGGCCTCCTGGACCTGCAGATGGCGAGGCCCCAGCCCTCCTCGTGAAAACCCCTTATTTCCTATATGTCCTACCCTCTGTGTGGAGCCTCCTACACCAGCCCTACTGAGCTAATGCCCCTTCCTTGTCTGTGCCCTTCATCCTGGTGTGAATTGCCAGATGTCTACATGCCTGCATGCAGTAGAGCCCAAAATCGAGGTCAAGACCCTGTTTATCCTCGATTTCGCGTGCCCAGGCACTAGACCTGTGTGCGCTCTGTAACACCCGCCATGTAGAGCGCTTCAGGGACCTGGAAAGCCAGGCCAACATTGATGATAACGAGCTCATTGTGTTCTTGTTCAGGAACAGCCTCACTCATAGTCTCCAGGAGAAGTTTGAGAGGAACCCTCCACAGTATCCCTGGAGCAGGTACAGGGAGGTCAAGGCCATCAACAGGAGCCATATTGCCACCCACCCTGGCACCCCTACTTGGAGCAGGCTGGACACTAGCCAGCGAGGCTTGACCAGGCCAGGAACTGGTACAGCCCCTATGCAGACAACAGGAGCTAGTACAGGAGCCCCTTGGCCTAGGGCCACTGGAGGCATGAGCACACTGGCTTGACCTGCAGCATCAGAGGGTCGACTAGGCAATCACATTGGTAGCAGGCCCCTACCACTGCACCTGGCCCAGAAGCTCCCAGTGACAGGAACCCCCCCTACCTTTGGTAGTGGTGTCTGCTGCATCTGTCAAGGAATGGGGCATTGGTCCTATAACTGCCCCAATAGGAACACTGGAGCAGCCCCAACCAGGCCCAGTGGTCCTCAAGTAGCAGCTCACCCTGTGGTGGAGGAGCTGCCCAAGGAACAAGATGACCTGGAGGGCCAATCCCTACAGGAAGAGGAGCTGGACCTAGCTGAGTACTGGCAGGAGCCTGAAGGGAGCCAAGGCAACCAGGGAAATGAGCATGGGGGGATGCAGTCATGGCCTGCATTGCACTGGAACCCACCTCGCCATCCCAATGTATATATCAAGACTGTCAATACTGCTTCTCCACCAACAGCTTTTCCCAAGCAATGGTGCTCAAGCTCAAAGGCTCCATCAATGACCATCAAGCTTGCATCCTTGCTGACACAGGCACTGGACTGTCCATATTATCTCAAGAGTTCATTCAAAGGCATCAAGTAACTACAAAAAACATAAAAACAAGGGTGGTACATGGCAAAACTGGGCATTAACTTGCAATCAGCAGTAGTGCCAATGTAGCTGTGGAAGTAGGGGGCCAGCTGCTGGGAAACCTCATGGTACCAGTGGCCCAGGCCTCAGATTATGATCTAATCCTGGGCTTTGATGAGCTCAAAAGGTGGAAACCAAGGATTGATTGGGATACTGGGCAAGTGGAATTTGAGTCACATCTGGGGAATGCAGAACTGATGTTAATATTGGAAGGAGTAAACCAGTAATGGAGTTACCACTGCCAGTTCAGGGATCCTGGGGAAGAAACCACTGATCAGCTAAGACAGAGATGAGTAGCTATCTCAACAGTGCCTTCCCTATATCAGAGGGGCTTGTAGAGCTAAGTCTGAGGATATTTCAGCCTAGATACACTCCATATGTAGAGGAAATCAGGGGATTGCAGTAGTGATTGAGAAGCAACTACCAACATAGGCAACTTGCTCATGCAGGAGGAGGAGAGAAGAAGAAGAGAAGAGCAGACCTTGCTATCCGAGGATGTGGGAACTAGTTTGAATGACTTTCTGCAACTGTATCTACAAGTGAGTTGATGTATATATGTGTTTTCCTATGATGGCAATGCCTTCACGAAGTTGGCTATGTCTTCGCTATATTGAGGGCATGATACCTGTGTAGAGTCCTGAAGAGTATGGAGCATCATTTGGGATCTTGAGTAGAGACAGTGAAATGTTATGGGAGCTTATCTTGAATGTGTGTATGTGGTTGTGTATATATGCTATCTTTCCCTATCACAGAGGAGTGTGCTCCTATCTCAGCCAATATATATGGTCCACACTCATCCAACACAAATTGTGTCTCAGAGATATGGGTCCAGGGTCCCGCAATCATGGAGCATTAGCCGAAACTCGGTAATTTTAGCCTGTAGCCAGATGTGGGGGTCCGAGATTGGACTTTTCTTAATGTGATGTGGTTTAACAGTGTCAAAATAATTTTGAGGAATATTGACACATCCTAGTTGCCTGTGTTGGGCCTCCGTGATCTAACAGATTGTTCTGAAGTCAAAAATGCGAGTGACTGTATTTTACAACAAAGGGTACCTTTAAACTCGATTTCACCCAAATTGAGTTTAAGGCTGCCTTATCCTCGATTTCAGCAACCACTGGTGCCACATGGCCATGAATTTGTCTCAGCTACTCAATTTATCAAGGCTGCATTGCACAATGGACCTATAGGATTCATGCTACTGGAGGCACCTCTCAGTTCACTACCAGCCTTTGGCTTGGTACCTACAGGCAACAATTGTGGTGTGGAAATGGAGGTGGAGCCAGACATTCCAATACAACAGGAGGTACCAGCTCCATACAAGCACCTCAAAGGGGTCTTTTGTGAGATAGAAGCCAATAAGCTACCTCTGCATGCCGACCATGACCTGCACATTGAGCTGGTACCAGGAGGAAAACCCCCTCAGGGTCCACTATACCTCAAGGGGCCCAAGGAGATGGCAGAGCTTAGGAAGTACCTCAAGGAGAACCTTGAGAAGGGCTTCATCAGGCCCTCAAAGAGCCCTGCTCCCTCACCAGTGCTCTTTGTACCAAAGAAGGATGGAGGCCTATGACTGTGTGTGGACTACTGAGGGCTCAACGAGGTCACCATCAAGAATCGCGCTCTGCTGCCGCCCATCAAGGAGCAGCTGTTCCTACTCAGGCAGGCTGTTATGGGGTGCACACAGGCCTAGTGCCTGAGTACGCAAAATCGAGGATAAGGGCCCCTTAAACTCGATTTTGAACTCTACTGCATGCAGGTGCGTGGACCTCCAGTGGGTCACATCAGGGTGAGGGGCACAGGCAAAGAAGGGGGATTAGCTCAGTATGGCTGGTGTAGGAGGCTCCACACAGAGGGTAGGACATATAGGAAATAAGGGGTTTTCACGAGGAGAGCTGGGGCCTCGCCATCTGCAGGTCCAGGAGGCCTGAGCAGGCCCAGAGCTCGAGTACCAAGGATAGGGGTATGCAGGAGGCGAGGAGAAGGGCTCACCAAGTAGCAGAGCCTGCCCTGGAGGCAAGTGCCTAGAGCCAGGAGCTCGAGGAGCATGGCCTACCCCAGAGGCAGGCCTATATATGTCAAGTCTTTTCATCATCAGACGAGTGGATCCTCATCCACTCTAGTCTTTACCATCTTTCTCTGTTAGTATCAGTCTTTCAAGTGTCATCATGAATGCAATACAGGTAGTTGTGATTACTTTGTACAGTGTGTGAGCTCCAGGAGTTGAAGGAGCATCAGGAACATCAGGTCAGCACCATCACTGACCCTGCAACACCTACATCACAGGCAGAACCTCAACCACAGTCCTGGAACCTACACCAGTGCCTCACATAGCAGTAGCGAGGGTCTTACACTCACTCAACATGCTCCAATTGCCAATTAGTGCACCCTTGGGAGTTGGGAGTGCCATCATATTACCTCAAGTGAATGTGCCATGTGACCTCTGGATGGGGTGCCAACAGGGTTAACTGATATTGAGTTTAAGGAGGCCTTAAACTCAATTTTGCACACACATATGTTGGATCTGCATAGCCAGAACTCGCCATGCACTCGATATTGGCCTCGACCCTGACACAGGCCACCATCTATACGAAGCTGGATCTCAAGGCAGCATACAACCTGGTGTGTATTGCCCCAGGGATGACTGGAAGACAGCATTTGGCACACAACTGGGCCTCTACAAGTATCTGGTGATGCCATTTGGGCTGGCAAATGCTCCAGACTAATTCCAATTGCTGTTGAACCACATATATCATGATATCATTGGCATCTATGTGGTGGTGTATCTCGACGACTTCCTCATCTTCAGCAACAGCAAAGAGGAGCATGTTGCACATGTACAAGAGGCGTTGTGATGCTTAAAGGAAAACTGGCTATTTGCAAAGTTGTCCAAGTGCCCATTCCACACTGATACTGTGGAGTTCCTGGGGTACATCATCAAGCCAACTGGCATTGAGATGGACCCTGAGAAGGTGTGAGTGATCAAGGAATGGCCCATACCAGCAAGCATTCATGACATACAGCATTTCCTGGGGTTTGCAAACTTCTATTGAAGGTTCATCATGAACTTTGCTAGGATTGCCTGGCCCCTGACATTGCTGGTCAAGCCAGTGGAGAGGTTCAAGAAACTGCAGCTTGATGAGGAGGCAAAAGGGGCTTTTCACAAGTTGATTGAAGCCTTCACCACCACAGGGGTCTTACAACACTTCCAATATGACAAGCCCACATGATTGGAGACCAATGCAAGTGATTTTGCAATTGCAGGAGTGCTCAAGCAAGAGCATGAGCACCAATGGCACCCTATTGCCTAATACTCAAGGAAGATGACATTGGCAGAGTGCAACTACAAGATACATGATAAGGAGCTGCTTGCCATAGTCACCTGCCTATGTCAGTGGTGCCACATGCTCGCAGGTCTCCCAACCCAGCTGGTAATCCTCATGGATCACAAGGCCATCAAATACTTCAAGTCACAGCATTGGATCACAGGCAGGCAAGCGAGATGGGCTGTGTTGCTGGCAGATTTCGACTTCATGCTCCAATATTGACCTGGAGACAAGGCCAGCGAGCCTGATGCCCTTGTTGGAATATACAGTCACTCGCGTTTTCGACTTTGGAACAATCTGTTAGATTGTGGAGGTCCAACACAGGCAACTAGGATGTGTCAATATTCCTCAAAATTATTTTGACATTGTTAGGCCATGATGTGTCAAGAAAAGTCCAATTTAGGACCTTCACATCCAGCTATAGGCTATGTTTACCCGGGTTCAGCTATTGGTCCATGATTGCGGGACCCCAGACCCATATCTCTGAGACACAATTTGTGTTGGATGAGTGTGGGCCATATACATTGGCTGAGATAGGAGCACACTCCTCTGTGATAGGGAAAGATAGCATAAATATGCAACCACATACACATGCTCAAAGATAAGCTCCCATAATGATTCACTGTCTCTACTCAAGATCCCAAACAATGCTCCATACTCTCCAAGACTCAACACAGGTATCATGCCCTCAATATAGTGAAGACATAGCCAACTTCAAGAAGGCATTGCCACCATAGGAAAACACATATATATACATCAACTCACTTGTAGATACAGTTGCAGAAAGTCATTCAAACTAGTTCCTACATCCTCGCATAGCAAGGTCTGCTCTTCTCTTCTTTTATTTCTCTCCTCCTCCTGTGTGAGCAAGTTGCCTACATTGGTAATTGCTCCTCAATCACTACTGCAACCTCTGATATCCTCTACATATGGAGTGTATCTAGGCTGAAATATCCTCAGACTTAGCTCTACAAGCCCCTCTGATATAGGGAAGGCACTGTTGAGATAGCCACTCGCCTTTGCCTTAGCTGATCAGTGGTTTCTTCCCCAGGATCCCTGAACTGGCAGTGGTAACCACATTACCAGTTCACTCCTTCCAATAGCCCTTACTCGCCGACAGGATATGCAGCCCATAGGTGAAGAGGTGGAACACAATGTTCAGCAATTATTGCCAGCTAGAGTTTTTGTGCCAGAAGCTGAAATCGAGTTTAAGGCCCTGTTATCCTCAATTTCAGACATGTGCTGGCATTGCAACCATGGCAGATAACACAAATGGTCACCTCGAGCAGCTAGCTCACACTTTCCAGTCCCAGGACCAGGAGCTTGTGACAATGCATGAAGCTCAACCTTTTGAGGTCAAGGATGGCTGGTGGTACCACAAAGGAAGGCTAGTGGTCCCCAGGGTCACACTACCAGGCAAACAAGGCTGTGGTGACACACAAGGAGCAGCTCTGGTGAGGGAAGGCTCTCTCTCCATGGAGCACTTGCAATATATGGTCATGTCACAATGCCATGATGGAGCTATTGCTGGCCATGGAGGAAGGGATGCCACCCTGGAGCTAGTATGGTGCCACTATTGTTGGCCAGGAATGACTGCCTGGGTAGCAGACTATGGAGCAAGCTGCCCTGTATGCACTCAATACAAGACTCCACGCCACAAGCCCTATGGCATACTGCAGCCACTGTCCACTCCTGAGTGGCCCTGGGGCTCAATATCAATGGACTTCATTGAAGGCCTACCACCATCCAATGGGTACAACTCCATACTTGTCATGGTTGACTGCCTCATGAAGTTAGCTGTCCTAGCTCCCACATACAAGACGGCCACCTCACAAGACACTGCAGAGCTGTTCAAGGCCCACATGATGAAGCAATTTGGAGCCCCAGACCACATTGTCTCTGACAGAGGTCAGCAATTCATCTCAGCCACCTGGAGGAAGTTCATGGAGGCCCTGTTCATCAAGCACTCACTCAGTATGGCTTATCATCCACAAACTGATGGTCAGACAGAGAGGGTAAATCAAGTGGTTGAGCAGTATCTGCAAATGTATTGCAATTATGAGCAGGACAATTGGGAAGGCCTGTTACCAATGGTGGAGTTTGTATACAACAACATGGTGCATAGCAGCATAGGAGTATCCCCCTTCTTTGCCTGCTATGGGTGGAATCCTAGGATGCACCCAGACCTACCCCACACAGTAGGAGTGTTGGATCTGACAAGGCTGGAGTTTGCTTGAGGACAACCAGAGCTCACTCAATACCTACAGGAGCAGATCAGGCAAGCTCAAGCTCATGCAGTTGAGCAATACATTTGCAAGCACACAGACATGGAGCTCAAGGTTGGGGACTTGGTGTATATTAATTGCTGCAACTGGAAGACAAGAAGGCCCAGCCCCAAGCTTGATACAAGGTTTGCAGGCCCATATCCTGTAGTTGGGTGGGTAGGTTGACAAGCATATCACCTACAGCTCCCACCTAAGCTCAAGGTACACAATGTGTTCCACATCTTGATGTTGGAGAAGGTCAAGATCAGTGCACTACCAGGCCATATGGAACACCATATACAGCCTCATATCCATGTGGATGACCTTGATTTCAAAGTAGAGGCCATCATGGGCAGGTGCGGTCAAGGGGCAAACCTTGAGTATAAGGTCCTGTGGAAGGGGTACCCTGAGGAGGCTGCCTCCCGGGAACCCCATGATCACCTCAAGTGCCCTAGCCTCATCCAGGAGTATGAGGAATCAGCAGGGGGAGGTGTTATCACAAGCAACTAAGGAGGAGGGCTGGGTGCATACAGAGCTGAAATTGGCAAAGTCTAAAGGATGCAAAATTGAGGATAAGGATGCATTAAACTCAATTTCACCCAAATTGAGGATAAGGGCCTCTTAAACTCGATTTCAGAGCACACCTTGCAGACCAGAGGAATAGGACAGGAATACTGGGTTCAGCTCATATCACACTCAGGCTCACAATGGAAGGGAACCAAGGGAACAGGCGTTGTGATTGCAATTAAGGAAGCATGAGGACAAGGGGGAACATAAGTAGTCCATGGCATACTCTGTGGACTGGGGCACAAAGAACTTGAGGTTGAGTTCAGGGAGAGTGGCAGGGACAGAGGAAGAAGGAGCTGGAGTGGGGGGAGTAATGACATCAGAAAGAGGGTCAGGAGGACCCCTGGACACAGTGATGGACTCATGCAGCTGATGCTCAGAGTACTGCCACCACCTCTGGGTCATGTACTGCACCAAAGCAGCCATGACAGGGCAGAGGAAGGCCATGCCCACCTCCCATACTCAACAGAGGGCAAAGTCCCAGTCCTCATGACTGCAAGGATCAAAGATGCAATCCTCATGGCAGACATCACCCAGACCATGACCATGGGCATGAACTAGATGGGCCAGTTCTATGCCATGCTCCCCCACTTGGAACCTCCAAGGTTTGGCATCACCAGTGTAGTGACAACCAGGGAAGGCCTGCACCATCTTGATGCACCCTACATAACCAGACAAGTGGCAATGAGCACACTTGCTGGGGATGTGATTGCTCTCACCAAAGGTATTGGCGAATGTGGAAGGGAAACATCTGGGCATAAGGAAGGGGTTTAAGATGGAGTCAGTGCAAGGTTGATGCAGAAAAGGAGAGTCCAGGGTACTTATGGAATGTCAAGACAAGCACAGCGCTTGCAGGACCAGCTGGGCCATGGCATGGAGCCCTCCATCAACCAAAGCAAAACCAGCACATGAAGGCAGTGTGCAGTAGGGGACCCATGGTCCATGATCCACCATCAAGGGTAAAGACCCCACACAACCAAGAGCATGAGGATGGGTGCAGGAAGCTCTGCACACCACAAGGCCAGCTCAGGAAAGGTTGGTGGCTGCATGGAAGGGGGAGGGCCAGGCGACTGAGGAGGGGAACCAGGCAACGACTCAGGCGTGAGGTGCTGCATGGCGGGGTCGAAGATAGGGGTGGGTATTGGAAGGAGTGAACTGGCAATGGAGTTACTGCTACCGGTTCAGGGATCCAGGGGAAGGGGAAACCACTGATCAGCTAAGGCAAAGATGAGTAGCTATCTCAACTGTGTCTTCCCTATCTCGGAGGGGCTTGTAGAGCTAAGTCTGAGGATATTTCAGCTTAGATACACTCTGCATGAGTAGCTGGCCGAGAGCGGCACAACTTGACCACCAGCCTCCATCGAGGGGCTCTTCTGCTATGGGAGCAGCAGGCATGGGGGTGAGGGCACCTGGGGAGACCTCCAACAGAAGTAAGTGGGACCCTGGGGCCACAGGTGGAGTCTGGGGAGGTGCCAGGAGCTCCCCAGGGGAGGCAGGTGGTGAGAAGGCATCCTCCAACAAGAATAGAGCCCAGAGGGGCTCTGATGGACCAGGAACAGAGGCTGGAGGGGCCTCTGTGCTAAGGGGGGAAGATGGGTGAGGGGTGGATACAGTACACTGGCCCCCATGGCCAGCATGACAAGAAGAGGTCTTGGAACAATGAGGCATGATGATGCAATCACCAGTTGGAGGAAATGGAGGATAATGCCACCAGTGGCATCCAAAAGCAGGTCTTATGAGCAAGGTGCAGGACTTCATTTGCTTCAATGGAGCTCAGCCTTGGAAGGGGGGGTAGTGTTATGGGGCACACACAGGCCTAGTGCCTGAGTATGCGAAATCGAGGATAGGGGCCCTTTAACCTTCATTTTGAACTCTACTGCATGCAGGTGTGTGGATTTCCGGCAAATCACACCAATACAAGGGGCACAGGCGAGGAGGGAGCACTAACTCAGTAGGGCTGGTGTAGGAGGCTCCAAACAGGGGTAGGAGATATAGGAATAAGGAGTTTTCACAAGGGGAGCTGGGGCCTCACCATATGCAGGCCCAGGAGGCATGAGTGGGCCCCAGAGTTTGTGTGCCAAAGATAGAGGCATGCAGGAGGCGAGGAGGAGGACTAGCTAGGGATACAAGCTTGTCCAGGAGGTGATTGCCTGGAGCTTGACTGGCATGGCCTGCCCAGGAGGTAGGCCTATATATGTTGTGGTCTTTCTCATCACCAGGCAAGTGGATCCCCATCCACTCTAGTCTTTACCATCTTTACCATTCAGTATCAGTCTTTAAGCATTATAATGATCACAATACAGGTAGTTGTGATTACTTAGCATTGTGTGCAAGCTCCCATAGTTGAAGGAGCCTTAGAAACATCAGGTCAGCACCATCACTGACCCTGCAACACCTACATCACAGGCGGAACCTCAACCACAGCCCTGGAACCCACACCAGTGCCTTATACAGCAATAGCAAGGGTCTTAAACTTGCTCAACACACTCCAACTGCCAACTAGTGCACCCTTGGTAGTTGGGTGTAGAATCATATTATCTCCTGTGAATGTGCCACATGACCTCTGGACAGGGTGCCAACAGGGTTAACTGATATCGAGTTTAAGGAGGCCTTAAGCTCAATTTCACCCAAATCGAGGATAAGGCCCTCTTAAACTCGATTTCGCACATGCATATTTTGGATCTGGATAGCCGGACCTTGCCACTCACTTGATATCAGCTTCAACCCTGACACCATGCTCCTTGATCTCCTGGCTCAAAGGTACCTCACCTCCAGGGCAAGCTCTCCTACTTCATGAGCTTTCCTGGCTCCTAGTACTCCTATCTTTGGCCCTTGAGCTCCAGGCTCGCTTGTGCCTCCCAAGCCTGCAGGCAACAAGGGCCCAAGCTCTCCTCATGAAAACCCCTATCTCCTATGTCTCCTGACTCCTTTGTGTGGCCTCTTACACCAGCTCCATTGAGCTTGTGCTAATCCCATGCCTGTGCCCTTCCTTGCAGTCAAGCTCACTTTGAGCATACATGCTTGTGCACATTAGAGTCTGAAATCAAGGTTAAGGGCCCTCTAAACTCATTTTTGCTGAAATCAAGGTTAAGACCCCCCTTATCCTCGATTTTGTGTACTCAGGCAATAGGCCTGTGTATACCTTGTAACAACATTCAGTATACTAATGCAATATACACCCCTGGTTTCAAGGGTGCACTAATTGATACTTAAGTGTGTGTGTGTACATGTGTGAGAGGCTTGTAGTGATATGATAAGGCACTGGTGGAGGTTCTAGGGCCATGGTTGAGGTTCCACCTGCAATTGATGTGTTACAGGGTCAGTGATGGTGTTGACCATGATGCTAAGGCTCCATCTTCTACTGGAGCTTGCACACTTCTAATACTAAGTTGCAAGACTCTATATTGCAACAGCTACAACTGTGAATGGCTGAACAACTTGGTAAAGATATGACTAAGGTTACGATACAATAGAATAGATGAGGATCCACTTGTCTGATGATGAGAAAGGCTGCAGCCTATATAGGTGTTGCCTCCTTGGCAAGCCATGCTCCTCAAGCTCCTGGCTCCAAGGCACCTTGCCTCCAGGGCAAGCTCTTACTCATAGTGAGCCCTCCTCCTTGCCTCCTAGGTACCCCTATCCTCAGTACTTGAGCTCTGGGCCTGCATGCACCTCCTGAGACTGCAGATGGCAAATGCCCAAGCTCTCCTTGTGAAAACTGCCTATTCCCTATATCTCCTACCCCCTTGTGTGGCCCCTTTACACCTACTTCATTGAGCTTGTGTCAATCCTATGTCTGTGCCCCTTCTTGCAATTGTACTTGACTTGAGCCCATGTGCCTGCATGTGGTAAAGTCTGAGATTGAGTTTAAGGACCCTCTAAACTCAATTTTGCTGAAATTGAGGTTAAGCCCCCCTTATCCTTGATTTTGCATACCCAGGCACTAGGCCTTTTTTAACCCGTAACACATTCCTTGCCTACAGGGCAAGATCACCTACATAGTGAGCACTCCTCCTCACCTTTCACAACCCCCTATCCTTGGTACTTGAGCTCATGCCCCCTAAGCCTGTAGGTGGCAAGGCCTAAGCACCCTTGTCAAAACACCTATCTCCCGTATCTCCTAACTACCCTGTAAATACCCCTTGTACCTGATATACTCAAGCTTGTGTCACCCCACACCTGTGCCTCTTGACTTGACCATGCTCTGTGATACAGGGAGTACACAGGCCTAGTGCCTGAGTATGTGAAATCGAGGATAAGGGGCCCTTAACTTTGATGTCAGACTTTACTGCATGCAGGTGCATAGACACAAGGTGAGCTGGACCATGAGGGAGGGCACAGGCATGGAGATGGCACAAACTCAGTAAGGCTGGTGTAAGAGGCCCTACAAAGGAGTAGGAGACATAGGAGATGAGGGGTTTTCACAAGGAGAGCTTGGGCCTTGCCATCTGCAGGCCCAGGAGGCATGAGCAGGCCTGGAGCTCAAGTACTGAGGATAGGGGTACTTAAGGGGCAAGGATGATGGCTTGCCATGTGTCAGGGTTGGGACTGATATCAAGTGTGTGATGAGTTTTGGCTATGCTGATCCAACTATGCATGTGTGAAATCGAGTTTAAGGCCTCCTTAAACTCAAAATTGGTTAACCCTGTTGGCACCCCATCCAGAGGTCACACAGCACATTCACTTGGGGTAATATGATGGCACTTCCAGCTCCCAAGGGTGCACTAGTTGGCAATTGGAGCATGTTGAGTGAGTGTAAGACCCTTGCTACTGTTGTGTGAGGCACTGGTGTAGGTTCCAGGGCCACAGTTGAGGTTCTGCCTGCGATGTAGGTGTCACAGGGTCAGTGATGGTGCTGACCTGATGTTTCTGTTGCTCCTTCAACTCCTGGAGCTCGCACACTGTACAAAGTAATCACAACTACCTGTATTGTGATCATGATGATGCTTGAAAGACTGATACTTAAAGACAAAGATGGTAAAGACTAGAGTGGATGAGGATCCACTCATCTGATGATGAAAAGACCTTGACATATATAGGCCTACCTCTGGAATAGGCCATGCTCCTTGAGCTCCTGGCTCGAGGCACCTGCCTCCAGGGCAGGCTCTGCTACTTAGTGAGCCCTCCTCGTGCCCCTATCCTTGGCACTTGAGCTCCAGGCCTGCAACTGGCGAGGCCCCAACTCCCCTTGTGAAAACCCCTTAATTCCTATATGTCCTACCCTCTGCGTGGAGCCTCCTACACCAGCCCTACTGAGCTAATGCCCCTCCTTTGCCTGTGCCCCTTGTCCTGATGTGCTCCACTGGAGGTTCACATGCCTGCACGTGGTAGAGCTCGAAATCGAGTTTAAGGGGCCCTTATCCTCGATTTCGCGTACTCAGGCACTAGGCCTGTGTGCACCCCGTAACACCATGTAGATGAGCTCGCCATGGAGGGAAGGTGCCTCCTCAAGCCAGGAGCTCAAGGAGTAGGGCTTACCCAGGTGGTGATGCCTATATAGGTTGTGGTCTTCTTTATCATCAGACAAGTGGATTGTCATCCACTTTAGTCTTTACCATCTTTGTTACTTAGTTACAGTCTCTCATTCAACATATCAGTAGCAATACAGGTAGTTGTGGTTACTTTGTATTGTGAGCAAGCTCCAGAAGTTGTAGGAGCCTCAGCAACATCAGGTCAGCACCATCACTGATCCAGCAACACCTACATCACAGGTGGAACCTCAACTGCAGCCCTGGAACCTACACCAGTGCCTTCACATATCAGTACAAGTGTCTTACACTCACACAAACACACTCTATTGCCAACAAGTGCACCCTTGGTGATTGGGTGTGTGCTTGTATTACTCCCAGTGAACATGCCATGTGACCTCTGAGTGGGGTGCCAACAGGGTTAGCCAATATTGAGGTTAAGGAGTCCTTAAACTTGAATTCACCCAAATTGAGGATAAGGCCTGTTTATCCTTGATTTTGCACACATGTATTTGGATAGCCAATCATCAATGTCACTTACTTGGTATCAGCCTCAACCCTGACACTCTGCTGGCACCCATGCACATTAAAGTCTGACAACAAGTTTAAGGCCCCCCTTAACCTGGATATTACTGAACTCAAGCTTAAGACCCATCTTATCCTTAATTTTGTTTCTTAGGCACTGGACCTGTGTTGAGCCCATAACACTCTGCACTCTTGATGGACAATATGGACAATGGCCAATGTACAAACATGGATACTGTGCATTTGAATGATGGAGAGTGGAATGTCAAGACACAGTGGGAATGCAAAATGGCTGATAGTGATGGAAAAGGGAGCACTGTGAATGGAAAAGGGAGAATGGAGTGAGGAGTGTGGAATGCATGATACTGATGCTCTCTGCACTTGACCCACTGTGAATACATTGAAATTGGGACAAGTGTCCTGTGTGAGGCATGTGTTGGGAGTGTAAGCATTGAATGAAAAGATTGTGAGAGGGTGTGAGCATGTTGGGAGAGTAACCATAGCTGGTTGTGATTGTGCGATGGTGTGAGTGTGTTGGGAGGGTAACCATGGCTGGTTGTGATTGTGAGCTGAAATTGAGGTTGAGGTTTACAGTGGAAAGTGAGTGTAGGCTATTGCAAGTGGCAAGAAGGGAGGATTGTGTGGATTGCAAGTGTGTTGAGTGTTGAAAATGCACACACTGCATTGACTGCACCAAAAAGCATGTTGAGGCTTGTGTGAGTGACTTAGAGCTAGTTAGGGTTAGGCTGGATGCTGTAGGGTTGGGATTAGGCTGGAGGCTATATCATTGATGACTTGGGTGCAAGTACACAGTGAATACCAATGCTGGTTGCATGATACCAATGCTTGATGCATGAAATGGATGCTGAATGCAGAGTGTGCTGTACAAGCATGGCTATTCACTCTCAATGCATCAAGACACAAAGTGAGTGCACTCTTGATGCACAATGCACTTTCAATGCAAAATGGATGATACCATTGCAATCTGCAAATTGCAAAATGGACAATGGACAACTTACATGGAGCTCCTATTGGGAGTTATGCCAATGTTTTTATACCATTGGAAAGCTCTTTTAAAATCCCACATGGAAAAAAATTTCTGGAGCAGGGGTTACACATCTGGAGGTGGTAGCAGAGGAAATGTAGGTCCATGTGATGACTTTGGCAGGGGGTGTTGATGGGGATCAATAACCCCTGCACTTTGACTTCACAGGCAGGTGGGGGGAAGGTATACACTAGGTGCACGCCAAATTTGGGAGCAGCTGCTGTAATGGATCAGACCTGAGAGGTGTTGGGAGAATTGAGTGCTTTGGGAGCTTTGGAGGGGCACCTGAAGATGGAATTATGATTTCAGACAATCCCAAAGCACTTTGGTTCATGCACAACAGGAAACAATGCTGAATGCCTTTGGTGCAGGTTGCACTGCTACCAAAGCACTTTGGTAGCACCAAATTGCTTCAGTATAGGATGGGCTGCCACCAAAGCAAGGATGGATGTTGCATGGCTATGGTGGTGCCTACAGTGGGTGCACAGTGGACTGCACATGTACAGGGTGTGCTATGGTAGGCTGCTGCACTGCTACCAAGCTACTGAAGCAGGCATAATTGTCACCAATGGGCTCTGAAGGCATTTGGGATGCTTTGGGAGATCTTGGTTGCTTCACCAAAGGGCCAATGCAGTCCAATGCTGCCAAAGGCTGGGTAAAGATATTTTGTAAAAGAAAAAGAAAAAGCACCAAAAAAGAAGGCACAAAATGCAGCCACAAAAAGAGACCTTTGGCCAGCTTTGGGGTGCTACAGGAGGTACCAACTTGAATGCTTTGGTGACTGTGGATCAATATATGGTTGCTTCAGTAGCTCCTTTGGGAGCTTTGGGGCCAGAGAAGCAAAAATAAAACATGCTTTTTCCCCCATTTGCATCTTCCTTCCCTACCACATCATCCCATCTCACTGCTCCAAACATCTGCCAAACTGGTCCAGAGACTTACTGAACCAACCCATACTCCACTGAAGCTGCACTGAAGCTCCTGAAGATGCCTGTAGTCACACCAAAGTGTTACAAGTGCCACTCTGCAGGCTCTGAATGCATCCTAGAGGATCTGAATGCTCCAAAATGCAATTTATGCATCTGAACCAAGAGCCAATGCAAGCAAATGGGCAAGGGTAAGTCTGAAGTCACTTCCAAGTCTGCCAAAGTGGTCCAAGCTGACATTATTATGTCTGTTTTCTCCAGTACCTGACTTTGGGAAGTCCAATAAGGGCCAACTGCTCTGAGAAATCTATTTGGACAAGGTTAGGCAGGCCAGCTCCTCTGAAGAAGCTGAACAAGTGCCTGTTAGTATGAATGTCAGGATCCAGCAGGGTCTGCAGGCTGAAGATCCTGAATTGATCCTGAAGACCAAAGATTACCTGGACAAGGGACCCAAAGAGTGTCCAAACAAGAAGCCAAAGACCAACATGAATGCTGTAGTTGCCAATTGGGCCAAATGAAAGGCCTGGTGCAAGGAAACTTGGTCTGAGATTGCCAAGCAGGTCCGAGAGATCAACAAGGACATCAAAGTCTACAATGGGATTGCTGAAATGCACACTCTGGATGCCAAAGGACATGGGAGGATCCCACTACTGGCTGAACCATGCATGGTGGAAGCCAAAGACACTGAAGAGGAATAATTCCTTCCACCATATGCCATAAGGTGCCACATCTATGCCACAAGGTGCCATATTTATGCTGAAGCTAACTCCAATATGCCTTAGGGTGCCAAAAGAAAAACAAAGGGACCAAAATCTATGCCAATGTATGCCAAATGAAAACCAACCTATGCCAAACTATATATATCCATGCTACATCAATGACTGTATGTGCCAAAGATTACCAAATGTACCAACCATTAGCCAAACATGTCTGAACTCAGGATGATAGATACTTTGGAGGTAACTGAGTGAGATTTGGGAATGTTCAGGAGCTTTGGGAGTGTTTGGTTTGTTTCAGGCCTTGGTTTGGGAGCTTCTGGACAGTTTTGGACATGTTTGCATACATTCAGACATATCTGGACTGTTTTGGACCCTGGTTTGGCAGCTTCTGGACAGTTTTGGACATGTTCACATACATTCAGGTCCCCCCTTGGAATCATGGAAAATGGACCCCCTCCAAATCCTCCACACCCCACCTGTGCTAGGCTCAATATCATGGTGTGCCCTTGACACTGTCATAAAGCTGAGCTTTATACAATTACAATGCTGGTTCAAGCTCCTTGATCAGACTGCTTGTCACTGAGATATGTCATCTATGGGTTTGTCATCACCAAACTTGAGCCCATGATTTATTTGGTCAAGCCAGTGACTGGATCTAACAAGTCAAAAAAATGTGACTTAGAAGGGGTCCCCCAAGCTGTGTTTGCCCTGTGCTTTTGCACAATGATAGCGGGCATATGGGTGCATAACTCCACAAGAGTGCAATGGAAACCATTGAGTTTTGGCAGACCTGACTTATGACCCATTGGTCTCACATGATGACTTTGGCTGGGGGAGGTACCCCATCAACCTAGCCCTAGGCTGATTCCCTTGCTGCTTGTAACAGAAAGATTTCCCCTGCCAAATCACAGTCACCCACCAGCTCATTTCACCACAATGGACATGTCAAGCAACACTGGTCAAGTGCTGCAATGGAAACAAATTTTCATTGGACTGGCCAATGGACAGGCTGGGAAATTCAGAGAAATTCAATGCATCTGCCCACACTGCTCCAGTGCCTTGTGGGTGTGTGGCATAGCACATGGCACAGATCTGCAATGGAAAGAGGTGCAATGGAAGCAAGTGCAATGGAACAAAGTGCAACACACTCACATTCAGCACTCCCAACATACTGATGGCACAGAGGAGCAGCAGGTGTGACAGGCCAAAGGAATGAGAATTGAGTGGTAGAATTGAGCAACATACCTGAGTGACAGATTCCAGATGAGCAACAGACTCCAGCTGAGTGACAGACTCCAGCTGAGCAACAGACTCAGAGAAATTAGCTGGACATGGTTCTTGGACTCAAGGAAATTCAGAGAAATTAGATGCATCTCACAGCACTGCTTGGCCCTCCACCTGAGTGACAGAAGCCAGCTCACCACAGCAACAGACTCCATGGATGGACTGCACCAATGGGCTCAGCCAACAGACTCAAGTGACAGACTTCTGAGCTTGGACTGGGCACAGTGCTTGTCTGTGTGCTGCTCAGCCAGATGCCAGGTGTCCAATTTTTGTCTGCATACATGTCAGGGCCAAAGCATTCTGTGCTAGGCTTTCTGTGCCTTTGTGACAGCACAAAGCAATTGGGATGTATCCATTCCCAGCCTTGCACCAATGCCCTGCACTGCTTTCTCTCCCATGTTCAGCACATTTGCTCCAATGCTTTTTGACTGGCTTTGCCAATGCTTTCTTTGACCTCTTTGGCCAACATCTTCAAAATGCCTTTTGTCACTGCACAACAACACACAACATTGCCACCAGCAACCTCCAGCTCACAGCTTTTGTTGCTCACCATCACCAAGGTATGTTCCAGTGCATCCCCAACTCTTCCCTACAGTTGTACCCACTCACAATGCCTTCCATCCTCTACTGTTACGCCTCACATAACCCACGGGTCCTATACACATGACTCTACCAGGGAGATGGCCCTGATCACCATCGATAGCCTGCCGCAGCAGCAGGTACCCCCTTACACATCTCTCGCTTCCTCCTGCGAGGTTCCAAGAGAACCTCATCACATATATTACTTAGTTTGCTCTTTAGCATCCAAGTTGATACTATTGACCCTTTCCATGGTACCCTACCATTGACCAGCATGCCCACAGCCTCTCCATTCCTGCCAACACCTATTGACTGTAGCTGCTTGTGGTTCTCAGATCCTACAGTCCTAACATTACATGCAACCTACCCCTGTGGGTTGACACCATCAGAATGCCCCCTCAAACCCCTCAAGTTCCAACCAATGATGTTGGGGCCAACAAGGACCCCACCACACCTCCTATGCTGGAGCCTGCCCAGGGCAAGGCAACCCTCAGGGAAGTGGTCCAATTGCTCCAACAGGAAGCCCAAGCTTGTCAAGAGATGATGGACCTCCTGTGGCTCCTCCTACAAGAGAGGGCCCAACCTGTGGCCCCCCCACCTTCCATCCCAGAGCCCACTCCCTTCACACAGGAGAACACCCCTGCCAAGCCTCCCAAGGACAGGGAGCTTTGTATTATCACCCCAGAGTGGGACGGCTCCCACAACAAATTGGAGAACTTCCTTGACCAGTGCATGCTTAACTTCACCACAAACCTGTCCAAGTTCCCGACCAAGGCCCAAAAGGTTCTCTTTGCAGTGGGCAACACGATGGGGATCCCTCATACTGTTCTGAATGGCTCGTTCGCATCTCGTCTGATTCCCCCTTATGTACCCCTTTGATGCTTTCACAGATTTGTCACTCCCCTTTGATCATCATCAGTCCAACACACACATAGTGCGCCCTTGGGGTGCACCTGACAAAACTCCCCAGACCTGTAGGATATATATATATATATATATATATAGAAGCACTCTCCATCCCCCCAAATCAAAAAGCAAGCTTCCCTTTAGACGCAGTTAAAGGCCCTAGGAACACTTAAACAATTAAGTGGTTAATCACCCAAGGTGTGTAATTTGCAGTCATATGTACAGACATGTTGCAATGACTTCCACTCCCAGTGCCATTGATGCTGGAAGACATCATGCTCCAGCAGACGCAGTTGCAGGAGCAGCTTGGTAGGTTCTTTGAGAACTATGAGTGGGAGAGGATCACCAAGGACGAGGTCCTTGACCACGTTGCTGCTACCAACCAGATTCTCAAAGCAATGGAGCAGCAACTGTCCTTGCTGGCCATGTTGGTCAGCCAGGTCATGGAGGCCAAGTCCAGGAGCGACACAGAGCTCAAGGCCCTCAAGACCAAGGTCAATGCCATCCATAAAGTGTCCAACAGTCACAAAGAGATGGCTGGTGCCATCCAGGCCCAGGTAGCCTCAATGGTGGAGCAAGTCGACAAGCTCTCTAAGAGGGTCGATGCCTTTCCCCCTGTGATCTCCAATCAGCTGGAGAGATGCTTCAGGTGGAGCGCAAGATCATTGCTGAGGAGGCATACGAGATCACACAAGAGCTCTTCCAGGCTCCTCAAAGCGCCATCACCCAAGAGTATTGGAAGGAGTGAACCGGTAATATGCTACCATTGCCGGTTCAGGGATCCTGGGGAAACCACTGATCAGCTAAGGCAGGGGCGAGTAGCTGTCTTCACAGTGTCTTCCCTATATTGGAGGGGCTTGTAGAGCTAAGTCTGAGGATATTTCAGCTTAGATACACTCCATAGATAGAGGATATCAGAGGTTGCAGTAGTGATTGAGGAGCAATTACCAACATAGGCAACTTGCTCATGCAGGAGGAGGAGAGAAGAAGAAGAGAAGAGCAGACCTTGCTATGTGAGGATGTGGGAACTAGTTTGAGTGACTTTCTGTGACTGTATCCACATGTGAGTTGATGTATATATATGTGTTTTCCTGTGGTGGCAATGCCTTCTCAAAGTTGGCTATGACTTTTCTGTATCAAGGTCATGATACCTGCATTGAGTCTTGGAGAGTATTGAGCATCATTTGGGACCTTGAGTAGAGACAGTGAAGTATTGCAGGAGCTTATCTTTGAATGTGTGTGTGGGGTTGCATATATACGTTATCTTTCCCTATCACAGAGGAGTGTGTTCCTATCTTTTGCCAGTATATATGGTCCACACTCATCCAACACAAATTATGTCTTCAGAGATATGGGTCTGGGGTCCCACAATCATGGACCAATAGCCGAAACTAGGTAAATGTAGCCTATAGCTGGATGTGGGAGTTTGAAATTGGACTTTTCTTGATGCATCATGGCCTAACAATGTTGGAATAATTTTGAGGGATATTTGACGTGTCCTAGTTGCCTGTGTTGGACCTCTACAATCTAACAGATTGTTCTGAAGTCAAAAACACGAGTGACTGTAAATTCCAACAGAAGCTACCCATGCCTAAGTACCAGGATCTCCTCCACAATATCCAGTGCAAGGAGATGGAGAATCTCGAAGAAGTCTTCCATGTGACTCAAGCGTTCGAGAACGGCGAGGTTGCAGTGCAGGCTGTGCAGTCTCCTAACCGTACCCCAGCTGTTCACTTCGGCAGATGGAAGAAGGTTGAATGAGGGTCCTCGATGACCCTTCGCCACCTGCTCTTGCTCAACACCACCAGCTGACTGTTGGAATATACAGTCACTCACGTTTTCGACTTCAGAATGATCTGTTAGATCATGGAGGTCCAACACAGGCAACCAGGACGCGTCAATATTCCTCAAA
Source organism: Ustilago esculenta (assembly GCA_020827535.1). Classification (NCBI taxonomy): domain Eukaryota; kingdom Fungi; phylum Basidiomycota; class Ustilaginomycetes; order Ustilaginales; family Ustilaginaceae; genus Ustilago; species Ustilago esculenta. Next base: position 243,895 of record JAAKGJ010000023.1, read on the forward strand.
AATATTTCGACACTGTTAGGCCACGACGCGTCAAGAAAAGTCCAATTCTGGACCTCCCACATCCAGCCATGGGACCCCACTTACCCAATTCTGGCTATTAGTCCGCGACTGTGGGGACCCCGGACCCACATCTCTGAAACACAATTTGTGTCGGATGAGTGTGGACCATACATATTGACAAAGATAGGAACACACCCCTCTGTGATAGGGAAAGATAACGTATATATGCAACCCCACACACACATTCAAAGATAAGCTCCTGCAATACTTCACTGTCTCTACTCAAGGTCCCAAATGATGCTCAATACTCTCCAAGACTCAATGCAGGTATCATGACCTTGATACAGAAAAGTCATAGCCAACTTTGAGAAGGCATTGCCACCACAGGAAAACACATATATATACATTGACTCACTTGTAGATACAGTTGTAAAAAGTCATTCGAACTAGTTCCCACATCCTCGCATAGCAAGGTCTGCCTTCTCCTCTTCTTCATCTCTCTTCCTCCTGCATGAGCCAAGTTGCCTACATTGTTAATTGCTCCTTGATCACTACTGCAACCCTCTGATATCCTCTATCTATGGAGCATATCTAAGCTGAAATATCCTCAGACTTAGCTCTACAAGCCCCTCCAATATAGGGAAGACACTGTCAAGATAGCTACTCGCCTCTGTCTTAGCTGATGAGTGGTTTCCCCAGGATCCCTGAACCAGCAATGGTAACACATTATCGGTTCACTCCTTTCAATAGTTAGACCACATCATGTCAAGAAAAGTCCAATTTAGGACCCCCACATCTGGCTATAGGCTACATTTACCCAGTTTTGGCTATTGGTCCACGATTGTGGGACCCCAGACCCATATCTCTGAGACACAATTTGTGTTTGATGAGTGTGGACTGTATATACTGGCAAAGATAGAAACACACTCCTCTGTGATAGGGAAAGATAGTGTATATATGCAGTCACATACACACATGCTCAAGATAAGTTACCATAACATTGCACTGTCTCTACTCAAGATCCCAAACAATGCTCCATATTCTTCAGGACTCTACACAGGTGTCATGCCCCCCATATAGCAAAGACATAGCCAATTTCAAGAAGGCATTGCCACCACAGGAAAACACATATATACATTGACTCACTGGTAGATACAGTTGCAGAAAGTTATTCAAACTAGTTCACACATCCTTGCATAGCAAGGTCTGCTCTTCTCTTCTTCTTCTTCTCTCCTCCTCCTGTGTGAGCAAGTTGCCTATGTTGGTAGTTGCTTCTCAATCACTACTGCAACCTCTGATATCTTCTACATATGGAGTGTATCTAAGCTGAAACATCCTCAGACTTAGCTCTACAAGCCCCTCTGATAGAGGGAAGGCACTGTCAAGATAGCTACTCACCCCTGCCTTAGCTGATCAGTGGTTTCTTCCCCAGGACCCCTGAACCGGCAATGGTAGCTCATTACCAGGTTACTCCTTCCAATCGTTGGCACTACGATAGCCGTTATCAGATGAGGAGTATGCCAAGTTTGGGTTCACTACATCCATGATCATTACAGTTTCATTGCCCTCCTCCTTTTGAGGATTCGGGCAACTATTGGCATAATGGCCCTTCTGTTTGCATTTGAAGCAACCAACTTCTTCCAAGGGTTTGCCCTTGGGAGGGTTGTTTCCCTTCTGGGAGTTAAAGTTCCTAGATTGGTTGTTGAACTTCTTGGGCCTGCCATTGGTAACAAATGCAGAGACAGAGTTCCTTGATCATTGACCTAATCCATAGACATGGAGTCCAAGTTTGATTTCCTTGGCCTTAAGTTGGTCAACTATATTGTCATATTCAACCTTCTTGTCGATCTTGTCCTTGATGATAGTTACTGGCCTGATCTTGCCATTGGCATCTCTGATAGCAAAGGACTCTTCTTTGTGCTGATTGCAGTAAGTTTTTCCAATTGGCTATGGATTCCAGCATATTCATGACACAATCCCTTCATTAGGACAGTATACCATTTGTGCCAGGAAGTTTGAGCTCCTCCGAGCTTCAATTGCTCTACCATTGTCATGATTTTGGCAGTGTAGCTCACAATGGTGAGTTTGTCTTGCCTAAGACTATTAAATTCAGTCTCGATTTTCTCGAGCCTGTGCCTTAGCTTCGTGCTGAAGGACTTTTCAAGTATTGAAAGGAGTGAACTGGTAATGTGTTACCATTGCTAGTTCAGGGATCCTGGGGAAGAAACCACTGATCAGCTAAGGCAGGGGTGAGTAGCTATCTTGACAGTGCCTTCCCTCTATCAGAGGGGCTTGTAGAGCTAAGTCTGAGGATGTTTCAGCTTAGATACACTCCATATGTAGAAGATATCAGAGGTTGCAGTAGTGATTGAGAAGCAACTACCAACATAGGCAACTTGCTCACACAGGAGGAGGAGAGAAGAAGAAGAAGAGAAGAGCAGACCTTGCTATGCAAGGATGTGTGAACTAGTTTGAATAACTTTCTGCAACTGTATCTACCAGTGAGTCAATGTATATATGTGTTTTCCTGTGGTGGCAATGCCTTCTTGAAATTGGCTATGTCTTTGCTATATGGAGGGCATGACACCTGTGTAGAGTCCTGAAGAATATGGAGCATCATTTGGGATCTTGAGTAGAGACAGTGATTGTTAGGAACTTATCTTGTATATATGTGTGTGAATATGTTATCTTTCCAAACCTTATCATGGAGGAGTGTGTTCCTATCTTTCCAATATATATGGTCCACACTCATCTGACACAAATTGTGTCTCAAAGATATTGGTCCAGGGTCCCTGCAATCATGGAGTAATAGCTGAAACTGGGTAGAATCTTGCCTGTAGCCAGATGTGGGGTCCTAAATTGGACTTTTCTTGATGTGTCATGGCCTAACAATGTTGAAATAATTTTGAGGGATATTTGATGCATCCTAGTTGCCTGTGTTGGACCTCCACAATCTAACAGATCATTCCAAAGTCGAAACCACGAGTGACTGTATATTCCAACACCAATGACTGGATCATTGACTCTGCTTCAACTGTTCATATCTGTATAAACAAGAATCTGTTTACTGAACTCTCCGAAACTGCTACACCTCCTATCCAGAGCGGCAGCCTCCAACACATGCCGGCCAGTGGCAAGGGCACTGTTAAGGTAGTTGCCGATATAGGATTCAAGAAAACCCATACCTGTCAGGGTTGGGGACCAATATCGAGTGTGACAATTAGTTTCAGCTATGCAGATCCAATTACGTGTGTGCAAAATCGAGGTTATGAGGCCCTTATCCTCGATTTTGGCGAAATTGAGTTTAAGGCCTCCTTAAACTTGATATCAATTAACCCTGTTGGCACCCTGTCCAGAGGTCACATGACACATTCACTTGGGGTAATATGATAGCACTCCCAACTCACAAGGGTGTGCTAGTTGGCAATTGGAGCATGTTGAGTGAGTGTAAGCCCCTCGCTACTGCTGTGTAAGGCACTGGTGTACGTTCCAGGGCTGTGGTTGAGGTTCCACCTGCGATGTAGGTGTTGCAGGGTCAGTGATGGTGCTGACCTGATGTTCTTGATGCTCCTTCAACTCTTGGAGCTCGCACACTGTACAAAGTAATCACAACTACCTGTATTGTGATCGTGACAATGCTTGAAAGACTGATACTAACAGATAAGGATGGTAAAGACTAGAGTGGATGAGGATCCACTTGTCTGATGATGAACAAGACCTGAACGTATATAGGCCTACCTCTGGGGTAGGCCATGCTCCTCAAGCTCCTGGCTCGAGGCACCTACCTCCAGGGTAGGCTCTGCTACTTGGTGAGCCCTCCTCATGCCCCTATCTTTGGCACTCGAGCTCTGGGCCTGCAACCAGCAAGGCCCCAGCTCCCCTTGTGAAAACCCCTTAATTCCTATATGTCCTACCTCCTGCTTGGGGCCTCCTATGCCAGCCCTATCAAGCTAATGCCCCTCCTTCGCCTGTGCCCCCTTGCCTTGATGTGTGTCCCTGGAGGTTCATGCGCCTATGTGCAGTAGAGCTCGAAATCGAATTTAAGGGGCCCTTATCCTCAATTTTGCATGCCCAGGCACAAGACCTGTGTGTGCTCTGTAACACTACCCCCCCTTCCAAGGCTGAGCTCCATTGAGGCAAATGAAGTCCTGCACCTGACCTACAAGACCAACATTTGGACACCACCAGTGGCGTTTTCCTCCCACCTCCTCCTCATTGCTCCTTGGCGATTGCATCTTCATGCCTTGTCGATCCAATTCCTCTTCATGGCTCTCGGCCCACAAAGGCTGCAGCGCTGCTGCTCCATCCTCTTCTTCAGCACCTGATCCAGGCCCCCCTTCCTCCCCAGCACCTGCTTCAGGCTCATCAGGGCCCTTTTCCTTCTGGAGGAGGTCTCTCCTCCTCCTCCCCCTCTTGATGAGTCCCAGGTGCCACCTCACACCCCGCCCTTGGCCCCAGGGGCTCATCTTCCCCTCCTGGCGGGGCCCCTCAAGGTTCTTGCCCCTCCTCCTGCTGCTCTTGCAGCAGAAGAGCCTCCTCAATGGAGGCTGGTGGTCATGCTGCGATGCCCTCAGTTGACAGCTGCCACTTCTTCTCCTCCTGCCAGCTCTGGCCCAGCTGGCAGAGGCTCTCAACCTTTGGGCTTGGTCGCTCCCCTGAGCGACCACTGCTGCTTGGATCCTGGGGATCCATTGGCCAATGCCTTCATGGCCAGCCCCACCATGCCCATAGGGCCCCCTGGTCCCTCTGACACTTGAGCATTCAGAGAGACCTCCGCCAAAGCCATGGCTTGCTGGGAGGAGGAGCTTTGTCACCTGGTGCCTCCTCCTCCTCCTGCCGACACTGTCATGGATGAGGTGCTGTGTGCACCTACACCCATCTTTGACCCCTCGGCCATGCAGCAACTCACCCCTGAGTTGCTGCCTGGGTCTCCTCCTCGTTCCCCTGGTCCTCCCCCTTCTGCACACCCTCCCACCTTCCAGGAGTTGGCATCATGGAGTGTGGAGCTTCCAGCCCTGGTCCTCCTCCTTTTGGTTGTGAGGGGCCTCTACCCATGCTGGTGGGTTGTGGACCAGGGTTCCCCTGCTGATCATTGCCTCTCAGCCTTGGTCATGTTATGCCTGATGGAGGGCTCCATGCCCTGGCCTAGCTGGTCCTGCAAGCATTGTGCTCACTTGGACATCCCGTGAGTGCTCCCATCCCTGTGGTCCTGGTCTTTTCAGTTGCTAACTCCTGTCCTTTCCGGTTCCAGGTGTTTTCCATTGGCATTTGCCAACCCTTTGGGCAACCACCAGCATGTGCCCAGCAAGTGTGCTCATTGCCACTTATCTGGTCAGGTAGGGTGTGCACGAACCATTTGCACTCACCCTGGTAGGTGATACACTGGAGACGCCGAGCCTTGGCATCTCCAGGTTGGCAAGCACGGGGTGGAGAGGGCCCACATTGTGCATCCCCATGGGCATGGTCTCAGCAAGGTTTGCCGTGATGATCACATCTTCGTTCCCAGAGGCCACGAGGACTGGGAATTCGCTTTATGCCAGGTCTTGGAGCTCAGTGCTCCCTCAATGTGCCGGACTATGTCTGTCCTGGTGCAATATATGACCCAGTGACATTGTCTGTACTTGGAGCACCAGCTTCATGAGTTGGTCACAACTTCTGGTGGCCCTCCAGAGTCTCCTGATGCTGTCTTGGCTCCCCCGCCCCCTTCTGTGCCTGGCCCCATCTCCCCTCCTCCTCCTCCTCCTCCTCCTGAGCTTGACCTAGAGCTCCTTGTTCCCCAGTCCACAGAGTACTCTGCAGACTACTGAAATCCCCTCATCATGGTTCTAACATCCTTCCACTTGCAATCCCTCAACGCTTGATCCCTTTACTCCTGTGAGCCTGAATGTAGCGTGAGCTGTTCAAGGTATCTCTGCCTTGTTCCTTGAGCTTTGAGGCATGCCCTGAAATTGAGTTTAAGAGGGCCTTATCCTTGATTTGGGCAAAATTGAGTTTAAGAGGCCCTTATCCTCTGTTTCAGTGAAATCAATTTTAACGTGTCCTTATCCTCGATTTCACATTTCCCTGGCTTCGCTATTCCAGCTCTGTATCACCCAGGCCTCCTCCCTAGTTACTTGTGCTAGCACCTCCCCCCACCAATTCCTCATACTCCTGGATGAGGCTAGGGCACTCGAGGTGATAATGAGGTTCCCAGGAGGCAGCCTCCTCTGGGTACCCCTTCCACAGGACCTTGTACTTGAGGTTGGGTCCTTGACCACATTTGCCCACAATGGCCTCTACCTTGAAGTCAAGGTCCTCCTCTTGGATTTGAGGCTGTATTTGGTGTTCAGTATGGCCTGGTAGTGCACTGCTCCTGGCTTTCTCCAGCATCAATATGTGAAACACATCATGCACCCAGAGCTTGGGTGGCTGTTGCAGGCAATATGCCTGTCTACCTACCCTCTCAATGACGGGGTACAGGCCTGCAAACCTCATGTCGAGCTTGGGGCTGGGTCTTCTTGTCTTCCAGTTGTGATGGTTAATGTACACCAAGTTGCCTACCTTGAGCTCCATGTCTGTGTGCTTGTGGTTGTATTGCTCCACTGCACAAGCTTGAGCTTGCCTGATCTGCTCCTGTAGGTACTGCATGAGCTCCAGCTGTCCTCGAGCAAACTCTTGTCTTGCTGGGTTGATCACCCCTACTGTGTGGGGCAGGTCTGGGTGCATCCTAGGATTCCACCCATAGCAGGCAAAGAAGGGGGATACTCCTATGCTGCTGTGCACTGTGTTGTTGTACACAAACTCTGCCATTGGGAGCAGGCCCTCCCAATCATCCTGTTCGTAGTTGCAAAACATTTGCAGGTACTGCTCCACCACTTGGTTCACCCTCTCTGTCTGACCATCAGTTTGTGGGTGGTAAGCTGTACTGAGCAAGTGCTTGATGAGCAGGGCCTCTGTGAACTTCTTCCAGGTTGCTGAGATGAACTGCCGGCCTCTATCAGAGACAATGTGGTCCAGGGCTCCAAATTGTTTCATTACATGGGTCCTGAACAGCTCTGCAGTGTCCTGGGAGGTAGCTGTCTTGTATGTAGGTGCTAAGACAGCTAGCTTCATGAGTCGGTCAACTACAATGAGGATGGAGTCATAGCTATTGGATGTGGGCAGGCCCTTGATGAAGTCCATGGATATTGAGCCCCAGGGCCGCTCAGGGGTAGACAGTGGCTGCAATAGGCTGTAGGGCTTGTGGCATGGAGTCTTGTATTGAGTGCACACAGGGCAGCTCGCTACATAGTCTGCTACCCAGGCGCTCATCCCTGGCCACCAGTAGTGGTGTTGTACCAGCTCTAGAGTGGCATCCCTACCTCCATGGCCAGCAGTGGCTCCATCATGGCACTGTGACATGACCATGTATTGCAAGTGCTCCACTGAAAGAGAGCCTTCCCTTACTTGAGTGACTCCTTGTGTGTCTCCATGGCCCTGCTTGCCTGGTAGAGTGACCTGAGGGATCACTAGCCTTCCCTCATGGTACCATAGGCCTTCCTTATCTTCAAAAGGTTGGACTTCATGCATTGCCAGGAGCTCCTGGTCCAGGGGCTGGAAGGTATGGGATAGCTGCTTGAGTCAACCATTTACAAATTCAGCCATGGTTGCATTGCCAGTACGTGTCTGAAATTGAGGATAACAGGGCCTTAAACTTGATTTCAGCTTCTGGCACGAAAACCCTAGCCAGCAATAGTTGCCAAACATTATGTTCCACCTCCTTGCCTACAGGCTGCATGTCCTGTTGACAAGTAAGGGCATCAGGCTCACCAGCCTTGACTCCAGGCCAATATTGGAGCATGAAAATGAAATAAGCTAGCAATATAGCCCATCTCATCTGCCTGCCAGTGATCTGTTGCTGTGATTTGAAGTACTTGAGGGCCTTGTGGTCAGTGAGGATTACCAACTGAGTTGGGAGACCTGCGAGCATGTGGTTCCACTGACATAGGCAGGCAACTATGGCAAGCAGCTCCTTATCATGTTTCTTGTAGTTATGCTCCACTGAGGTTATCTTCCTTGAGTAGTAAGTGATGGGGTGCCACCTATGCTCATGCTCCTGCTTGAGCACTCCTGCAATTGCAAAGTCACTTGCATCCATCTCCAATCATGTTGGTTTGTTGTACTGGAAATGTTGTAAGACTCCTGCAGTGGTGAAGGCTTCTATCAGCTTGTGGAAAGCCACCTGGGCCTCCTTGTCAAGCTGCAGTTTCTTGAACCTCTCTACTGGCTTGACCAGCAAGGTCAGGGGCCTAGCAATCCTAGCAAAGTTTGTGATGAACCTTTGATAGAAGTTTGTGAACCCCAAGAACTGCTGTATGTTGTGAATGCTTGCTGGTAGAGGCCATTCCTTGATCACTCACACCTTCTCAGGGTCCATCTCAATGCCAGTTGGCTTGATGATGTACCCCAGGAACTCCACAGTATCAGTGTGGAAAGTGCACTTGAACAGCTTCATGAACAGATGGTTCTCCTGTAAGTGCCTCAGCACCTCCTGTACATGTGCCACATGCTCTTCCTTGCTGTTACTGAAGAAGAGGAAGTCTTCAAGGTACACCACCATGTAGATACCAATGATATCATGATATATGTGGTTCACCAGAGATTGAAATTGAGCTGGAGCATTTGCCAGCCCAAACAGCATCACAAGGTACTTGTAGAGGCCCAGTTGAGTACCAAAGGCTGTCTTCCATTTGTCTCCTGGAGCAATGTGCACCAGATTGTATGCTGCCTTGAGATCCAGCTTCATGTAGATGGTGGCCTGCTGAAGTAGAAACAGCTGCTCCTCAATGAGAGGTAGTGGAGTGTGGTTCTTGACTGTGACCACGTTGAGTCCTTGATAGTTTACACACAGCTGCAGGCCTCCATCCTTCTTTGGTACAAAGAGCACTGGTGGTTGCGCAGGGCTCTTTGAGGGCCTGATGAAGCTCTTCTTGAGGTTCTCCTCAAGGTACTTCCTGAGCTCTGCCATCTCCTTGGATCCCTTGAGGTACAATGGGCCCTGAGGAGGTTTCCCTCCTGGTACCAGCTCAATGTGCAAATCATGATCAGCATGAGGAGGCAGCTTGTCAGCTTCTACCTCACAAAAAACCCCTTTGAGGTGCTTGTATGGGGCCAGTATCTCCAATTGCATTGGGGTTTCAGGCTCCACTTCCATTTCTACACCACAATCATTGCCTGTGGGCATGAAGCCAAAGGCTGGTAACAAGCTGGGAGGGGCTTCTAGTAGCATGAATCCTATGGGTCCATCATGCAACACAACCTTGATCAATTGAGTAACTGAGACAAATTCATGACCGTGTGGCACGGGTGGTTGCCAAAATCGAGTTTAAGGGTACCCTTATCCTCAGTTTCATGTTTCTCAGACACAACTTGAATTTCACTTGCCCAGTATCCCAGTCAATTCTTGGTTTCCACCTTTTGAGCTTGTCAAAGCCCAGGATTAGATTGTACTCTGAGGCCTGGGCCACTGGTACCTCGAGGTTACCTAGTGGCTGACCCCCTACCTCCATGGCTATGTTGGCACTGCTGCTGATCATGAGCTTGCGGCCAGTTATGCTATGTACTTCCCTTGTTTTTATGGTTTTTCTAGTTACTTGATGTCTTTGAAAAAAATCTTGAGATAATATGGACAGTCCAGTGCCTGTGTCAGCAAGGATGCAAGCTTGGTGGCCATTGATGGAGCCTTCGAGCTCTAGCACTGTCACTTGAGTAGCACTGGTGGAGAAACAGTATCAAAAGTCTTGATATATAGATTGGGATGGCAATGTAGGTTCCAGGATGAGGCAGGCCATCACTGCATCTCCCCATGCTTATTTCCCTGGTTGCCCTGGCTCTCCTCAGGCTCCTGCCTGTACTCACCTAGGTCCAACTCCTCTTCCTGTGGGGGTTGGCCCTCCAGGTCATCTGGTTCTCCTCCACTACTCAGTGAACTGCTACTTGAGGACTGCTGGGCTTGGGTTGAGTGGTTCCAGTGTTCTTGTTGGGACAGTTGTAGGACCAATTCCTGGTTCCCTGACGGATGCAACAGACACTGCTACCAAAGGTAGTGGGGGTTCCTGTCATCGGGAGCTTCTGGGCCAGGTGTGGGGGTAGAGGCCTGCTACCCATGCAATCGCCTGGTTGACCCTCTGTAGTTGCAGCCCTGGCTGGTGTGACCATGCCCCCCATAGCCCTGGGCCATGGGGCCCCTTCGCTGGCTCCTGTGGTCCTTGCAGAGGCTGTACCGGCACCCAACCTACTCGAGCCTCGTGTCAGGGTTGGGGACCGATATTGAGCATGACGATTAGTTTCGGCTATGCAGATCCAATTACCCATGTGCGAAATTGAGGTTAAGAGGCCCTTATCCTCGATTTCGCCAAAATCGAGTTTAAGGCCTCCTTAAACTTGATATTGGTTAACCCTGTTGGCACCCCATCCAGAGGTCACATGGCACATTCACTTGGGGTAATATGATGGCACTTCCAACTCCCAAGGGTGCACTAGTTGGCATTTGGAGCATGTTGAGTGAGCATAAGACCCTCGCTGCTGTTGTGTAGGCACTGGTGTCAGTTCCAGGGCTGCAGTTGAGGTTCTGCCTGCAATGTTGGTGTCGCAGGGTCAGTGATGGTGCTGACCTGATGTTCTTGGTGCTCCTTCAACTCCTGGAGCTCACACACTGTACAGAGTAATTGCAACTACTTGTATTGTGATTGCGACGACACTTGAAAGACTGATGCTTAAAGACAAAGATGGTAAAGACTAGAGTGGATGAGGATCCACTCATCTGATGATGAACAAGACCTTGGCATATATAGACCTACCTCTGGGGTAGGCCATGCTCCTTGAGCTCCTGGCTCGAGGCACCTGCCTCCAGGGTAGGCTCTGCTACTTGGTGAGCCCTCCTTGTGCCCCTATCCTTGGCACTTGAGCTCTGGGCCTGCTCAGGCCTCCTGGACCTGCAACCAGCAAGGCCCCAGCTCCCCTTGTGAAAACCCCTTAATTCCTATATGTCCTACCTCCTACATGGGGCCTCCTACACCAGCCCTACTGAGCTAATGCCCCTTGTCCTGATGTGCTCCACTGGAGGTTCACGCGCCTGTGCACGGTAGAGCTCGGAATCAAGTTTAGGGGGCCCTTATCCTCGATTTCGCATACTCAGGCACTAGGCCTGTGTGCGTCCCATAACACACATCAGGATTGGGGTGACGCTCCCACCCCACACCCTCCTGCCTCCACCAGGCCAGCAGGGTGTCATACATCTCCCTGTGGAGAGCCTTGACCACAGGGTCCCACCCACCTACCAGCAGCTCTGTGGGTGACTGCGGGAAAAGAGACAATCCATGGCATCAGTATCCACTCCATGATGCCCGCAGCCCTCCTGCCAAGACTTACTAATCATGCCCACATTGCACAGGTGGGACTTGTTCTGGCAGCAGCAACAATGGGGCTTATTGGGCACACTCTCACAGGGCAGCCCCCACCTGCCATCTGCCACTGCACAACCATAGCACTGTGTCCAAGCAGGCCGCCAAAGCTCATCCACCTCTGGTAAAATCCAATGGAAAGAAGGATTCAGTTGAGCCCCGCACAGTTACCAACCCAACAGACCACAGTACTCACCATCCTCCACATCCACTGCGGTCAGCACAGGCACACTAATGGAAGAAGTGAACCAGCAACGGGGCTACCACTACTGGTTTAGGGGTCCAGGGGTAAAGGAAAGCACTGATTAGCTAAGGCAAGACAAGTAGCTATCTTGGCAGTGCCTTCCCTATATTGGAGGGGCTTGTAGAGCTAAGTCTGAGGATATTTCAGCTTAGATACACTATCTATGTAGAGGATATCAGAGGGTTGCAGTAGGGATTAAGGAGCAACTACCAATGTAGGAAACTTGCTCACACAGAAGGAGGAGAGAAGAAGAAGAATAAGAGAAGAGAGTTATGGAGCATCATTTGGGATCTGAGTAGAGACAGTGAATGTTAGGAACTTATCTTGTGTGTGTGTATATATGCTATCTTTCCCTATCATGGAGGAGTGTGTTCCTATCTTTCTAATATATGGCCCACACTCATCCAACACAAATTGTGTCTCAGAGATATCAATCCGGGGTCCCCGCAATCATGGAGTGATAGCCAAAACTGGGTAGAATGTGTTGGAATATACAGTCACTTGTGTTTTCGACTTTGACACTATCTGTTAGGTTGTGGAGGTCCAACGCAGGTAACTAGAACATGTCAAATATTCCTCAAAATTATTTCCACACTGTCAGGCCACATCGCATCAAGAAAAGTCCAATTCTGGGACCCCACATCTGGCTACAGGCAACACTCTACCTGGTTTTGGCTACTACTCCATGACTGCAGGGACCCTGGATCAATATCTCTGAGACACAATTTGTGTTGGATGAGTGTGGGCCATATATTAGAAAGATAGGAACACACTCCTCCATGATAGGGAAAGATAGCATATACATGCAACACACACATGCACAAGATAAGCTCCAAATGCTCACTGTCTCTACTCAAGACCACAAATGATGCTCCATACTCTCCAGGACCCTACACAGGTATCATGCCCTTGATATAGTGATGACATAGCCAACTTCATGAAGGCATTGCCATCACAGGAAAAACACATATATACATCAACTCACATGTAGATACAGTTGCAGAATGTCATTCAAACTAGTTCCCACATCCTTGCATAGCAAGGTCTGCTTTTCTCTTCTTCTTCCCCTCTCCCCCTTCTGCATGAGCAAGTTGCCTATGTTGGTAATTGCTTCTCAATCCCTACTGCAACCCTCTGATATCCTCTACATAGATAGTGTATCTAAGCTGAAATATCCTCAGACTTAGCTCTACAAGCCCCTCCAATATAGGGAAGGCACAGCCAAGATAGCTACTTGTCTTGCCTTAGCTAATCAGTGCTTTCCTTTACCCCTGGACCCCTAAACCAGTAGTGGTAGCCCCATTGCTGGTTCACTTCTTCCAATAGGGTCTTCATTGGTCCTGACCTTGTTGGTCAGGGCCCAAGGGGTTTGAGGGGGCATGCTGATGGCATCAACCTGTAGGGGTAGGTGTCATGCCTTGTGCATTGCCATGGACCCCAACTCATTGGCACCCCCCCCTGCAATCACCTGCACTGCCCGATTGGGCCCATAGTGTCCATGCATGTGACCCCACCAGGGAAACACCCTCAATCACAGTTTACAGCTCATTGCTGCAACAGGGGGTCCTTATATGCCTCTCAGTCCCTCCCACAAGGTTCCCTCAGAACCTTGTTGCATGAATTACTTAGTTTGCTCATTAGCTGCCAAGTCATTACTATTGACTCCTTCCCACAGTGACCCACCATTGACCAGCATGCCCACAGCCTCTCCATTCCTGCCAACACCAACTGACCATAGCTGCTTGCAGTTTCCTGCTCCTACAGTCCTAACATTACATGTGACCTATCCCTGTGTGCTGACTCCATCAGCATGCCCCCTCTGTTAAAAGTCAAAATAAAAATGTGTCCAACTTGATAGTCTCTTGGTTGACAAAGCATGTTGGCCAAATACCATCCCGCATCATGTGAACAGCCTCAAAACTAGGCAATCACATGAGAGAATTTCTTGATATCATGGTACAAAGAAAAATTTTGTTGTATAGCCAAGACCTAAAGCATATAAGTGGCTTACCAAGGTCAACAACATGTACTTAGCTTTCCTCATCCATCCACAACCAAGAAATCTCATCAAGGTCTCTACATAATTCTGAAAAGTCTGTACCAAAGGTCTTCATTGCCCATGCACTAAGTCCCAATAGAATAAATTTAATTCTTTTAGGTCATGAGCCCAAACTATGCCATGACAGACAACACAAGGAACTCAACTTGACCCAATGTTCCTCAACTCATGAAATTCACCAACTAACCCAGATGGAGGGAAGACATGGCCAGTCTTCTTATGATCTGTGGTAAGCAAGCATGGGATGTAGTCAATGGAGACTTTGTCAAAGATGGGAAGAAAGTTGACAAAAAATATATAGAGGCAAATTCTCTAGCCCTTGGAACACTCTGATACAGCATTGGAGAGGATTTTGCATATCTCTATCAAGGCAAGACCAATGCCAAAGTTATTTGGGATGACAATAAGTCTCCATTCCAATGAAATCTTTGGGACAGGATCAAATGAATCAAGGACAAGCTTAACAGTCTACAACAAGGTCCCAACAACTCAAGTGACCATATGGCAATGAAGATCATGACACTGTCAAACCAGCTGGAAGAAGCTGGTAAGGAAGTCACCTTCAAAAAGAAGTTATCAATGCTAGCAAAGTCATTACACCCCAAGATGGGAAAATATAAAGACATGTTGATGCATGACATTAGTGAAATGTCAAAGGAACTCAAGACCAATGTAGTAGTCAACATAAAAGGGAAGAATCACATGGTCTCCATCTGAATGCCCAAGGAAAACTACAAAAAGAATGGAAATGCGTACAAAAATTGGGGACACATAATTCAATGCTCGTTATGCAGCCATGTGAGCTATGTGCCAGCTCACACGTACATGCACAGGCACAGACAAGAGGGAGGGAAATGAATTCATGTGGGACACTAGCAAGACCCCAACTCGCCCAACCTCTCGAAGGTGGCTCATAGTCTCTCCCTCCTTTAACCATCATCACCCCCTCCCGTGCTGACTCACGGGAAGCACTCTTCAAGTCTTCTGTGTCCTTGGTCTTGGGGCCAATCACATAAGGAATTTATTGCAATTAGGGTTGTCGCCCTCCCCCATGTCAGACACCAAGCACTGCATCCATTGCAGACATTTCCATCCTATCATTCCCAACTTTATTGGCATTCGAGGCCAAGAGGTTCAGGCTTGCACTTCTTGCCACAGTGTTGTGCTGCATGGTGCCCTGAGGCCAGCCAGCCCACCACTGAGTCCCCATGCTCACTCGAGCCCTGCTCCAGCCTCAATCGCTTGCTCTTGCTCTCACTCTCCCCACCGGAGCCTGGCCTCGGCAGCCACCTTGGTTCCAGCATCCTCGGTCACATCCCTTGAACAACGGGTTGAGCAGCATTTTCTCAGCCTGGAGCAGTGCCTGGACGGCCAGTTTAGCAAGCTGCTAGACACAATTTGGGCCACCCAAGCTCAGCCCCTTCCTGGGCCTTTTGTGACCCCCCTCTCTGCTGGGCTTGACCCTCCTCACCCAAGCCAAGCTAGCCTTGACATTGTACCTGGCCAGCCCTTGGCCCCAACAGGTGAGTCACAGCCCCTTTCTGTGTCTTGATCCTTCACCTGGGTTCCAGTCAATGTCATAGCACTGGTCAAGTGCAACCAGCTAAAACCCAAACACCTGGTTAAGCTGCACAACCTGAAGTCATGAGTCTCAAAAGAGACATCTTGCTCTGCTGGCCTGACCCTTACCGACGGCCAGCTCTCTGTGGTGGAAGACTCTGCTGATGCACGCACTTCCGCCTTCATGAAAGCCATCCCATCGATTGCTGCCTTAGCACAGATCTGGCTTGTTACATTGCCATCCGTGTGTGGTACATGGGCAACTTAGAGCTCAATGCTTCACTCCTTGCCCATCTGGAGCAGCTCATTGAGTTTGACCACCTGTACTTGTGGCACGCCATGGCAGACTACCACCTTGCTGTCTGCCATCAGGGGTTCAGCATGATGGCCATGACAGAGTGGGCATCATACAACCCCCAGATTGCAGGCCGAGTGCTCTTCCCCTTCAACAAGTCACCTTATCTACCAGGTTGCCCAGACTCCAGGTACAGTTCAAGCTCTTGCCCACAAACACAGGCTCACTCTTCCCGTGCTCACGCGGGGCCCGCCTCAGGCACCTCCACTGATGGTGGTGAACCCTGTCGACGGTTCAATGCAGGCCACCCATGCTCAGGCTGCAGCCACTTGCACACCTGCCTCCACTGTAAAGGGAGCCACCCACTGCCTCTCTGCATGGCCTTCGCCAGCAAGCCTGCCACCAACACAGCATACAAGAAGGCAACCTAATGGTGAGTAACCCCCCTCACTCAGGCATCCCAACACCTCAGCTGGCCCCACCCCAGGGTGCACCAATAAGGTCATGGGCACCTCCAACACCCAGTTTCAGGTCCACGGCACCTTCAATGCCAGGTCTCAGGTCCACAGCACCTCCAACACTGTCTTCTTGGCCCCCACCACCCCAAACAGTGATGACATGCCCCGCACAGCCCACAACCATGATCAAAACATGGTCCTTGACACCTTCAACATCAACACAGCTTGCACTGCCCCAGGGCATGCCCCAGCGGTCCAAGACACCCTCGACATCTCCCCCTCAGCTTGCACCGCCATCAAGCATGTTCTCCAGGTCAGGCACACCTCCAATGTCCAGCAATAGGCCCAGGCCACCTCCAAGTGCCCCTTCTTCCCCTTGGCTCACACCGCCGTCAAGCATGTTCCCCAGGTCAGGCACACCCCCAATGTCCAACTATAGGCCCAGGCCACCTCCCAGTGCCCCTTCTCTTGCCGCCCTGCCGAAGGGCATCATTGACATGCTGCCTGACCCCACGGCAGATTTGCTCCTCCTGCTGCTCACAGGCCCACCCCCTTTGCCAAGATCTAACACCTTTTGCAAGCTCCCCATTTTTGACCTGGCTGACCTGCCAGCCACTGCCAGTTCTCTTCACCTCTGCACCTGGTCTTGATTCCTCAACCTTTACCTGGATCAGACCTTTGCTGACCAACTATGAGGTGCACTCTGTCACGGGGTCAAGCTAGGGTACAAGGGGCCACTCCATGCGGCTTCCTGGCTCCAGGTCTCCAACCTGCCCATGGATCAGGACGATGTCCTCCACCTCCACCATGAAATCCAGGCACGCCTCGGCGAGAGCCGACTGCGGCTGGTGCCAGACCTGGACACCATCAACCATGTCTGCTCGCCAGTGGGAGTGGTCCCCAAGCCCCATAGTGATAAGAGGTGGACCATTTACCATCTCTCCCACCTGTGGAAACCTGGGTCCTGCCTCCCATCCATCAACCAGGGCATCCACATGTCCTTCATCACCATCCATTATGAGAGCCTCGATACAGTTATGGACTTTGTCCACAACCACCCTGGTGCTTGGCTGTGGAAAGTATTGGAAGGAGTGAACCAGTAATGTGTTACCATTGCTGGTTCAGGGATCCTGGGGAAGAAACCACTGATCAGCTAAGGCAGAGGCAAGTAGTTATCTTGACAGTGCCTTCCCTATATCAGAGGGGCTTGTAGAGCTAAGTCTGAGGATATTTCAGCTTAGATACACTCCATAAATAGAGGATATCAGGGGGTTGCAGTAGTAATCGAGGAGCAACTACCAATGTAGGCAACTTGGCTCTTGCAGGAGGAAGAGAGATGGAGAAGAAGAAAAGGAAGCAGACCTTGCTATGCGAGGATGTGGGAACTAGTTCGAATGTCTCTGCAACTGTATCTACAATTGAGTCGATGTATATATATGTGTTTTCCTGTGATGGCAATGCCTTCATGAAGTTGGCTATGTCTTCGCTATATTGAGGGCATGATGCCTGTGTTGAGTCTTGGAGAGTATGGAGCATCATTTGGGATCTTGAGTAGAGACAGTGTAACATTGTAGGAGCTTATCTTTGAATGTGTGTGTGGGGTTGCATATATATGCTATCTTTCCCTATCACAGAGGAGTGTGTTCCTATCTTTGCTAATATATACAGTCCACACTCATCTGACACAAATTTTGTCTCAGAGATATGGGTCCAGGGTCCCCACAGTCATGGAACAATAGCCGGAATTGGGTAAATGCAGTCCTATAGCCAGATGTGGCAGTCCGAAATTGGACTTTTCTTGACACGTCATGGCCTAACAGTGTCAAAATAATTTTTGAGGAATTTTGATGCATCTTGGATGCCTGTGTTGGAGCTCCACAATCTAACAGATTGTTCCAAGGTCGAAAATGCGAGTGACTGTATATTCCAACACAGCTGAAGGGTGCGCTGGCGACGCTGGTTGGTGATGGATGCCGTTTGGGCAACCAAATCAAGCTCAATGCTGAGGATCTTGAGTTTGGTCATAGCCCAGAATGTTTTCTTGACACTGATCTTGAAGCTGAGCACCGCTGTGGCAAGGCTGAGGACCTGGATTGGGGTGGCAGGGTCGGCATCACAGTCTGAGGCTCCAAAGAAGTCATCCAGGTAGTGTGACACATTGGAGTGAGATGTACATGCCGTTACAGATCACAAGGTGAAGGAGGAGAGCCAGTGCAGGAATTTGGTGAAGATGTTGAACAGGAAGGGCAAGGAGCGGGTGCCGAAGGCGAGCATAGATTCCTGGTAGTAGATTCCATCGAAATGGATGCCCATGAGGTGGGCATCCGACCTGGCCACAATGACATGGCAAAAAGTGTCCTCCAGGTCTGCTTTCTGTTGGAATATACAGTCACTCACATTTTCGACCTTGGAACAATCTGTTAGATTGTGGAGCTCCAACACAGGCATCCAAGATGCATCAAAATTCCTCAAAAATTATTTTGACACTGTTAGGCCATGACGTGTCAAGAAAAGTCCAATTTCGGACTGCCACATCTGGCTATAGGACTGCATTTACCCAATTCCGGCTATTGTTCCATGACTGTGGGGACCCTGGACCCATATCTCTGAGACAAAATTTGTGTCAGATGAGTGTGGACTGTATATATTAGCAAAGATAGGAACACACTCCTCTGTGATAGGGAAAGATAGCATATATATGCAACCCCACACACACATTCAAAGATAAGCTCCTACAATGTTACACTGTCTCTACTCAAGATCCCAAATGATGCTCCATACTCTCCAAGACTCAACACAGGCATCATGCCCTTGATACAGCGAAGACATAGCCAACTTCGAGGAGGCATTGCCATCATAGGAAGACACATATATATACATCAACTCACTTGTAGATACAGTTGCAGAAAGTCATTCAAACTAGTTCCCACATCCTCACATAGCAAAGGTCTGCTTCCTCCTCTTCTCCATCTCTCTTCCTCCTGCAAGAGCCAAGTTGTCTATATTGTTAATTGCTCCTTGATCACTACTGCAACCATCTGATATCCTCTATCTACGGAGTGTATCTAAGCTGAAATATCCTCAGACTTAGCTCTACAAGCCCCTCCAATATAGGGAAGGCACTGTTGAAATAGCTACTCGCCCCTGCCTTAGCTGATCAGTGGTTTCCCCAGGATCCCTGAACCAGCAATGGTAACACATTACTGGTTCACTCCTTCCAATACCCAGGACCTTTGTCGCGGCCTCCAGCCTCTCCCGGTGCGCCGCCTCCCTCCTATGGAATGGCCTCGCCCCCGCCACGCGCGCACAATCAACTGCAGTGCACAGCAACTATTGCACCTTTGCCTCCACCATCCTTGGTCTGGCTGACCCCTTCCCAGCCTCACCCACCATGCTCATTGAGTGGGTTGCACACCACCATGTGGCTGGCAAGTCCTTCAACACAGTCAAGCACAACCTCTCCATGCTCAAGTCCCAGCACATCAACTTGGGCCTCCCCACCACAGCTTTCGACTCCCCCCAGCTTGAGCAGGTGGTACAAGGCTTCAAACAGGTCATGGGCAACCCCCTCCCTGTTGCCAAACTCCCCATCACCCTTCCACTCCTGTGACAGCTTGTTTGTGCATCCCCCCACACAGCCGCATGTTCTGAGCCGCCTTTGCCTGCTTCCTATGTGCAGGCAAGCTCACCTGGAACACCCTTGGTCCAAACGTCCTCCACATCTCCACCATCTCCTTTGCCACAAATGGCTCATACACCACTATCACATTGCTGGTGAGCAAGACAGACCCCTTTTGCCAGGGCACAAAACTCACCACACCTGCCATCCCCCTCAGCACCTGTGCAGTGGCCCACCTCTGGGCCATCTGCCACCGGCGCGCCCCCCAGGAGCCCCTCTTCATCCTCGAGGGCAGCCACCCCTTTGACTGCAACTCCTTTGTTGCCATGCTCCACCACTGCCTTGAGGCCTGCGGTGTTGCGCTGTCTTCATACTCCAGGCACTCCTTCCGGCACGGTGCCGCCATGTGGGCAGCCACCAACGGTGCCAACTCCGATACAATCTGGGCCCTGGGCTGGTGGCACAGTGACTGCTTCCATTGCTATGTCGACAAGTCTGCCAATGTTTGTGCTGCCACTTCCAGGATGGCCCTCTACACAAACGCCTCTGCCAGCTTGTGCCTCAACACCCTGGTGTGGCACAACTTCTGATCAGCCTGTTCTTCTCATGGGACCTGGGCCAGAGCCCCAGCCTCAACTCGTGACCATCACACCTAATGGTACACCACTCATCCACAGGGTGGCCATGGCTGGGAGCTCACAAGCGACTCTCACTCGAGTTAGGCAATCTTAGGTTTTTTTTTTCCACCACTTGTGTGACAGTGTGGCTAATAATTAGATCATTGATTATGAACAAACCTTGGATGAACTACACTCATGAGAAGATCAAATCCATCAAGAACAACTGGAGAGAAACCCATTATTTGGAAGACACCAATCTGGAGGTGTAG
This sequence comes from Ustilago esculenta, assembly GCA_020827535.1. Taxonomy (NCBI): domain Eukaryota; kingdom Fungi; phylum Basidiomycota; class Ustilaginomycetes; order Ustilaginales; family Ustilaginaceae; genus Ustilago; species Ustilago esculenta. The sequence goes on from JAAKGJ010000023.1 coordinate 264,439, forward strand.
CGTATTATGCTAATCAGGAACATCAGGCTCCCCAACCAAGACAATATGGAAGTGTATGTTACAACTGCAACAAGATTGGTCACTTTGCTCTAGAATGCAGATCGAAGCCACACATAGTATGCAAGTCCCCCCCCCCCCCCCCCCACACTCATGAACCTGAACAGAAGGTCCCAACTAGCATCCAACCTGGAAACCCCCCTAAACCCAATGAAAACCCTGGAAAAATGGTATCATACTATCTAGGAGTTGAAAATCTGACCAGAGACAGCACTGAACACAAAGTGCATTACATAGAAGATGATGGGAACTTACAATGGGTAATTGATTCAGGGTCATTGATCCACCTTTGCAACAATGCGCAAATGTTTAACACACTGAAGAGGGGAGACATTGGAAAGGTCAGAAGCGGTGGTGGAGAGACGTCTGACATACAAGGGTTAGGAGAAGTTACCTTGAAGCTGAAGGGAGAAGGCACCTATGACAAGTTCAAACTAACCAATGTACATTATGTTCCTGATTTCAGTGTAAATCTAATAGTGGTAGGTATTATCAGAGAACAGAGCCTTGTCGTCTTCCACAGAAACAGTGGGGAAATCTAAACCAAAGATGGAAACATCATATGTAGGTGTCAGGGTTGGGACCGATATCGAGCGAGCAGGCGAGGTCCAGCTATCCAGATCCAAAATACATGTGTGCGAAATTGAGGATAAATGGGCCTTATCCTCGATTTGAGCGAAATCAAGTTTAAGGCCTCCTTAACCTCAATGTTGGCTAACCCTGTTGGCACCCCATCCAGAGGTCATGCAACACATTCATGGGAGGTAATACGACTATACACCCAACTACCAAGGGTGCACTAGTTGGCAATTGGAGTGTGTTGAGTGAGTGTCTTACACTCGCTATTGCTATGTAAAGCACTGGTGTAGGTTCCAGGGCTGCAGTTGAGGTTCCACCTGCAATGTAAGTGTCACAGGGTCAGTGATGGTGCTGACCTGATGTTGCAAAGGCTCCCTTCTCTACTGGAGCTTGCACACAATGCTGGGTAATCACAACTACCTGTATTGCGATTGCTATGATGCTTGGAGACTGATACTAAGTACTAAAGAAGGTAAAGACTAGAGTGGATGAGGATCCACATGTCTGGTGATGAGAAACCCACAACATGTATAGGCCTACCTCCTGGGCAGGCCATGCTACTTGAGCTCCTAGCTCAAGGCATTTGCCTCCTGGGCAAGCTTGTCTACCTAGCAAGTCCTCCTCCTCACCTCCTGCATACCCCTATCTTTGGTACCCAAGCTCCAGGCCCCACTCATGCCTCCTGGGCCTGCATATGGAGAGGCCCCAGCTTCCTTCATGAAAAGTTCCTCATTCCCTGTGCCTCCTATCACTGCATAAGGCCTCATATGCCAGCCTTAATAAGTTGGTGCTGTCTCCTTGCCTGTGCCTCTCCTTGTGGTCCAACTTGCCTGGAGTCTACGTGCTGGCATGCAGTAGAGCCTGAATTCGAGGTGAAGGGGCCCTCATCCTTGATTTCGCTGAGATCGAGGTTAAGACCCTGTTTATCCTTGATTTCGCATACCCAGGCACTAGGCCTGTGTACGCCCCATAACAGTAGGTTCCACTACGAAAGGAACCTGTCCATACTCGATGCTAACTGTATAATCACAGAAGAAGCATATTTCACTGAAATGATGAGAGGCAACATCTACAACTGGCATGCAAGACTAGGACACATTAGCTACAGTGCTGTCAAGGAAACCTCAAAGATTACCAATGGCATCGAACTGGAAAGATCAAGGAACTGACCAACATGTGAAATGTGCAGTCTAGCAAAGGGCAGAGCATCAATTGGACAAGAAGGGGTGGAACAACACAAAAGAACCTCTAGAGCTGATTCACTCAGATGTTATTGGGAAGATGCCTCACAAATCCTTCATTGGAGACAAGTATGTAGTCACTTTTATTGACGACTTGAGCCAATATGTTGCATTTCACCTAATGGAGAGAATGTCAGAAGTGCTGGAATGTTTCAAGTCATTCAAGGACACCTTCAAACTGGCAACAGGAAAGAAGGTAAAACAACTTTGCAGTGACAATGGTGGCAAATATACAGGGAATGTGTTCAAAGAATTCCTTTGTTCCAAAGGAATACTCCAGGAATTAACAGCCCCATACAAGCCCAAACAAAATGGAACTGCAGAGCAGATGAACTGCAGTCTGTGTACTATGGTAAGATGTATGCTTATAGATTGCGGAGGACCATATGCCCTCTGGGGTGATGCAATAATACATGCAGCATATGTAAATAATCACATTTCATGAAGAACCAGAGAGAAACACACCCCACTGGAGTTGCTCACTGGGGAAATGCCCACCACAGCTCTCCTGAAGCTATTTGGTTGTGGAGGTTATATGGTGGTAAAACCCCACAAAGTCAGCAAGTTTGGACCATGAAGCTGGAAAGTAATTTACATTGGCATAACACCAGGAATAAAAGTGTACAGGGTCCTAACTTTAGACAATATGGCTTGGCACACTTCCAAACAAGAAAAATTCCAAGAACACAACTTCCCCTTTAAAACAAACAAAAACATTGTCAAGGTCAACAGACTAAACATAAGATATCTCCTAAATGACAATGACAACAAGGACTTAATTGATGATGGTATGGGTCCTACAAATTCAAGGTACCCCATGTACCATACCACATTCAACACCGACAACCTCAAACCATGAAGCCTTGCAGAGGCCAAAACACAGCCAGACTGGAATAAGTGGGAAGAGGCAGTGAACAAAGAACTCAAGTCTCACAAGGAAAATAACACATGGGAGTTAGTACCAAAACCACAAGGAGTAAATATTGTGAGCTGCAAATGGGTGTTCAAGATAAAAAAGAATCCCAATGGTAGTGTTGACAGGTACAAGGTGAGGCTTGTAGCACAAGGTATCACACAATGCAAGGGCATAGACTATGACAAAACATTCTCCCCCATAATGAGATTTCATACCCTTTGTATCATCCTAAACCTTATGAACCAACATGATCTCATAACACACCAAATGGACATAACAACTGCTTTCCTCAATGGAAAGCTTAAGGAAGATGTATACATGGAAAGCCCAATACCAGCAAATGGGAAAGTCTGCAAGTTAATCAAATCATTATATGGACTAAAACAAGCTGGGCAAACTTGGTTTGAACATATCAATGAAAACTTGTGCAAACAAGGATACTGTCAATCACACACAGACAGCAGCTTATACATCAAAGATCAGATGAATAAAGGAAAAAGGGTAAACATTGGATTCTATGTAGATGACATAGTAATCTGTACAAAGTCTCAAGAACACATGGATGAGACCAAACAGATCCTAACTACATACAAGATTGTTGCAGTGGGTGTGTGCACAGGCAGTGTAGTGAAAATTTTCGTTTACCAGGGTTCACTACAAGTATATATACTGGTGTTCAGGCCGGAAATTACCCCCAAAATATAACTTCCATATACTCCTCATTGTGCACTTTCAGAAGCACAACAGGTTATGAGCCCAACTGTGTGTGCATAAGCCCACTCACACAAAGTCTTCAGATCAAGAACTACACACTGCGCACTTACACACTTATGCACTTCACACTTTGCACTGCGCACTTATGCACTTACACACTTACACACTTCCCACTTTGCACTGCACACTTATGCACTTATGCACTTCACACTTCAAGATGGATGGAGAATGTTCGAATGTACAGTCACTCATGTTTTCGACTTTGGCACAATCTGTTAGATTGTGAAGCTCCAACACAGGCAACCAGGTTGCATCAATATTCCTAAAAATTATTTCCACACTGTTAGGCCACATTGTGTCAAGAAAAGTCCAATCTTGGGACCCCACACCCAGCTACAGGCAACATTTTACCTGGTTTTGGCTATTACTCCATGATTGTGTGCACCCCAGACCAATATATCTGAGACACAATTTGTGTCAGATGAGTGTGGACCGTATATATTAACAAAGATAGGAACACACTCCTCTGTGATAGGGAAAGATAGCATATATATGCAACCCCACACACATGCTCAAAGATAAGCTCCTGCAACACTTCACTGTCTCTACTCAAGATCCCAAATGATGCTCCATACTCTCCAAGACTCAACACAGGCATCATGCCCTTGATACAGCGAAGACATAGCCAACTTTGAGAAGGCATTGCCATCATAGGAAAACACATATATACGCATTGACTCACTTGTAGATACAGTTGCAGAAAGTCATTCAAACTAGTTCCCACATCCTCGCATAGCAAGGTCTGCTTCCTCCTCTTCATCTCTCTTCCTCCTGCATGAGCCAAGTTGCCTATATTGTTAATTGCTCCTTGATCACTACTGCAACCCTCTGATATCCTCTATCTATGGAGTGTATCTAAGCTGAAATATCCTCAGACTTAGCTCTACAAGCCCCTCCAATATAGGGAAGGCACTGTCGAAATAGCTACTCGCCCCTGCATTAGCTGACCAGTGGTTTCCCCAGGATCCCTGAACCGGCAATGGTAACATATTACCGGTTCACTCCTTCCAATAGTAATCAGGCCTACAGCGACGAGGACCTGTACTCCACGCCCATGGGGTCCAGGGTCCAGCATAAGCCAGCAGCCACTACTGAGCCAGAAGAAGGGACCCCTCCCACAAAGAATGACCTCAAGTATCCCTTCCCCAAGTTCAATGCTCACAATGTCAAGATGTTCCTCATCGAAGCCATGACCTGGCTGCAACACAATGGAGTAATGGACCACAAGACCATGATCAAGTACACTGAGAGTCACCTGGAAGGAGCAGCACGAGAGTGGTGGAAGGCCAAGCTTAGGACTGATAGGAATCAGCAGGGCCAGCTCTTCCATGATTGGGACTTCTTCACACTCAGGTTATGAGAACAGTACAGTTGTCATAATGACAGACTGGATGCTTACAACAAGCTACAAGGGCTCAAGATGGAAAGTGATGCTCCAGGAGCAGCTACATGCCATGTAGAGTGCTTTAGGGACCTGGAAAGCCAGGCCAACATTGATGACAACAAGCTCATTGTGTTCCTCTTCAGGAACAGCCTCACTCACATTCTCCAGGAGAAGTTCGAGAGGAACCCTCCAGAGGATCCCTGGAGCTGGTACAGGGAGGTCAAGGCCATTGACAAGAGTCATATTGCCACCTACCCTGGTGCCCCTACTTGGAGCAGGCTGGACATGGGCCTGCGAGGCTCAAGCAGGCTGGGAGCCAGAACAGCCCCTGCAAGGACCATGGGAGCCAGCAAAGGGGCCTCATGGCCCAGGGCTATGGGAGGCACAGTCACACCAGCCAGGCCTGCAACTACAGAGGGATGACCAGGCAATTGCATGGGGAGCAAGCCTCTACCTCCACACCTGGCCCAGAAGCTCCCAGTGACAGGAACCCCCACTACCTTTCATAGCAGTGTCTGTCACATCTGTCAGGGAACCGGGCATTGGTCCTACAACTGCCCAAATAAGAATGCTGGAACTGCTTGACCCAAGCCCAGCAGTCCTTGAGTAGCAGTTCACCCAGTAGTGGAGGAGTTGCAAGAGGAACCAGATGACCCGGAGGGCCAACCCCCACAGGAAGAGGAGTTGGACCTAGGCGAGTATAGGCAGGAGCCTGAAGAGAGCCAGGGTGATCAGGGAAACAAGCTTGGGGAGGTGCAGTGAAGGCCTGCCTTGCCCTGGAACCTACCTTGCCATCCCAATGTATATATCAAGACTGTCAATACTGTTTCTCCACCAGCACTACTCAAGTGACAGTGCTTGAGCTCGAAGGCTCCATCAATGGCCAACAGGCTCACATCCTTGCCAACACAGGTGCTGGACTGTCCATATTATCTCAAGATTTCATTCAAAGACATCAAGTAACTACAAAAACCATAAAAACAAGGGAAGTACATAGCATAACTGGCCACAAGCTCACAATCAGCAGCAGTGCCAACATAGCCATGGAAGTAGGGGGTCAGCCACTGGGAAACCTCAAGGTACCAGTGGCCCAGTCCTCGGACTATGATCTAATTCTGGGCTTTGATGAGCTCAAAAGGTGGAAACCAAGAATTGACTGGGATACCAGGCAAGTGGAATTCAAGTCATGTCTGGGAAATGCAAAATTGAGGATAAGGGTACCTTTATCCTTGATTTTGGCAACCACCCATGCCACATGGTCATGAATTTGTCTTGACTACTCAATTGATCAAGGCTGCATTGCATGATGGGCCCATAGGATTCATGCTACTGGAAGCCCCTCCCAGCTTGTTACCAGCCTTTGGATTTGTGCCCACAGGCAATGATTGTGGTGTGGAAATGGAGGTAGAGCCTGAGGCCCCAATGCAAATGGAGATACCAGCCCCATATAAGCACCTCAAAGGGGTCTTCTGTGAGGTAGAAGCTGACAAGCTGCCTCCTCATGCTGATCACAATTTGCACATTGAGCTGGTACCAGGAGGGAAGCCTCCTCAGGGCCTGTTGTACCTCAAGGGACCCAAGGAGATGGCAGAGCTCAGGAAGTACCTTGAGGAGAACCTCAAGAAGGGCTTCATCAGGCCCTCCAAGAGCCCTGCGCAATCACCAGTGCTCTTCATACCCAAGAAGGATGGGGGCCTGTGACTGTGTGTAGACTATTGGGGACTCAACAAGGTCACTGTCAAGAATTGCACTCCACTACCTCTCATCGAGGAGCAGCTGTTTCTACTCAGGCAGGCTACCATCTACATGAAACTGGACCTCAAGGCAGCATACAATCTGGTGCGCATTGCTCCAGGAGACGAATGGAAGACAGCCTTTGGTACTCAACTGGGCCTCTATGAGTACCTTGTGATGCTGTTTGGGCTAGCAAATGCTTCAGCTTAATTTCAGTTGCTAGTAAACCACATATATCAGGATATCATTGGTATCTATGTGGTGGTGTACCTTGATGACTTCCTCATCTTCAGTAACAACAAGGAAGAGCATGTTGCACATGTGCAGGAGGTGCTGAAGCAATTACAGGAGAACTGGCTGTTTGCAAAGCTGACCAAGTGCACTTTCCACACTGATACTGTGGAGTTCCTGGGGTACATCATCAAGCCAACTGGCATTGAGATGGACCCTGAGAAGGTGTGAGTGATCAAGGAATGGCCTCTACCAGCAAGCATTCACAACATACAGCAGTTCTTGGGGTTCACAAACTTCTATCAAAGGTTCATTGCAAACTTTGCAAGGATTGCTAGGCCCCTGACCTTGCTGGTCAAACCAGTGGAGAGGTTCAAGAAGCTGCAGCTCGACAAGGAGGCCCAGGGGGCATTCTACAAGCTGATCAAAGCTTTCACCACTGCAGGAGTCTTATGACACTTCCAGTATGACATGCCCACATGGTTGGAGACAGATGCAAGTGATTTTGCAATTGCAGGAGTACTCAAGCAGGAGCATGAGCATAGGTGGCATCCCATCACCTACTACTCAAGGAAAATGACCTCAGTGGAGTGCAACTATGAGATACATGATAAGGAGCTCCTTGCTGTAGTTGCCTGTCTATGTCAGTGGTGCCACATGCTCACAGGTATCCCATCTCAGTTGGTATTCCTCACCGACCACAAGGCTCTCAAGTACTTCAAGTCGCAATGACGGATCATGGGCAGACAAGTGAGATGGGCTGTGTTGCTAGCTGACTTTGATTTCATGCTCCAATATTGGCCTGGAGACAAGGCCAGTGAGCCTGATGCCCTTACTCGACAACAGGACATGCAGCCCATGGGTGAAGAGGTGGAACACAATGTTTGGCAACTATTGCCAGCTAGGGTTTTCATGCCAGAAGCTGAAATCAAGTTTAAGGCCCCATCATCCTCGATTTCAGATGCATACTGGCAATGCAACCATGGCTGAAATTGCAAATGGTTGACTCGAGCAGCTAGCCTGTACCATCCAGCCCCTGGACCAGGAGCTCCTGGCAATGCATGAGGTCCAACCTTTCAAAGACAAGGACAGCCTGTGGTACCAGAAGGGAAGGCTAGTGAACCCTTGGGTCATGCTACCAGGCAAGCAGGGCTGTGGAGACTTGCAAGGAGCTGCTCAAGTAAGGGAAGCCTCCCTCTCAGTGAAGCACTTGTGATACATGGTCATGTCCCAGTGCCATGATGGAGCCACTGCTGGCCACAGAGGTAGGGATGCCACCCTGGAGCTGGTATGATGCCACTATTGGTGGCCAGGAATGAGCGCCTGGGTAGCAGACTATATAGCAAGCTGCCCTGTGTGTGCTCAATACAAGACTCCATACCACAAGCCCTACAGCCTATTGCAGCCACTGTCCACGCCTGAGTGGCCCTGGGGCTCAATATCCATGGACTTCATCAAGGGCCTGCCCACATCCAATGGGTACAACTCCATCCTTGTCATAGCTGACTGTCTCATGAAGCTAGCTGTTCTAGCACCTACATACAAGACAGCTACCTCCCAGGACACTGCAGAGCTGTTCAGGGCCCATGTGATGAAGCAATTTGGAGCCCCGGACCACATCATCTATGATAGAGGCCAGCAGTTCATCTCAGCAACCTGGAAGAAGTTCACAGAGGCCCTGCTCATCAAGCACTTGCTCAGTACGGCTGACCACCCACAAACTGATGGTCAAACAGAGAGGGTGAACCAAGTGGTAGAGCAGTACCTGCAAATGTATTAAAACTACGAGCAGGACGATGTTACAGAGTGCACACTGGTCGAGTGCCTGAGCACACAAAATCGAGGATAAGGGCCCCTTAAACTCGATTTCGAGCTCTACCGCATGCAGGTGCGCAAACCCTCAGTGTAGCACATCCTGACAAAAGGGCACAAGCGAGGAAGGGGCATTAGCTCAGTAGGGCTGGTGTAGGAGGCCCCATGTAGGAGGTAGGACATATAGGAATTAAGGGGTTTTCACAAGGGGAGCTGGGGCCTTGCCGGTTGCAGGTCCAGGAGGCCTGAGCAGGCCCAGAGCTCGAGTGCCAAAGATAGGGGCACGAGGAGGGCTCACCAAGTAGCAGAGCCTGCCCTGGAGGCAGGTGCCTCGAGCCAGGAGCTTGAGGAGCATGGCCTATCCCAGAGGTAGGCCTATATATGCCAAGGTCTTTTCATCATCAGATGAGTGGATCCTCATCCACTGTAGTCTTTACCATCTTTGTCTTTAAGTATCAGTCTTTTAAGCATCATCATGATTGCAATACAGGTAGTTGTGATTACTTTGTACAGTGTGCAAGCTCCAGGAGTTGAAGGAGCATCAAGAACATCAGGTCAGCACCATCACTGACCCTGCAACACCTACATCACAGGCGGAACCTCAACTGTGGCCCTGGGACCTACACCAGTGCCTTACACAACAGCAGTGAGGGTCTTACACTTGCTCAGCATGCTCCAATTAACAACTAGTGCACCCTTGGGAGTTGGAGGTGCCATCATATTGCTCCAATGAATGTGCCGTGTGACCTCTGGACGGGGTGCCAACAGGGTTAACCAATATCGAGTTTAAGGAGGCCTTAAACTCGATTTCGCACACGCATAGTCAGATCTGCATAGCCGCACTGGTCATCACACTCGATATTGGTCCCCAACCCTGACACAAGGCTGAGAGGCAATGTTCAGCAGGGGAGCCCCGGTCCACAACCCACCAGCGTGGGTAGAGGCCCCTCGCGACCAAAAGGAGGAGGACCGGGGCTGGAAGCTCTGCACTCCACAATGCCAACTCCTGGAAGGTGGGAGGGTGCATAGGAGGGGGAGGACCAGGAGAACAAGGAGGAGACCCAGGCAGCGACTCAGGGGTGAGTTGCTGCATGACCGATGGGTCAAAGATGGGTGTAGGTGCATGCAGCACCTCATCCACAACAGTGTCAGCAGGAGGAGGAGGAGGCACCGGGTGACAGAGCTCCTCCTCCCAACAAGCCATGGCCTCCGTGGAGGTCTCCCTGAAGGCTCAAACTTCAGAGGGACCAGGAGGCCCTAAGGGCACAGTGGGGCTGGCTGTGAAGGCATCGGCCAATGGATCCCCAGGATCCAAGCAGCAATGGTCGCTCAGGGGAGTGACCAGGCCAGAGCTGGCAGGAGGAGAGGAAGGGGCAGCTGTCAACTGAGGGTGTCGCAGCTTGACCACCAGCCTCCATCAAGGAGGCTCTTCCACCACAAGAGCAGCTGGTGGGGGGCCAGGGACCTCAAGGGGCCCCGCCAGGAGGGGAAGATTGGCCCCTGGCACCAAGGGCAGGGTGTGAGGTGGCACCTGGGACTCCTCAAAGGGAGGAGGAGGAGGAGAGACCTCCTCCAGAAGGAAAAGGGCCCTCATGAGCCTGAACCAGGCACCGGAGAGGAAGAGGGGCCTGGAACAGGCACTGAAGAGGAGGAAGGAGCAGCAGCGCTGCGGCATTTGCAGGCTGAGCGCCATGAAGAAGAATTAGACCAACGAGGCATGATGATGCAAATGTTGAGGGGCAATGAGGAGGAGGTGGGAGGAAAATGTCACTGGTGGCGTCCAAATGTTGGTCTTGTAGGCCAGGCGCAGGACTTCATTTGCCTCGACAGAGCTCAGCCTTGGAAGGGGGGGTAGTGTTATGGGGAGCACACAGGCCTAGTGCCTGAGTACACGAAATCGAGGATAAACAGGGTCTTAACCTCGTTTTCGGTGAAGTCGAGGATAAGGGCCCCTTAAACTTGATTTCGAGCTCTACCACATGCAGGTGCATGAACCTCCAGTGGAGCACATCAGGACAAGAAGCACAGGTGAAGGAGGGGCATTAGCTCAGTAGGGCTGGTGTAGGAGGCCCCATGTAGGAGGTAGGACATATAGGAATTAAGGGGTTTTCACAAGGGGAGCTGGGGCCTTGCCGGTTGCAGGTCCAGGAGGCCTGAGCAGGCCCAGAGCTCAAGTGCCAAGGATAGGGGCACAAGGAGGGCTCACCAAGTAGCAGAGCCTGCCCTGGAGGCAGGTGCCTCGAGCCAGGAGCTTGAGGAGCATGGCCTATCCCAGAGGTAGGCCTATATATGCCAAGGTCTTTTCATCATCAGATGAGTGGATCCTCATCCACTTTAGTCTTTACCATCTTTGTCTTTAAGTATCAGTCTTTCAAGCATTGTCATGATCGCAATACAGGTAGTTGCAATTACTTTGTACTGTGTGCGAGCTCCAGGAGTTGAAGGAGCACAGGAACATCAGGTCAGCACCATCACTGTCCCTGCGACAACTACATCACAGGTGGAACCTCAACCATGGCCCTGGAACCTACACCAGTGCCTCACACAGCAGTAGCAAGGGTCTTACACTCACTCAACATGCTCCAATTGCCAACTAGTGCACCCTTGGGAGTTGGAAGTGCCATCATATTACCCCAAGTGAACATGCTGTGCAACCTCTGGATGGGGTGCCAACAGGGTTAGCCAATATTGAGTTTAAGGAGGCCTTAAACTCGATTTTGCCAAAATTGAGGATAAGGGCCTCTTAACCTTGATTTCACACACACATTTCTGGATCTGCATAGCCAAACCTCGCCACACACTCGATATCGGTCCCAACCCTGAAAATGTTCACCTACAGCATGTTAAGGTGCAGCGGCTCCCGGAGGGATTGTGGGCGCAGGTCGAGGAATTGGGGGGGCGGCGCCAGGAGCAGGAGCAGGCTGTTATGGGGTGTACACAGGCCTAGTGCCTGAGCATGCGAAATCGAGGATAAACAGGGCCTTCACTTCAATTTTGGCAAAATCGAGGATAAGGGCCCCTTAACCTCGATTTCAGACTTTACCATGTGCAGGTGTCCAGGCTCAAGGTGAGTTGGACCATGAGGAGTGGCACAGCCAAGGAGATGGCACCAACTCAGTAAGGCTGGCATAAGAGGCCCTACGCAGGGATAGGTGATATAGGAATTGAGGAGCTTTCACAAGGAGAGCTTGGGCCTCGCTGTCTGCAAGCCAGGAGGCACAGGCGGGCCTGGAGCTTGAGTACTGAGGACAGGGGTACTTAGTATTGGAAGGAGTGAACCAGAAATGGAGTTACCACTACCAGTTCAGGGATCCCGGAAAAGGGGAAACCACTGATCAGCTAAGGCAAGGCAATTAGCTATCTCAACTATGCCTTCCCTATATCAGAGGGGCTTGTAGAGCTAAGTCTGAGGATATTTCAGCTTAGATACACTCTGTATGTAGAGGATATCAGAGGGTTGCAGTAGGGATCGAGAAGCAATTACCAATGTAGGCAACTTGCTCATGCAGAAGGGGAGAGAAGAAGAAGAAGAAGAGAAGAGCAGACCTTGCTATGTGAGGATGTGGAAACTAGTTTGAATAACTTTCTGCAACTGTATCTACATGTGAGTCAATGTATATATATGTATTTTCCTGTGATGGCAATGCCTTCTCAAAGTTGGCAATGTTGTCACTATATCAAGGGCATGATACCTGTGTAGGATCCTGAAGAGTATGGAGCATCATTTGGGATCTTGAGTAGAGACAGTGAGTATTTAGAAGCTTATCTTGTGCACATGTGTTGCATATTTATGTTATCTTTCCCTATCATGGAGGAGTGTGTTCCTATCTTCCCAATATATATGGCCCACACTCATCTGACACAAATTGTGTCTCAGGGATATCAGTCCAGGGTCCCCACAATTGTGGAGTGATAGCCAAAACCAGGTAAGTGTTGCCTGTAGCCAGATGTGGGGTCCCAAGATTGGACTTTTCTTGATGCAACATGGTCTAACAGTGTGGAAATAATTTTGAGGAATATCACATGTCCTAGTTGCCTGTGTTGCACCTCCATGATCTAACAGATTGTGTCAAAGTCAAAATTGCGAGTGACTGTATATTCCAACACCTTTAACCTTGATTTCATATTCCCCAGACACAACTCAAATTCCACTTGCCCAGTATCCCAATTGATCCTTGGCTTCCAACTCTTGAGTTTGTCAAAGCCCTGGATTAGGTCATAATCTGAGGCCTGGGCCACTGGTACCTCAAGGTTACCCAGTGGCTGGCCCCCTACTACTACTGCTATGCTGGTGCTACTGTTGATTGTGAGTGTGTGGCCAGTTACACCATGTACTGACCTTGTTTTTATGTTTTTTGTAGTTACTTGATGTCATTGAACAAACTCTTGAGACAATATAGACAGCCCAGCACATGTGTCAGCAAGGATGTGAGCTTGATGGCCTTCAATTGAGCCCTCAAGCTTGAGCACCACTGCTTGGGAAACACTGGTGGTTGAGAAACAGTATTGACAGCCTTGGTATAGACATTGGGAAGGTGAGGTGGGCTCCAGGGCAATGCAGGCCATCACTGTATCTCCCCATGCTCATTTCCCTGGTTGCCTTGGCTCTCCTCGCCGTCAGGTTCCTGCCTGTACTCACCTAGGTCAAGCTCCCCTTCTTGTTGCAGTTGATCCTCTGGGTCAGCTTGTTCCTCAGGCAGCTCCTTGAGTACTGGGTGAGCTGCTACTCAAGGCCCACTAGGTCTGGGAGGAGCTGCTCCTGCATTCTTGTTTGGGCAACTGTAAGACCAGTGCCCTGTTCCTTGACAGATGCGGCAGACACTGCCACCAAAGGTAGTGGGTGTGCCTGCTACTGGAAGCTTCTGAGCTAGGTGTGGTGGCAGGGGCCTACTATCAGCATGATTGCCTGGTCAACTTTCTGATGCCACTGGTTGAGCCAGAGTGCTCATACCACCAGTGGTCCTGGGCCAGGGGGCGCCTGTACCAGCTCCTACTGCTCTTGTGGTGGCTGTACTGGTTCCAGATGGCTTGTTCAGGCCTCACTGGCTCAAATCCTGTTGGCTCCAGGCAGGAATGCCAGGGTGGGTGGCAATATGACTCCTGTTGATGGCCTCAACCTCCCCATACCAACTCCAAGGATTCTCTGGGGGATTCCTCTCAAACTTCTCTTGTAGGCTATGAGTTAGACTGTTCCTGAACAGGAACATGATTAACTTGTTGTCATCAATGTTGGCCTGGCTCTCCAAGTCCCTGACTCACTCCACATGGCAGGTAGCTGCTCCTGGAGCATTGCTCTCCATCTTGAGGCCTTGCAGCCTATTGTAGGCATCCAGTCTATTGTTGCAACAACTGTATTGCTCTCATAGCCTGAGTGTGAAGAAATCCCAGTCATGGAAGAGCCAACCCTGCTGATTCCTATCAGTCCTAAGCTTGGCCTTCCACCATTCTTGAGTTGTACCTTCCATGTGGCTCATGGTGTAGTCAATCATGGTCTTGTGATCTGCTACACCATTATGTTGTAGCCAGGTCATTGCTTCAATGAGGAACATCTCTACAATGTGGGTGTCAAACTTGGGGAATGGGTACTTGAGGTTGTTCTTTGCAGGAGGGGCTCCTTCCTCTGGCTCAGTAGTAGCCACCATTCTACTCTGCACCCTGGACCCTGTGGGTGTGGAGTACAGCTCTTCATCTGTGTAGCCATGAGAGCTGGTTACTTGGGCATCCCCAGGTGTAGGCCTTGGTGGCAGTGATGGCATCTCAGGATCCTGGGGTTGGCCAGCACTATATATTTCCTCAAGACTGTAGCACTTGAGTAATAGCTCCAACTGCTTGCTGACAAGCTGAATGAGCTTGTCGAGCTTGTCAGTGAGGATATCCTGAGGCTCCATCACCTTGAACATGGGGCACTACTTGAACAATCCACTCTAATGTCAGGGTTGAGGCTGTTATTGAGTAAGCAACATTGAGGATTGGCTATCCAAATACACATGTGTGAAATTGAGGATAAATGGGGCCTTATCCTCAATTTGGGTGAAATTGAGTTTAAGGGCTCCTTAACCTTGATATTGGCTAACCCTGTTGGCACCCCACTCAGAGGTCACATGGCACATTCACTTGGAGTAATACAAGCACACACCCAATCACCAAGGGTGCACTACTTGGCAATGGAGCATGTTTGTGTGAGTGTAAGACACTCATACTGATATATGAAGGCACTGGTGTTGGTTCCAGGGCCACAGTTGAGGTTCTGCCTGCAATGTAGGTGTCGCAGGGTCAGTGACGGTGCTGACCTGATGTAACTAAGGCTCCTATGACTCCTGGAGCTTGCACACTATGCTGATAAGTTGCAACTACCTGTATTGCAACTGCTACAATGACTGAAGACTAAAAAGACTGAAACTACTTGGTAAAGAGGATAAAGACTAGAGTGGATCCTTGTCTAGTAATGAGAAAACTACAACATATATGGGCCTACCTCCTGGGCAGGCCATGCTCCTCAAGCTCCTGGCTCAAGGCACTTGCCTCCAGGGCAAGCCTGTCTACCTAGCGAGCCCTCTTCCTCGTCTCCTGAGGACCCTTATCCTCAGTAATCAATCTCCGGGCCCACTAATGCCTCCTAGGCCTGCAGATGGCAAGACCCAAGTTCTCCCTGTGAAATCCCCCATCTCCTATATCTCCTAACCCCCTTGTCATGCCTCTGCGCAACTATTGCATGAGAGAACCACTCACACAAGAGATCTCTTCCAAAATGCCAGCAAACCTTAGTGCTAGCGAAGCACTAACATTTGTATTGCTCAACTGCATATAGCCACATTCATGTGGTATATAGGTCAAGTGCTCAGTTCCCCCCTTTTGTAATGTCAAGCATTTTCCTCACAAATTACATGCTTTCAAGTATATGCATGTAACATTGGTAGCTTCTGTTCCTCTTTCCATACCTTACTTCCCTCACAATCACTGTACTCTTCACTACCTATCACCCCACTTCCTTTCAACATCACCCCTAACAACCCTGCCACAATACTGCCGCATTATGCCACTCAGGCACAGGGAGCCACACTCTGGCCTGCTTTCGAACACCCTGAGTGGGTAATCTGGTACTCCCAGTCACTTCCACCTTCTCCAACGCCTTCCCCAGCCTCGGAGGTTACCATTATGGCTGAATGTCCCATGATGTTGCCATCCCCCGCAACAGCTAACCCCACCCTCAACGAGGCACCTCAAGCCTCCCAGGATCAAATGCCTGCGTGGGTCCAAACCATTCTTGAACAGCAGGCCACTACCAACCGCCTGCTTGAGTCCTTTGTTGCCCAGCATTCTTTGCACCCAATCTCCTTTAGCCCAGCACCTCAACACCACTTCACACTGGGGCACACAGACCTGGGTCATCCGGATTTGCCCATCTTCTCAGCAGCACCATGTAAGCCTACCACCACTCCAGTCCTTATCAAGGAAGGGTGTTCCCTCATGCCAGAGGAAATAGCTATTTTCAAACCTGCTGGTGGTGACAATGTGGAAGTTTTTTGCAGACATATTAAGGACATTGCTTCTTTCAAGGGCCAAGCATCAGTTTGTGAAGTCCTTCCTCAATGCTTGTGAGGAACCGCAACGGAATGGTACACAAACCTAGACAAGGTTGAGCATGCTCAGCTGCAGGTCAGCACAAATGTGTGGGTGTGTCTTCTGCACAACCATTTTGGCCTAAGCATCAATGAGGTGCATCATGTTGGAATATACAGTCACTCGCGTTTTTGACTCCGGCATGATCTGTTAGATCATGGAGGTCCAACACAGGCAACCAGGATGTGTCAATATTCCTCAAAAATTATTTCCCCACTGTTAGACCACATTGCATCAAGAAAAGTCCAATTTTGGGACCCCACATCTGGCTATGGGCAACATTTACCCAGTTTCAGCTATTACACCATGATTGCGGGAACACCAGACCCATATCTCTGAGACACAATTTGTGTTGGATGAGTGTGGACCATATATATTTGGAAAGATAGGAACACACTCCTCCATGATAGGGAAAGATAAAGTATATATGCAACACACACACACTCAAGATAAGCTTTCATATGATTCACTGTCTCTACTCAAGATCCCAAACAATGCTCCATACTCTTCAGGATCCCATACAGGTATCATGCCTTCAATACAGCGACGACATTGCCAACTTTGAGAAGGCACTGCCATCACAGGAAAACACATATATACACTGATTCACATGTAGATACAGTTGCAGAAAAGTCATTTGAACTAGTTCCCACATCCTCACATAGCAAGGTCTGCTCTTCTTCTTCTCTTCTCCTCCTGTGAGAGAAAGATGCCTATGTTGGTAGTGGCTTCTCAATCCCTACTTCAACCCTCTGATATCCTCTACATATGGAGTGTATCTAAGCTGAAATATCCTCAGACTTAGCACTACAAGCCCCTCCAATATAGGGAAGGCACAGCCAAGATAGCTACTTGTCTTGCCTTAGCTGATCAGTGGTTTCCCTTTACCCTGGATCCCTGAACCCATACCAGTAGCCCAATTTCCAGTTCACTTCTTCCAATAGCATCCAGTGATATCAATTCAGCAACTCAAACCTTATGTATCTCCCAATACACCTGCTGTTACACCCCGTGTATACCCATGGGTCCTATACACATGACCTTACCAGGGAGACAGCCCTGATCACTGTTGATAGCTTGCTGCAGCAGCAGGTACCCCCATATATGTTGCTCATTCCATGACACAAGGTTCCCTTGGAACCTTGTCACATGTATTACTTAGTTTGCTCATTAGGAACCTAGTTGATACTATTGACCCCTTTCCACAGTACCTTACTGTTGACCAGCATGCCCACAGCCTCTCCATTCCCACCAACACCAACTGACTGTAGCTGCTTGCAGTTCTCAGATCCTACAGTCCTAACACCTGCCCAGTCCCAGAAGGTCTCTGAAATCCTCAAGGAGTGCAACACACACCTTCGAGGCCTTCAATACTTTGTCCACTGCAACCATGCTGGTTGCAATCAATGGGTTCCAGTGTCAACAATTGCCAATGACACCATCCTGCAGACATGGTGTGACTGCCAAGCCCTGCATGCCAATCCTCCTCTGTCAACCCAACCCCCTTCCTAAACCTGATCTTCATGCTTTCTGATTCCAACTCCATGTCTCTTTCAAGTGCATTTGGCCACCTCCACCAACCACAGGCATGATATCATGCAGCCCCTTCTCCCTCCATTGTCCCAGCTCCTACCATTGCCTTACCCCCCTTCCCCTCCAACACCACCAATCAACCCCAGTCCCACCTTCTTGTATGGTGCCCCCCTCTTGCTCTCCACCACCAATGAAGCAACACACATTGCCAGTATCACCTACTTCTACCCTCTTCTTGCATGTGCCAAGCTTCTGCCTCATTCAGGGTGCCATGCTGGTCTCCAGAACCACAGCTCCATGGTCCCTTTTCCTCATGGCCAGAAACCATGCAGCCACCCTCCACCTCATGCTCCCTGGAGTCACATCAACCATTGTACTCTCTTGGCACCCAAAATGGAGCCTTAGCTTGATGGTCTCATATGGGGAACTTACACTATGCTATGCCCCAAGCAAGTAATCATTCCCCACTCCCTCATTCTTGGTTGCTCAACACCTGCCATTGGACCATTCTGTTCCAATTGCCTTCTTCCCACTCACTCTTGTTCCCTGACATTCAACACCATCTACCCTTAGATGCCATCCACCTTCCATCTAGCTTGTAGTTCCTACATTGCTGCTTCTTGCTCCTTTCTCCTTTGCTTGTAGCATCTCCTTTGGGGGGGGGGGGCAGTGTCATGCCTCTGCACAACTATCATGCAAGAGAACCTCTTGCCCAAGACTTCTCTTCCCAAATGCCAGCAAACCTTAGTGCCAGCAAAGCAACAACATTTGTATTGCTTGACCATATATAGCCACATTTGTGCAGTATATAGATCAAGCACTCAGTTACCACCTTTTGTAATGTCAAGCCTTTTCCTCACAAATTATGTGCTTTCAAGTATATGCATGTAACACCCCTTGTGTGGCCTCTTACACCAGCTCCATTGAGCTGGTGCCATCCCCATGCCTGTGCCCTTCCTTGTGGGCCAGCTTTCCTTGAGTCTACATGCCCATGCATGGTAAAGTCTGCCATCAAGGTTAAGGGCCCTCTATCCTCAATTTTGCTAAAATCGAGGTTAAGACCCCTTTTATCCTTGATTTTGTGTGCTCAGGCACTAGGCCTGTGTACTCCCTGTAACAAGACCCAGGGGCAGCTGTGCCAGGAGTCAGGGGAAAGGAGGTGTTGGCAGGAGAGCTTGATACCCTTGGGTGCTCACACATGTATTTCTTGAGAGCCCCTTGATACTGTTGGTGTCCTTCATCACTGTCAGCAAAGACCAGCTGAGGGATGGCAGACACATTCACTGTAGGTGGGACAGGAGGGGTGAGGTGCTGGAAATCACCAACATGGGGAGAGAGGGGGAAGAGGCTCAAAGCATGCACACTTTTCCTTGGGAGGAGACAGTAGGAAAGAACCTCTATGGCAGAGGTTGTTGATGATGTGGGAAAGTGAAGTGATCTGAGTATCAATTGCCTCTCTGTGATCATGCTCCATGTTGTGCTTAGCAACAATGCCCTCATACAGGGTAGAGGGTAAGTCATGGCATGTGTTGACGGCACCAAGAATGCAGTTAGGCATGCTACCAAGATGCACTTGGAGCTCCATTGGCAAGCAAGACCAAAACTTCTGGGCCTTGAGGAAGTTGGAGGTGTAGTCCATGTTGACCTTGATGGCCAGCAACAGAGTTTCAGCAAGCCATAGACACCAGGTTTGTTGGTTGTGGAGAGATTCAACTGTTTTCTTGACCTTCAGGGTGTCTTTGAAAGCTTGATACCTGGAAACAGCACTTTCTTGGGGCTTGAGGATCCCAGAGAAGTGGCAAAGGAACATTGGTTCCAGAGCATCATAGTTGTTGCATGTATTGGCAGTCAATGAGTCATACCAATCTCTTTCAGCACCCAACACAAAAGTCTTGAAGTAGCAAGCTTTGTGGGTGGAATTGGTTTCAATGCCACAATCTGGACAAAAGCAATTGAAGTGGTCCAGCCATACTTGCACAACCATGTCATGCACATTGCCCAAGTATTTGGAGATGGCAATGCCAGAAGGGATGATAGCAGCAGGAGCGGAAGCTGACATGGCAAGCTTACCAAAAACTTGCTGAACAGTCAAAGAGGTTTCTTGAGGAAGCAAAGAGTCTTCAGGAACTTGTGGTGCCATTGATGAGTCTTGAGGATTTAGTCCCAAAGGTGCAGTTGGTGCAGATTTGGGAGGAGAGGGGGTAAGCAAAGGTAATGGTGGTGACAAACTCTTCTGTTCAGCCATCAGAGAGTAAGGGAGTAGAGGAAAAGTGTCTGCAACTACCACACAAGAGAGTGTGTAGTAGTATGAGATGAAAGAGGGGGAGTGTTATGGGGCGCACACAGGCCTAGTGCCTTGGTACGCGAAATCGAGGATAAGGGGCCCTTAACCTCGATTTCAGACTCTACCACATGCAGGCATGTAGACTTCAGGCAAGTGGAACCACGAGGAGGGGCACAGGTGAGGAGAGGGCACCAACTCAGTAAGGCCAGTGTAAGAGGCCCCACACAGGGATAGGAGATACAGGATATCAGGAGCTTTCATGAGTGGAGCTGGGGCCTCACCATCTGCAGGCCCAGGAGGCATGAGCGGGGCCCAGAGCTTGAGCACCAAAGATAGGGGCATGTAGGAGGCAAGGAAGAGGACTTGCTAGGTAGACAAGCTTGCCCTAGAGGCAAGGTGCCTCCTCAAGCCAGGAGCTCGAGGAGTAGGACTTGCCCATGAGGAGAGGCCTATATATGTTGTGGTCTTCATCATCAGACAAGTGGATCCTAATCCACTCTAGTCTTTACCATCTTTAGCATTTAGTATCAGTCTTCAAGCATTATAACAATCACATTACAGGTAGTTGTGATTACTTTGTACAGTGTGCAAGCTCCAGGAGTTGAAGGAGCCTTAGCAATATCAGGTCAGCACCATCACTGACCCTGCGACACCTACATCACAGGCAGAACCTCAACTGCAGCCCTGGAACCTACACCAGTGCCTTCATATATCAACACAAGTGTCTTAGAGTTGCTCAACACACTCCAATTGCCAACTAGTGCACCCTTATTTATTGTGTGTGTGCTCATATTACCTCCCTTGAATGTGCCGCGCAACCTCTGAATGGGGTGCCAACAGGGTTAGCCAATATTGAGGTTAAGGAGGCTGTCAGGGTTGAGGCTGATATCGAGTAAGCGACATTGGGGATCGGCTATCCAAATCCAAATATGCATGTGTGAAATCGAGGATAAATGGGCCTTATCCTCGATGTGTGTGAAATCGAGTTTAAGGGCTCCTTAACCTCAATATTGGCTAACCCTGTTGGCACCCCGCTCAGAGGTTGCGTGGCATGTTCACTTGAAGTAATACAAGCACACACCCAACTACCAAGGGTGCACTAGTTGGCAATAGAGTGTGTTTGTGTGAGTGTAAGACACTTGTACTGATATGTGAAGGCACTGGTGTAGGTTCCAGGGCTGCAGTTGAGGTTCTGCCTGTGATGTAGGTGTCGCAGGGTCAGTGATGGTGCTGACCTGATGTTTCTGATGCTCCTTTGACTCCTGGAGCTTGCACACTGTACAAAGTAATCACAACTACCTGTATTGTGATTGTGACAATGCTTGAAAGACTGATACTAAAGATAAAGATGGTAAAGACTAGAGTGGAAGAGGATCCACTTGTCTGATGATGAAAAGACCTTGACATATATAGGCCTACCTCTGGGTAAGGCCATGCTCCTCGAGCTCCTGGCTCAAGGCACTTGCCTCCAGGGCAGGCTCTGCTACTTAGTGAGCCCTCCTCCTTGCCTCCTTGTACCCCTATCCTCGGTACTCGAGCTCCAGGCCTGCTCAGGCCTCCTGGACCTGCAACCAGTGAGGCCCCAGCCCTGTTCATGAAACCCCCTTAATTCCTATATGTCTTACCCTCTATGTGGAGCCTCCTACACCAGCCCTACTGAGCTAATGCCCCTTCCTCACCTGTGCCCTTCATCCTGGTGTGAATTGCCAGATGTCTGCATGCCTGCACACAGTAGAGCCCAAAATTGAGGTTAAGGGGCCCTTATCCTCGATTTTGGCGATATCAAGGTTAAGACCCTGTTTATCCTCGATTTCGCGTACCCAGGCACTAGGCCTGTGTGCACCCTGTATCAGAGGCCTTAAACTCGATTTCGTCCAAATCGAGGATAAGGCCCATTTATCCTCAACTTCGCACACATGTATTTTGGATCTGGATAGCCGGACCTTGCCCACTCGCTCGATATCAGCTTTAACCCTGACAGGGAGTAATTTGACAGGGAAGTCAGAGGAAAGAGAGAGAGATTTAAGTGGATGGATTTGCCATAGAATGGAAAAAAGATGAGATATTGAGCAGCAGAAACAAGGAGAAGAGAGCAGAAACTACTCTTTTCTGGGTTGGCCCCCCAATGTAACAAGTTAGGTAATGGATAAAAGGAAGTTTGTAAGGAACAAGCAAAAAGAAGAGGAGAATGAGATGATGGTATTAAAGAGGGATCACTCAGCTGATTGCCAAGTGATCACACACACACACACACTTGCACTCAGTCTCCTACTGAGCACTGAGCATCACTCTCAGCCAAGACACCAGTATTTTGTACAGATACTAGACCTGGGGTATTGAGTGCCACACTCTGGTATGTGTACCCAACCTTTGAGTATAATTGAAGCAACTGGCTTCTATATTTCTACACTAACAGACACATCACAGTTGGCACATGCACAAGATTGGCTCTTCACAGGGCTATGTTTGATATCATGTTGTACCCTTGAAACTGTTGTATAGCTGAGCTGTGTACAATCACAATAATGGTTCAAGCTTGTTGATCAGACCACTTGTTGCTGAGATATGTGATTTATGGGTTTGCCATCACCAAACTTGAGCTCATGATTTATTTAGTTGATCTGGTGACTGGATCTAACAGGATAAAAACCATGACAAATTATGTGTCAAAAAATGTGTTGCATAGATCTAACAGGTCTAAATAACACATCAAAAAGTGCATTGCACTTGTGTGTGTCAATGGAAATCTAACAGCTTCAACCACAACAATTTATGTGTTGTGTGCATGTGTCTTAATGTTGATGTAACAGCTCCAAATAATTGACACATTATGTGATTGACCCAATCTCCTGATAGACCCAATACAGTTGATCACTCAATGTGCCTGATGTTAGGACCATAGGATCTGGAAACCGTGAGCAGCTACAGTCAATTGGTGTTGGCTGGAACAGAGTTTTGGAAGAAGTGAACCAGCAATGGGGCTACTGCTACTGGTTCAGGGATCCAGGGTAAAGGGAAACCACTGATCAGCTAAGGCAAGACAAGTAGCTATCTTGGCTGTGCCTTCCCTATATTGGAGGGGCTTGTAGAGCTAAGTCTGAGGATATTTCAGCTTAGATACACTCTTTATGTAGAGGATATCAGAGGGTTGCAGTAGGGATTGAGGAGCAACTACCAATGTAGGCAACTTGCTCTTGCAGGAAGAGAAGAGAAGAAGAAGAGCAAACCTTGCTATGCAAGGATGTGGGAACTCATTTCAATGACTTTCTGCAACTGTATTTACATGTTAACCAATGTATATATGTGTTTTCCTATGATGGCAGTGCCTTCCCAAGGTTGGCAATGTCATTGCTATTTCAAAGGCATGAAGCCTGTGTAGGACCTTAAAGAGTATGGAGCATTGTGTCAGGGTTGAGGCTGATATTGAGTAAGTGTTGTTGAGGTTCAGCTATCCAAATATGTGTGTGCAAAATTGAGACTAAACAGGCCTTATCCTCGATTTGGGCAAAATTGAGTTTAGGGGCTCCTTAACCTCAATTTTGGCTAACCCTGTTGGCACCCTGCTCAGAGGTTGTGTGGCACATTCACTTGAATTAATACAAGCACACACCCATTCACCAAGGGTGCACTAGTTGGCAATTGGAGTGTGTTGTGCAAGTGTAAGACACTTGTACTGATTTGTGAAGGCACTGGTGTATGTTCCAGGGCTGCAGTTGAGGTTTTGCCTGCGATGTAGGTGTTGCAGGGTCAGTGATGATGCTGACCTGATGTTGCTGAGGCTCCTATGACTTCTGGTGCTTACCCACAATACTAAGTAATCACAACTACCTGTATTGCAACTGATATGATGACTGAAAGACTGTAACTAAGTAACAAAAATGGTAAAGACTAGAGTGGATGTGGCTCCACTTGTCTTGATGATGAAGAAGACCACAACATATATAGGCATCTCCTCCTGGGTATGTTCTACTCCTAGCACTCCTGGCTTGAGGAGGCACCTTGCCTCCAGGGCAAACCCATTTACATAGCAAGCCATCCCCTTGCCTCATAAGTACCCCTATCCTTGGTACTCAAGCTCTGGGCCCACTCATGCCTCCTGGCCTGCAGATGGCCAGGCCCAAGCTCTCCTTGTGAAAACCCCCTATCTCCTATATCTCCTACCCCTTTGTAGGGCCTCTTACAACAGCTTCACTGAGCTTGTGCCATCTCCACACCTGTGCCCTCCCTCGTGGTCCAGCTTGCCTTGTGTCTATGCACCTGTGCGCAGTAATGTCTGACATTGAGGTTAAGGCCCTGTTTATCCTCATTTTTGCATACTCAGACACTAGGCCTGTGTACACCCCATAACACATTGTTTGGGATCTTGAGTAGAGACAGTGAACATTAGGAACTTATAATGTGTATATGTTATCTTTCCAATCCTATCACAGAGTGTGACCCTATCTTTCCACTATATACAGTCCACACTCATCTGACACAAATTGTGTCTTAGAGATATCAATCCAGGGTCCCCACAATTGTGGAGTGATAGCCAAAACCCAGTAAATGTTCCCCATAACTGAGAGTGGGGTCCCCTGGATTGGACTTTTCTTGATGTGATGTGGTCTAACAGTGAGGAATTAATTTTGAGGCATATCAACCCAGCCTAATTGCCTTTGTTGGATTTCCACAATCTAACAGATTCTGACAAAGTTGAAAATGCAAGTGACTGTATATTCCAACACAGAGAGGCTGTGGGCACACTGGTCAATGGTAGAGTACTGTGGGAAGGGGTCAATAGTATCAACTTGGCTGCTAATGAGCAAACAAAGTAATACATGCAATGAGGTTCCAAGGGAACCTTGTGGGAGGGACTGAGAGGCATATAAGGACCTCCCTGCCGGAGTGACAAGCTATTGATGGTGATCAAGGGTGTTTCCCCGGTGAGGTCACATGTATGGGACTTGTGGGTCCATTGGGGGTGGCGCAGGTAATTGGGGAGGGTGATTGTTGAGTCGAGTTCCATGGGTGCACCTGGGGTGTGACACCTGATCACAGCCAATCCAGTTGATCAGCCCAATGTTGGCCAAATAGCTTGAGTGCCTTATGGGCCCAATGCCTTAAATCATCACCAATTTCAGCTGATAGACACAATCACCCAACGGAACTGATACACACTGATACAGTTGATCACCTGATAAGCCCAATCAACTCGATCTTGTCCAATAAGGTTGACTAGCCCAATTACCTGATTACCCAATCACAATTTTTGTGACCACAATTTTTGGAGCTTTTTCAAGTGCATTTTTTGCAAGATTTTTAATAAAATTCTCTCAGTAATTATTGTTAGTTTCTGGTAAAGTGTTAGGGAAAATAAAAATGCATAAAAATACACTAAAATAGTTATTGCTCCCAATCCTGTTTCCCTGTTTCTTAGTGCACTATTAATTTCACTAGCTCACAAGACCTCAGTAGTTGATCGACTTCACTATATGAGATTGGCAGACTCCTTGATGTATATATATCAGATCACATCAAGTTGTCACAATGAATTCACTCAGTTGTGTGAAAAACTTTAACAATTATTACAGCACAAATCACACTTTACATGTGTGTGTCAATGGAAATCTAACAGCTTGAAGCACAACAAATTACATGATAAATTATGTATTTCAGGTGTGTGCCAATGTAGATCTAACAGCTTCAAACAAGGTAAATAACACATTGTGTGTGTGTGGGAGTGCAAATCTAACAGCTACATTTGTGATAAATTATACATAGTGTGTGTCAATGGGAATCTAACAGCTCCAAATGCAACATATTACAAGACAAATTACTTGTTGCAAGTGTGTTTGAATTGAAATCTAACAGCACCAAACCTGACAAATTACACATCATGTGTGTGTTTGTGTGCTTAAATTTAACAGCTCCAAATGCAACAAATTACATGTTGCATGTGCATGTTTGAGTGTGAATCTATTAGATTTAAACACTACAAATTACACATCCCATGCATGTGTGTGCAAGCACAAGTCTAACACCTTCAAACACAAGAAATTATGTGTTGTGTATGTGTTTCTCAATAGGGGGTCTAATAGCTCAAAAAGCAATGAATTATCTGTTGTGTTTGTGTGTTTGAATGGGAATCTAACAGCTCAAAACACAACAAATTTTGCATTGTGTTTGTGTTTGTGAGCACAAATCTAATAGCTCCAAATGCAAGGGTTCTGTTGAAATTGTTGGAATACACAATCACTCACTCATTTATGTTAGACCCATGGCAACCAGACACCCAACCACACTGTGGGAATTGCCTTGATCACCATTGGGTATCCTGCCCACATGTGACCCCCCAGGGAAACACCTATGATCACCCCCAAGACCCCTACAGCATGGGTTGCACCCTCATACTCACCCCCACCCCCCTGTGAGGTTCCAAAAGAACCTCATCACATGTATTACTTAGTTCACTCATTAGCAGCCAAGTTGATACTATTCACCCCTTATTGGAAGAAGTGGACCAGCAATGGGGCTACCACTACCATTGCAGGGGTCCAGGGTAAGGGGAAACCACTGATCAGCTAAGGCAAGGCAAGTAGCTACCTTGACTGTGCCTTCCCTATATTGGAGGGGCTTGTTGAGCTAAGTCTGAGGATATTTCAGCCTAGTTACACTCCATATGTAGCAGATATCAGAGGGTTGCAGTAGGGATTGAGGAGCAACTACCAACATAGGCAACTTGCTCATGCAGGAGGAGAAGAGAAGAAGAAGAGAAGAGCAGACCTTACTATGTGAGGATGTGGGAACTAGTTTGAATAACTTTCTGCAACTGTATCTACATGTGAGTCAATGTATATATGTGTTTTCCTATGATGGCAATGCCTTCTCAAAGTTGGCAATGTTGTCACTATATCAAAGGAATGATACCTGTGTAGTATCCTGAAGAGTAAGGAGCATTGTTTGGGATCTTGAGTAGAGACAGTGAATGTTAGGAGCTTATTGTGTGTATGTATGTGTATGTTATCTTTCCAATCCTTATCATGGAGGAGTGTGACCCTATCTTTCCAATATATATGGTCCATACTCATCCAACACAAATTGTGTCTCAGAGATATCAGTCTGGGGTCCCCACAATCAGGAAGTAATAGCCAAAAATGGGTAGATGTTGCCTGTAGCCAGATGTGGGGTCCCAGGATTGGACTTTTCTTGATGTGTCATGGCCTAACAGTGAGGAAATAATTTTGAGGAATATTGACACATCTTGGTTGCCTGTGTTGGGACTCCAAGATCTAACAGATCATGCTGAAGTCGAAAACACGAGTGACTATTCCAACAATCCTATCTTTCCAATAAATACAGTCCACACTCATCTGACACAAATTGTGTCTCAGTGATATTGTTCCAGGGTCCCTGCAATCATGGAGTAATAGCCAAAACTGGGTAAATGTTGCCTGTAACCAAGATTGGGGTCCCAGGGTTGGACCTTTCTTGACACGTCATGGCCTAATAGTGAGGAAATAATTTTTGAGGAATATTGACATGTCCTAGTTGTTTGTGTTGGACTTCCATGATCTAACAGATTGTGCTGAAGTTGAAAACGTGAGTGACTGCATATTCCAACACCCCTTACCATGGTACTCTACTGTTGACTAGTGTTCCCACAGCCTCTCCATTCCTGCCTACACCTCTTGACTGTAGCCACTTGTGGTTCTCAGATCCTATGGTTGTAACAAAACATGTGACCTACCCCTGCTGGTCAACACCATCAGCATGCCTCCTTGTACTCCCTGTCTCCTGCCCAATGTGGCTGGGACCAATGAAGATTTGACCACAACTCCTCTTCAGGACTCTGTTCTGGCCAAAGCAACCCTGGGGGAAGTGGTCGAACTGCTCTGTCAGGAGGCCCAGGCCTGCCAGGAATTGATGGAGCTCCTGCACCTCCTCCAGGAGAGAGCCCAACCCATGGCACCTCCACCTCCTGTGACAGAGCCAGCTCCCTTCACATGGGAGAGTACACTGGCCAAGCCTCCCAAGGAAGGAGAACTGTGGATCACCACACTGGAATGGGATGGTTCCTGCAACAAGCTGGAGAACTTCCTTAACCAATGTGAACTCAACTTCACCACAAATCCATCCAAGTTCACAACTGAGTTTCACAAGGTTCTTTTTGCTGTAGGCAACATGACAGGAATCCCATGCACATGGATCTGTAACCTCTGGCAGTCTTGGGAGCCCATCCCATGGATGGGCAGCTGGGACACCTTCTGCAAAGACCTCAGACAGGTCTATGGAGACCCTGACTTGGGCTACACCACATGTATCCAGCTACTCTGCCTGAAGCAGCAGGGACTGGTGGCTGATCATGCTGCCAAATTCCTGTTGCTGGCAGCCAAGGCCCATGCCACAGATGAGGACCAGATAGTTGCACTCTTTGAGTGCAGCCTGAAATGTTGGAATACATGGTCACTTGCTTTTTCAACTTCAGTACAATCTGTTAGATCATGGAAATCCAATACTGGCAACTAGGCACACATTAATTCTCAAAATTAATTCCCCCTGTTAAGACCACCAATTTCAACAATTGGTGAACCTCAACACATCAAGCAAGCAACCCAGTATCCAGACACCATTCTTGGTTACAGGAAACATTTACCCTGTTTTGGCTATCACTCCACATTTGTGGGGACCATGGCCCAATATATCTAAGACACAATTAGTGTTGGATGAGCATGGGCCATATATGATGGAGAGATAGGGTCACACTACTCCATGATAAGGATGGAAGAGATAACATATACTCATCATAAGTTTCCAACATTCAGTCCATTGCTTGTGATCCCAAACAATGCTCCATACTTCTCAAGATCCTATACAGGTTTCATACCTTTGACATAGTGATGACATTGCCAACCTTGAGAAGGCACTGTTGTCATAGCAAAACATATATATACATCAGCTCACATGTAGATACAGATGCAGAAAGTTATTTGAACTAGTTCCTATTTCCTTGCATAGCAAGGTCTGCTCCTCTTTTCTTCTTTACCTTTCACCTACTGCTAGGGCAAAGTTACCTATGTTGGTAGTTGCTCCTTGATCCCTACTGCAACCCCTGATATCCTCTACATATGGAGTGTATCTATGCTGAAACATCCTCAGCCTTGGCTCCACAAGCCCCTCCAATATAGGGAAGGCACAGTTGAGGTAGCTACTTGCCTTGCCTTAGCTGATCAGTGGTTTCCCTTTACCCTGGACCCCTGAACTGGTAGCAGTAACCCCATTGCCAGTTTACTTCTTCCAATAGTATACAGGCATAAGAATAATTTGAGGGACTGGTTGGTCCTTTCCATTTGCCCATTCGTTTGGGGGTGGTAGGCAGAGGAGAAGGAGACAGTGAGCATTGGGAACTTATCATGTATGTTGTGTTATCTTTCCTATCCTTATCACAGAACAGTGTGATCCTATCTCTCCTCCATATATGGCCCACACTCATCCAACACTAATTGTGTCTTAGAGATATTGGGCCAGGGTCCCCACAAATGTGGAGTGATAGCCAAAACAGGGTAAATGTTTCCTGTAACCAAGAATGGTGTCTGGATACTGGGTTGCTTGCTTGATGTGTTGTGGTCTTAACAGTGAGGATTTAATTTTGAGGAATATTGGTGCAGGCCTAGTTGCCTGTGTTGGATTTCCACAATTGAACAGATCATGCCAAAGTCAAAAATGTGAGTGACTGCATATTCAAACAGACAAGACCATTCACTCAAGGCATGTAAGCTGGGGTGATATGGTGTCTGATGTTGTTCTTGGAAAGGAAATCAAATACTTTGGCACAGTCAAAATGAATACCACCATCAGTGATGATGGTGGAGGGCAGAGTTGAGAGGTTGTTGTGCAATAGAGAGAGGCAGTGAACAACAACAAAACCACAAGCATGAGCCAGAGGAAAGGTCCAGAGGAACCTTGAGAAGTACTTGACAATGACCAACAACTTGTTCTTACCAGACAAAGGTGGTAAAGAGACAAAGTCCATGGCCCAAGTTTCCATTGGAGAAGCAACAATAATTGGATCCAGTTGCAAGCAATGGCGAGTGTTACGGGGCACACACAGGCCTAGTGCCTGAGTACATGAAATCGAGGATAAACAGAGTCTTAACCACAATTTCGGGCTCTACTGCATGCAGGCACATAGACATCCGGCAATTCACACCAGGATGAAGGGCACAGGTGAGGAAGGGGCATTAGCTCAGTAGGGCTGGTGTAGGAGGCTCCACATAGAGGCTAGGTCATATAGGAATTAAGGGGTTTTCACGAGGAGGGCTGGGGCCTTGCCATCTGCAGGTCCAGGAGGCCTGAGCAGGCCCAGAGCTCAAGTACCAAGGATAGGGGTATGAGGAGGCAAGGAGGAGGGTTCACCAAGTAGCAGAGCCTGCCCTGGAGGCAAGTGCCTTGAGGCAGGAGCTCAAGGAGCTTGGCCTACCCCAGAGGTAGGCCTATATATGTCAAGGTCTTTTTCATCATCAGACAAGTGGATCCTCATCCACTCTAGTCTTTACCATCTTTATCTCTTAGTATCAGTCTCTCAAACATCGTCAATCATAATACAGGTAGTTGTGATTACTTTGTACAGTGTGCAAGCTCCAGGAGTTGAAGGAGCCTCAGTAACATCAGGTCAGCACCAACACTGACCCTGCAACACCTACATCACAGGCAGAACCTCAACTGCAGCCCTGGAACCTACACCAGTGCCTCACATAGCAGTAGCGAGGGCCTTACACTCACACAAACACACTCTATTGCCAACTAGTGCACCCTTGGTAGTTGGGTGTGCCATCATATTACCTCACATGAACATGCCGTGCAGCCACTGGATGGGGTGCCAACAGGGTTAACCAATATCGAGTTTAAGGAGGCCTTAAACTCGATTTCGCACACGTGTATTTTGGATCTATATAGCCGGACCTCGCTGCTCACTCGATATCGGCCTCAACCCTGACAGCGAGGACCAAACAGTTGGGAGGTTGCACAAGTTTTAACTGCATCATGGGCATCAGTGTAGAGCTTAGGCCAGGTGACGGTTTCTTGCAACCAAAGTTGTGAAATCTTCTAGTGCAACTGGTCTTTTCATTGGGACTTCGCTCAGTGGTCTGCTATTTATATGTCTGTGAGACTATTGGTCTCGTACAGTGAGGTCAGTTGTCAACGGGGGTCACATGATCAGTGACCTCAGTTGTGCACTAGTGTTCGGGAAACAGGGATCAGGAGCGCTAATCATTTTAGCACATTTTTGTCCATTGTTATATTTTCCCTTGCCTTTTATATGTGGACTAACAAAAGTTTCTTGACCAACATGTTTACACCAGCATGACTGAGGTTATGGATCTCAGCAAGCTTTGTGTGTCCTTCAGACCAAGGCAGAACATCCAGAATCAGATTGTCTTGTATATAACAAAGCTTACTGTCAATAAGTCAATATTGCTTCATCTGCTTCACCTTTTCTTGGTCAGCTGTGGTGCCTGGCATTTCAAGTAGATGGAGGAATTGGAGAACTGGTTCTAGTTCATCACCAGAAAACCTTTGCAACAAGGGACCAGCTTGCTTGTCAATGAGCAATTAGCAGCCAGGGGAGTCTTGTGCATTGGGGAAAGGTTCAAAGGCAAGAAGCAAAGATCAATCAGCATTGTTGGTGAGCTGAGTGGCAGAGGGGGAGAGGCAAAGATGAACAGAGAGCAAGTCTCTTTTGTCAGGGAGTACAGGAGCCTGACCATCACTTTCTTCACCCAGGGCTAAGGGCCTATGAGAGAGACCATGTGCTAGCCAATGTCGACAACCAGCAAAATGTTCTACCCAGATGATATTGTGAACAAGTAACTGCTCACACCAGTGGGTATGAGCAGCAGGCATCTTATTGTTGTGCAAGATGTCTCTCAGCACCATACAATCAGTCACCAAGATGATAGGTTCACTGAAAGTAAAGGGTGCAAAGTGAGTGAGAGCAAACTTGGCAGTGACAAGTTCTCCACAATGAGCCAAGTACTGTGATTCAGCCAGGGTGCATTTCTTTGAGGTAAGAGCAATTGGAAATACCACCTTATGAAGAATAAGACTAGGGACCAAAGCAGGCTTGGGATTGCAAAGCAAAGACCACTGGCCATCAGAGCCTTTATGCATCATATGTTGCTGCAATAAGACAGCTCCAATGCCTTCAGCACTCCAATTGGACTGGACAATGAAAGGTCTGTGGTAGCATGGCTACTTAAGCACATTACTATTGATGAGAGCATTCTTGACTCAAAGGAATGCTGCGTGATGAGCAAGCATCCAAGTATCAGAGAGCTTGACATTGTAATTATTGATGCCAGCAGTGAGACAGTCAAGCAGGGCAAAGACCTTCACAAAGTTGGGTGTCAGGGTTGGAGGCCTAAGTTTGAGTATACTGGCTTTAAGGATCGAGTGTTCAAATACATGGGATTGAAATTGAAGATAAACAGGGTCTTAACTGTCAGGGTCGAAGCCAATATTGAGCATGTGGCGAGTTCCGGCTATGCAGTATTGAAAGGAGTGAACTGGTAATGTGTTACCATTGCCAGTTCAGGGATCCTGGGGAAACCACTGATCAGCTAAGGCAGGACAAGTAGCTATCTTGACAGTGCCTTCCCTATATCAGAGGGGCTTGTAGAGCTAAGTCTGAGGATATTTCAGCTTAGATACACTCAATAGATAGAGGATATCAGAGGGTTGCAGTAGTGATCAAGGAGCAATTAACAACATAGGCAACTTTGCTCACGCAGGAGGAAGAGAGATGGAGAAGAGGAGGAAGCAGACCTTGCTATGTGAGGATGTGGGAACTAGTTTGAATGACTTTCTGCAACTGTATCTACAAGTGAGTCAATGTATATATATGTGTTATCCTATGATGGCAATGCCTTCTCAAAGTTGGCTATGTCTTCGCTGTATCGAGGGCATGATGCCTGTGTCGAGTCTTGGAGAGTATGGAGCATTGTTTGGGATCTTGAGTAGAGACAGTGAAGCATTGCAGGAGCTTATCTTTGAGAGTGTGTGTGGGATTGCATATATATGCTATCTTTCCCTATCACAGAAGAGTGTGTTCCTATCTTTGTTAATATATATGGTCCACACTTGTCTGACACAAATTGTGTTTCAGAGATATGGGTCCAGGGTCCCTGCAATCATGGACCAATAGCCAAAATCGGGTAAGTACAGTCCTATAGCTGGATGTGGGGGGTCCAAAATTGGACTTTTCTTGATGTGTCATGGCCTAACAGTGTCAAACTAATTTTTGAGGAATATTGACATGTCCTAGTTGCCTGTGTTGGACCTCCATGATCTAACAGATCCTTCCGAAGTCGAAAACGCAAGTGACTGTATATTCCAACATGCAGATTCCAATATGCATGTGCGAAATCGAGTTTAAGGCTTCCTTAAACTCGATATTGGTTAACTCTGTTGGCACCCCACTCAGAGATTGTGTGGCATGTTCACTTGAAGTAATACAAGCACACACCCAACTCCCAAGGGTGCACTAGTTGGCAATTGGAGCATGCTGAGCAAGTGTAAGACCCTCGCTACTGCTATGTAAGGCACTGGTGTAGGTTCCAGGGCTGTGGTTGAGGTTCTGCCTGCAATGTAGGTGTTGCAGGGTCAGTGATGGTGCAGACCTGATGTTACTGAGGCTCCTTCAACTCCTGGAGCTCACACAATATACTAAGTAATTGCAACTACCTGTATTGCAATCATGACAACGCTTGAAAGACTGATACTGAAAGATAAAGATGGTAAAGACTAGAGCGGATGAGGATCCACTCATTTGATGATGAGAAAGACTTTGACATGTATAGGCCTACCTCCAGGGCAAACTCCACTACTTAGCGAGCCCTCCTCCTTGCCTCCTCAGTACCCCTATCCTCGGTACTTGAGCTCTGGGCCCACTCATGCCTCCTGTGCCTGCAGATGGCGAGGCCCAAGCTCTCCTCATGAAGCTCCAAGCTCCTATATTTCTTTATCCCCTCATGTGGCCTCCTACACCAGCTCCTTTGAGCTTGTGCCACTCCAGCACCTGTGCCCTTCCTCATGGCCCATGTTTCCTTGATCCCATGTGCCCATGCATGGTAAAGTCTGACATCAAGGTTAAAGGACCTCTATCCTTGATTTCACTGAAATCAAGGTTAAGACCCCCTTTATCCTCAATTTTGTGTACTCAGACACTAGGCCTGTGTAAGCCCTGTAACATTGGGCACCTTGGAACACAAGTATGAACATACACCTTGGAATGTCATGACATTGCAAACTGTTTGAGGGGGTGGCCAGGCTAGAATCACTTTAAGGTGGGCAGGATCAGCATGGATCCCATCACACCCAACCAGTTGTCCACAGAAGGTAATATTCTTGTGCAAGAACTGACACTTCTGGACCAAGAGTGTGGAGCCAGTATCACTGGCTCTGTTGAGGAAAGTATGTAACAAGCAGAAATAAGCTCCAAAGTCTTGATGACCCATAGCCACATCATCCATCCAGAAGTTGGAATCACAATTGAAGATGTCTCCAAAGGCTGTAGTGATGAAGTGGTAGTAGAGAGAAGGACCAACTTTGAACCCAAAGGGCATCACTGTATAGCCAACAAATCCAAAATATTCAACATATGTAATGGAAAATAGAGTTGCAAGTTGAGAGTTAGCCATGATGAAAAAACCTGTGCAGCCATCTCCCTTAAAGAGGAACTCTTTTCCCAACAACTCTGAAGCTTTAACTTTGATGTCACTGGGAACAAAGGAATTATCCTGCCTGTAATGGTTGATGTGTGCATAGTTATGCACCAGGCAATAGCAATTCTCCATGACTTGGATGGACAGAAGAGATGGGCAAGGGGCAGGTGGTGGCAAAGACTTATCATACTCCAGGCTAGCTTCTTTGAGTGCAGCATTAGCCTGAAGTCGGAGTTCATACAGAAAGACATTAGAATCTATTGTTACAGGGTGTACACAGGCCTAGTGCCTGAGTATGTGAAATCGAGGATAAAGGGGGTCTAAACCTTGATTTCAGTGAAATCAAGTATAGAGGGCCCTTAACCTCAATGTCAGACTTTACCGCATGCAGGCATGTAGACACAAGGCAAGCTGGACCACAAGGAAGGGCATAGGTGTAGGGATGGCACAAGCTCAGTGGAGCTGGGGTAAGAGGCCACACAAGGGGGTTAGGAGATATAGGAGATAGGGATTTTCACAAGGAGAGCTTGGGCCTTACCATCTGCAGGCTCAGGAGGCATGAGAGGGCCTGGAGTTTGCATACCAAGGATAGGGGTACTCAGGAGGTGAGGAGGAGGGCTCTCTAGGCAGATGAGCTCGCCCTGGAGGTGAGTGCCTTGAGCCAGGAGCTCAAGGAGCATGGCCTGCCCAGGCGGTAGGCCTATATATGTTGCGGTTTTCTCATCATCAGACAAGTGGATCCTCATCCACTCTAGTCTTTACCATCTTTATCAGTCATATCAGTTTTTTCAGTCTTCAGTTGTCATAGCAGTCGCAATACAGGTAGTTGTGACTCATTCAGTATAGTGTGTGAGCTCCAGCCATCATAGGAGCCTCAACACCATCAGGTCAACACCATCACTGACCCTGTGACACCTACATCACAGGCAGAACCTCAACCGTGGCCCTGGAACCTACACCAGTGCCTTTACATATCAGTAAGAGTGTCTTACACTCTCACAGACACACTCAAATACCAACTAGTGCAACCTTGGTGTTGGGTGTGTACATTGTATTAGTTAAGTGAACATGCCACACAACCTCTGGATGGGGTGCCAACAGGGTTAGCCGATATCAAGGTTAGGGAGCCCTTAAACTCGATTTTGCCCAAATTGAGGTTAAGACCCTGTTTATCCTCAATTTCACACATGCATATTTGGATACCTGGTCCTCAATGTCAGTATACTTGATATCAGGCCTCCAACCCTGACATTAGAGTGGATCGTTCAAGTAGTGCCCCATATTCAAGATAACGGAGCCTCAGGATATCCTCATGGACAAGCTTGACAAGCTCATCTAGCTTGTCACCAAACAGTTGGAGCTATTTCTCAAGCACAACAGGCTGGAGGAAATATATAGCACTGGCCAACCTCAGGATTCTGAGATGCCATCACCGCCACCAAGGCCTACACCTGGGGATGCCCAAGTAACAGGCTCCCATGGCTACAGCAACAAAGAGCTGTACTCCACACCCACAGGGTCAAGGGTGCAGCATAGAGTGGTGGCTACTACCAAGCCAGAGGAAGGAGCCCTGCCTGCAAAGAATGACCTCAAGTACCCCTTCCCTAAGTTCAACACCCATGATGTTGAGATGTTTCTCATTGAAGCAATGACCTTGCTATGACATAATGGTGTAGCAGATCACAAGACCATGATCAACTACAATGCCAGCCACATGGAAGGCACAGCTCAAAAGTGGTGGAAGGCCAAACTTAGGACTGATAGGAATCAACAAGGCCAGCTCTTCAATGACTGGGATTTCTTCACACTTAGGATACAAGAGCAATACAGTTGTCATAATGATAGTTTGGATACCTACAACAGGCTTCAAGGCCTCAAGATGGAGAGCAATGCCCCAGGAGCAGCTACTTGCCATGTGGAACAATTCAGGGACTTGGACAGTCAGGCCAACATTGATGACAACGAGTTAATTATGTTCCTGTTCAGGAACAGCCTAACTTGTAGCCTACAAGAGAAGTTTGAGAAGAACCCTCCAGAGGACTCCTGGAGTTGGTACAGGGAGGTTGAGGCCATCAACAGGAGACGCATTGCCACCCATCCTAGCACCACCTCTTGGGGTAGGCAGGAATCAACTCAACAAGGCACAAGCAAGCCATTAGGGACCAATGCAACCACCATCAGGGTGGCAGGAGCTGGTACAAGCACCCTGTGGCCAAGAATGACCAGTGGCATGAGCACCCTGGCCCAACTGGCAACATCAGAAAGCCAGCTGGGCAATCACGGCAATAGTAGATCCCTGCCGCCACACCTAGCCCAGAAGCTCCCGGTGGCAGGTACACCCACTACCTTTGGTAGCAGCTTCTGCTGCATCTGCCAAGGAACAGGTGTTAGGACTGTAGGATCTGAAAACTGCAAGCGGCTACAGTCAGTTGTGTTGGAATATACAGTCACTCACCTTTTCGACTTCAGCACATTCTGTTAGATTGTGGAGCTCCAACACAGGCAACTAGGATGCATCAAATATTCCTCAAAATTATTTCCACACTGTTAAACCACATCACATCAAGAAAAGTCCAATCTTGGGACCCCACATCCAGCTACAGGCTACATTTACCCAGTTTCAGCTATTACTCCACAATTGCAGGGACCACAGACCCATACCTCTGAGACACAATTAGTGTTGGATGAGTGTGGACCATATATATTGGAAAAGATAGGAACACACTCTTCTGTGATAGGGAAAGATAATGTATATACACAACACACATACACATGTTCAAGATAAGCTTCCATAACATTTCACTGTCTCTACTCAAGATCCCAAACAATGCTCCATACTCTTCAGGATCCTACACAGGTATCAGGTCTTCAATATAGTGACAACATAGCCAACTTCGAGAAGGCATTGCCATCACAGGAAAACACTTATATACATTGATTCACATGTAGATACAGTTGCAGAAAGTTATTCAAATTAGTTCCCACATCCTTGTATAGCAAGGTCTGCTCTTCTTTCCACTTCTTCTTCTACTCTCCTCCTCCTGCATGAGCAAGTTGCCTACATTGGTATTTGCTTCTTGATCCCTACTGCTACCTCTGATATCCTCTACACATGGAGTGTATCTAAGCTGAAATATCCCCAGACTTAGCTCTACAAGCCCCTCAGATATAGGGAAGGCACTGTTGAGATAGCTACTTGTCTTTGCCTTAGCTGATCAGTGGTTTCCTCTTTTCCAGGATCCCTGAACTGGTAGTGGTAACTCCATTGCCGGTTCACTCCTACCAATAAGTTGGTGTTGGCGGGAACGGAGAGGCCATGGGCACGCTGGTCAATGGTAGGGTACCATGGAAAGTGGTCAATAGTATCAACTAGGTTGCTAACGAGCAAACTAAGTAATACATGCAACAAGGTTCTGAGGGAACCTTGTGGAGGGAGGCAGGGATGAGTCTAAGGGTGTGCACCACACCATAGGATTGTTGGGGGTGATCACAGGACTTTTCCCTGGGTGGTCACATGTGGGCAGGATGCCCAACAGTTGTTGAGGTGTTTCCCTTGGTGGGGTCAAGTGTCTGGTAGCCATGGGTCTAACACTACCCCCCCATTGGAGCCCAGCAGTCCGCTGCCAGGCATAGATGGTCACTGTGAGCCATGAGCAGAGCTCCCCACCAGCTAGGCAATAGGTACCCACACACTTTTTGGCATGGGGACCATTGGCCATGCTGGCAGCCACTAGGACCCCATTTCATTTGGGGGCCTGGCATGGTGCTGCAGGTGCTGCCCCATACTGGCCACTAGGGGTTGCAGACAATGCATTGTCTGTGAGTGCTTTCAGGGTGCAGTATGCACAAAAGGGAACAATCTGCACCCAACATGTGTCAGGCTGCTGATCAGGAGGAGGGTACCATTCACTAGCCTTGTGGCCTAGGGGGATAAAAGGACACCCTCCATGGCAAGTGCTCCTTCCATCTCTTCTTCTCCATGCAAACATGTCTTCACCAGTTCTCTCAGCCACTGGCAAGGCCCCCACCATGGGGTCTGCC
Organism: Ustilago esculenta; assembly: GCA_020827535.1. NCBI lineage: Eukaryota > Fungi > Basidiomycota > Ustilaginomycetes > Ustilaginales > Ustilaginaceae > Ustilago > Ustilago esculenta. The sequence goes on from JAAKGJ010000023.1 coordinate 303,344, forward strand.
CAAATTGATGAGGTTATGATGGAAGATGGTAAGTATACTCTTCCCCCCCCCCTGGTGGATCAATGTGGGAGCCATGGACTGACACCCCCAGTGACTGCTTTGTTTTTCTTCCTGCTGGATCAATTCCCCCCCAGAGTCCATGACACTGGTGACATGGGTGGGGACACAGGAGAGGGGTCTGCAGTAGCAGTATGGATGTGGGCACCCCCTGTGACATTTGGGCCCCTGCAGGCAAATGAGCGAGGGGATCCACTGGCCCTGGGTGTGGGGATTAGGATTGTCAGTAAGTTTTGCCATGGGTTCCTTATTGTTGGGGACATGGGTCTGACTCTGATCCACTCCCTTTCTCTGTTGGGTGTGTCCCTGTGGGACTAGGGTGGGAGGACCAATGGAGGGTCCCCCTAGTGAGGCCTGTGGGGACCCCCACAGTCTACACCATCCCCCAGGCCAGGCTGGGGGGAGAAGTTTGGGTGTTGGCAGCACCCAGGAAGCAACCTGCCATGTGGGCTGGGGGGCTGTTGGTGGAATGGCTGGTGAAGCGGGTGTGGGGGGTGGAGGACCCCATTGTTGGAATATACAGTCACTCGCGTTTTCGACTTTGGCATGATCTGTTAGATTGTGGAGTCCCAGCTCAGGCAACAAAGACATGTCAATATTCCTCAAAATTATTCCCTCACTGTTAGGCCACATCATGTCAAGAAAAGTCCAATCCTGGGACCCCACATCTGGCCACAGGCAACATTTACCCAGTTTTGGCTATTACTCCACAATTGCAGGGACCCCAGACTGATATCTCTGAGACACAATTTGTGTCAGATGAGTATGGACCATATATATTGGAAAGATAGGAACACACTCCTCTGTGATAAGGATTGGAAAGATAACAGAGGAAGACTGGGGCCCATGTTTGCAAACCTACTCTGATGCAGACTTTGGGGGGGACACAGCCACTCAAAAGTCCACATCAGGGATTGCAAATATCATCAACAGAATGCCCTACAGCTGGTTAAGCAAAAGGCAGCCCTTAGTCATGACATCAACTACCAATGCAGAGTACATCACAATGGCAGAAGCATGCAAGGAGATCACCTGGAGCCAACAACTCTTAGCTGAACTCTCCTTCATGATTCACAAGCCTACACCACTATATGTCGACAACCAAGCGGCTATAAACCTATCCAAGGACCTGTCAGAGTTGAGGCTGATATCGAGTAAGCGACATTGAGGATCAGCTATCCAAATCCAAATATGCATGTGTGAAATCGAGGATAAATGGGCCTTATCCTCGATGTGGGTGAAATCGAGTTTAAGGGCTCCTTAACCTCAATATTGGCTAACCCTGTTGGCACCCCGCTCAGAGGTTGCGTGGCATGTTCACTTGAAGTAATACAAGCACACACCCAACTACCAAGGGTGCACTAGTTGGCAATAGAGTGTGTTTGTGTGAGTGTAAGGCCCTCGCTACTGCTATGTGAGGCACTGGTGTAGGTTCCAGGGCTGCAGTTGAGGTTCTGCCTGTGATGTAGGTGTTGCAGGGTCAGTGTTGGTGCTGACCTGATGTTACTGAGGCTCCTTCAACTCCTGGAGCTTGCACACTGTACAAAGTAATCACAACTACCTGTATTGTGACCAATATGACCCTGAAAGAAAGATACTAAATACTAAGGATGGTAAAGACTAGAGTGGATGAGGATCCACTCATCTGATGATGAAGAAGACCATGACATGTATAGGCCTCCCCTCCTGCATAGGTCCTACTCCTCAAGCTCCTGGCGTGAGGAGGCACCTCGCCTCCTGGGTGAGCTCATCTACATGGCAAGCCATCACCCTTGCCTCCTAAGTGCCCCTATCCTCATTACTCGAGCTCCAGGCCCACTCATGCTTCCTGGCCTGCAGATGGCAAGGCCAAGCTCTTCCTTGGGAAAGCCTCTCATCTCCTATATCTCCTACCCCTGTGTAGGGTCTCTTATGCCAACCTTACTGAGCTTGTGCCATCTCCATGCCTGTGCCCTCCCTCATGGTTGAGCTCACCTTGTGTCTATGCACCTGCACACAGTAAAGTCTGACATCAAGGTTAAGGGCCCCTTATCCTCAATTTAATATACCCAGGCACTAGGCCTGTGTGCACCCCATAACAGGACCCTAAAGACCATCAACAAAACAAACACATTTACATCAAGTATCACTTTGTCAGGGAGAAACAACTTGATGGTACCATCATAGTCACCAACAATCCAACATCAGGACAGCTTGCTGATAGTCTCACAAAGCCACTCAAAAAGATCAAAGTCTCACAGCACAGACAATATCTCAACATTTACCCAATTTGGGGTGTCTATTCTCTATTAAGGGTCCATCTTCCCAACATGGGGACCCCATTTCCATTGTTTATCCAATGTTTCCAACACAGGAACCTGTACCCCACAATCACTGCACCCAAATGCAAGCCTCCACAATCATTTGATGCATCAAAAAACCTCAAAAATCAAATTCAAAATTTCTCAGCAAGGTCAATATAACATATGTGACACAAAAATTTGACACATCAAGCTCAAAAATCTGGACAACCAAAAATCAAACATTCTTTTTTCAAAAAATCAAACATTTATTTTCAAAAATTCAAGGATCGAACATTCATTGAAAATTAAAAAAATCTGAAATCCAACAACAGGAGATGTGTCCCAATTCCGGATCTCACATCCCTTAATTTCCAAAATTTTGCCAATTGTGGCAAAAAATTCCACAACCTTCCACATGCAACAAAGCAAAAAAATTCAAAATTTAACCCAGCTCACAGACTCAGCTACAATTTTGGGATACCCTTTTTGGCTGAAATTTCCCCCCATTGGCAATCTCCTGCCAAATTTCCTTTGGGTTTGGAAAAATTATTTCATGCATGTGAAATTTTGGCAGTGCTTCAGTTTTATACCCAGCCCACACAAAACAGCACACCATATCATCATACCACTTCTACTCCTGCCATACCCCAACACATTCCCATCATTGGCAATACTCTCCCCCATATTTCTTTTTAAAATGTTTCCCCCACAAAGAACCCACATTAGCTTCCCAAGCTCCTCAAGCAAGGAGGGCAACAACAAAGCCCAATCCTCCAACAATGAGGACAACCACTCTGTCCTAGGAGATACCTCATCTGAATTTGACAGGAGAAGCCCATCAACTGCCATCCAGTTACCAGATGGGATTGCAGGACTGGAAGGAGACAAAGATATGGCCAATGTCCAAGATGACTCATCCAACAAAGACAATGGTGCCTCCAACAGGCAATTTCCCCTTCCTGCAGGAGCCAACAATGACTGATTGTGCCTAGCGCATTTCCCTTCAAATGGCAAGACCCTCGAGGAGGGATTTCAAGTTGCTGACCAAGTGTGCAGCAATTGCACTCAGCAGGATTGAATTTGCACCTATGGCACTGGTTTAACCTCAAGTGGCAAGCCACAAACAACCAACTGTGACCTATGTGTAATTCAACATACAGCATGCAATGGGAATGGGTACACAGGCAGGATGACCCCACAAAAGAGGAGGATCAAGACCATTTTGGATAGCATCAACACTTTATGGGGCATCATCAACAAGCACATCCCCAATGAAGAGAAGGATGCTGCCTATACCACCCTGTATCAAAACAGGCAGAACAATTTTTGATGTACTCATGTTCTTGTTCCCATTGGCAGACTCCTTGCTGCTTCCCTTGCCACTCTACCTTCTCAGTCCCGTCCTTCCTTGACATGTGTGTCTTCAATAAAAATTCCTCTGATTGCCAACAAGATAACACGTGAGCCCTGAGTTTGACTGTGTTGGATTGTCTTCACCAATATTGTGAATGAAGGGGACTGTTGGAATATACAGTCACTTGTGTTTTTGACTTTGGCACAATTTGTTAGAATATGGAAGTCCAACACAGGCAACTAGGATGCATCAATATTCCTCAAAAATTAATTCCTCACTGTTAGACCACATTGCATCAAGAAAAGTCCAATCCAGGACCCCACTCTTGGCTATAGGGAACATTTACCCAGTTTTGGCTATTACTCCACAATTGCAGGGACCCCAGACTGATATCTCTGTGACACAATTTGTGTCAGATGAGTATGGACTGTATATAGTGGAAAGATAGGTGTCAGGGTAGAGGCTGGTATCGAGCAAGCGGGCTAGGTCTGGCTATCCAGATCCAAGATATGCATGTGCGAAATTGAGGTTAAACAGGCCTTATCCTCGATTTGAGCAAAATCGAGTTTAAGGCCTCCTTAACCTCAATATCGGCTAACCCTGTTGGCACCCCATTCAGAGGTTGCATGGCACATTTGCTTGGAGTAATAAAAGCTCACACCCAATCACCAAGGGTGCACTAGTTGGCAATGGAGCATGTTTGTGTGAGTGTAAGACACTCATACTGATATATGAAGGCACTGGTGTGGGTTCCAGGGCCATGGTTGAGGTTCCGCCTGCAATGTAGGTGTTGCAGGGTCAGTGATGGTGCTGACCTGATGTTACTGATGCTCCTTCAACTCCTGGAGCTCACACACTATGCTAAGTAATCACAACTACCTGTATTGCGATCATGACAACACTTGAAAGACTGATACTGAAATGTAAAGATGGTAAAGACTAGAGTGCATAAGGATCCACTTGTCTGATGATGAACAAGACCTTGACATATATAGGCCTACCACTGGGGTAGGCCATGCTCCTCGAGCTCCTGGCTCTAGGCACTTGCCTCCAGGGCAGGCTCTGCTACTTGGTGAGCCCTCCTCCTTGCCTCCTCATACCCCTATCCTCGCTACTCGAGCTCCGGGCCTGCTCAGGCCTCCTGGAGCTGCAGACGTCGAGGCCCCAGCCCTCCTCGTGAAGCCCCCTTATTTCCTATATGTCTTACCCTCTATGTGGAGCCTCCTACACCAGCCCTACTGAGCTAATGCCCCTTCCTTGCCTGTGCCCTTCATCCTGGTGTGAATCACCAGATGTCTATGTGCCTGCACACAGTAGAGCCCGAAATCGAGGTTAAGTCCCTGTTTATCCTCGATTTCGCGAACTCAGGCACTAGGCCTGTGTGTGCCCTGTAACACCTCTCCTCATGGGCAAGTCTTACTCCTCGAGCTCCTGGCTTGAGGTGGCACCTCGCCTCTAGGGTGAGTTCATCTACCTAGCAAGTCCTCTTCCCTGCATCCTACATGCCCCTATCTTCAGTGCTCAAGCTCCGGGCCCCGCTCTTGCCTCCTGGGCCTGCAGATGGTGAGGCCCCAGCTCCACCCATGAAAGCTCCTCCTTTCCTGTACCTCCTATCCCTGTGTGGGGCCTCCTACACCATCCTTACTGAGTTGGTGCCCTCTCCTCACCTGTGCCCCTCCTTGTGGTTCCACTTGCCTGAAGTCTACATGCCTGCACATGGTAGAGTTTGAAATTAAGGTTAAGGGCCCCTTATCCTCGATTTTGCATACTCAGGCACTAGGCCTGTGTGCGCCCTGTAACACAACCCTCCCAAGGCAAACCCTTGGAAGAAGTTGTTTGCTTCAAGTGCAAACAGAAAGGCCATTATGCCAATAGATGCCCAAATCCTCAAAAGGAGGAGGGCAATGAAACTGCAATGATCACGGATGTAGTGAACCCAAACTTGGCTTACTCCTCATCTGATGATGGCTATGGTAGTGCCAATGATTGGATCATTGACTCTGCTTCATCTGATCATATCTGTATAAACAAGAACCTGTTCACTGAACTCTCTGAAACCACTACACCTCCTATCCAAAGCAGCAGCCTTGAACATGTTCTGGCCTGTGGCAAGGGCACCATTAAGGTAGTTGCCGACCTAGGATACAAGAAAACCCATACTCTAGTCCTCAAGAATGTCTTCTATGTCCCAACCTATGCAGCCAACCTCATTTCCCACAACCTCATTGCCAAGGTTGCCAGTATCAGTATCAATGGCAGCAGGCTCATCACGAGGAAGGGAGGTGACAATATCTTCAAGGGAGAAACAAGGAACTTGCTCACCTACCTATGCCAACCAAAGCCTGAATTCACAGCTCCCACCTATGGTGCTGTCTCAACTTCAATTTGGCACCAGAGGCTGGGTCATCCCAGTAAAGGAAGGATGAAGCAGATATCTGAAGTCATCCCAGAGGTTGCCAAGAAAACCAACATGAGCTCAGGAAAGTGCCATGTATGCAAGGTTAGCAAGTCTCATAGGCAACCCTTTACCAATTGCACAATGACAACAACTGAGCCCCTACAGCTCATTCACTCTGACATTGTCAGCACATTCAAAGATATAATGCCTGGAGGTCACCAATTTGCTGTAACCTTCATCAATAACTACAGTAGATTTGTGATGGTCTACCTCATGGCTCACAAAAGTGAGGTACTTGGTCACTTCCAAGAGTATAAGACTCTGATGGAAAACCAGATGGGAAAGAAGATATGACAACTCAGATCAGACAATGGCAGTTAGTACATCAGTAGAGAATTCGATACTTACCTTTCCTCCACAGGGATTCAACATAAGACATCAGCACCATACACTCCTCAACAGAATGGGATTGCCAAGCATATGAACAGGACCCTCTTCAACATCACCAGAAGTCTCCTTCTTCAAGGAGGAGCACCCCACTATCTATGGGGAGATGCATTGCTCCACGCTGCCTATTTAAACAACAGGCCCCCTACAAAGGCACTGTCCATGGAGACACCCTTTAAGCATTTCCTTCAATGGGAAGGAGACCACTCAATGTTGTGAGTTTTTGGATGCCAAGCATGGGCACACATACCTGAGCAGAACTGCTCAAAACTCAACAAAAGAGCCCTACCTACAGTATACATTGGGGTTACCAATGGGTCCAAGGCCTTCAAACTACTCGACCTTTGGACCAAGGCCAGCCTCTCCAGCAGAAATGCTACCTTCAATGAGGAACCCTTCCCCTTCAAGGAACAAGACATCCCTCAAATCAAGGAAACCACCACCATTGACAATCATGATGAGGCTCCCCAAGAGCCAGTCCTCATCCACCCTATTCCAATTCGAGCCATTAGTCCCAACATTGTGAACCCTCCAAGCAATAATGGACTGATGTTTGCCCAAGAGGAAGAACATGTGGGATTCCCTTACCTAACTCAAGAGGAAAGAGACCAAGGGATTTCCACTCAACCCTTGGAAGATTAAATACACTCCCTCTCCTCTGTTGCCATTGACAACACCAAAGGTACCTTCACCAATGAAGTGAGTACCAATGAAGGAGGCCCTTTCCATGCATCTGATGATGAACCTAGGACCATTCTCCAAGCTCAATGTCAACCTGATTGGCCCAAGTGGCAAGTGGCAATTCAGAAAGAGCTCAACTCACACCAGGAGAACAATACCTGGACCATAGTGAACACTCCTGACAATGCCAACATCATTGGCTGTCACTGGGTGTTCAAGGTCAAAAGGAAAGGTGATGGCACCATCAACAAATACTAGACTGGTTCCTCAAGGCTACATTCAAGTTCATGGTATTGATTATGAGGAAACCTTTGCACCAGTGGTAAAAATGGCTACATTCAGGATGCTCATGATCATGTCACTTCAATATGACATGAAGATCTATCAACTTGATGTCATCACAGCTTACCTCAATGGTGAACTGGATGTTGACCTCTATATGAGGCAACCTCCATTGCCAGCTTCTATGACACAATTGGGATCTCAATCCCTCATTTGCAAACTCAACAATTCTCTCTATGGCCTTAAGCAGGCTGGATGCACATGGTATCAAAAGGCTGATAGTACACTCACCAACATTGGCTTCAAGCAATCCAACTATGACTCTGCTCTTTACTACATTGAGAACAAGGATGAACCACTGCTCATCCTCACCTTATATGTCAATGACATTCTCAGCTTTGTGAAACACAAGCCTACAGCAGACAAGTTCATCTCTACACTCCAATCCAAGTTCAAGATGACTGGAGGAGATCCAGTAACATTCATCTTAGGGATTCAAGTCACATCTACTCCAACATCGCTTCACTTCTCCCAAACTAGTCATATACAATGCCTATTCACTCAGTTTGGCCTCGACAATGCGAACATTGTGCATACTATTGGAAGGAGTGAACTGGTAATGGAGTTACCACTGCCAGTTCAGGGATCCTGGGGAAGAAACCACTGATCAGCTAAGGCAGAGGTGTCAGGGTTGGGGACCAATATTGAGTGTGACAACTAGCTCAGCTATGCAGGTCGGCCAATGCATGTGTGAAATCGAGGTTAAGAGGCCCTTATCCTTGATTTTGCCAAAATTGAGTTTTAGGCCTCCTTAAACTCAATATCGGTTAACCCTGTTGGCACCCTGTCCAGAGGTCGCTTGGCATGTTCATGGGAGCAATGCAATGGCACCTCCAACTCCCAAGGGTGCACTAGTTGTCTGTTGGAGCATGTTGAGTGAGCATAAGACCCTCACTGCTGTTGTGTAGGCACTGGTGTCAGTTCCAGGGCCGCAGTTGAGGTTCTGCCTGCGATGTTGGTGTTGCAGGGTCAGTGATGGTGCTGACCTGATGTTCTTGGTGCTCCTTCAACTCCTGGAGCTCACACACTGTACAGAGTAATTTCAACTACTTGTATTGTGATCGCGACGACACTTGAAAGACTGATACTAACAGATAAGGATGGTAAAGACTAGAGTGGATGAGGATCCACTTGTCTGATGATGAACAAGACCTGGACCTATATAGGCCTACCTCTGGGGTAGGCCATGCTCCTCGAGCTCCTGGCTCAAGGTACCTACCTCCAGGGTAGGCTCTACTACTTGTTGACCCCTCCTTGTGCCCCTATCTTTGGCATGCGAGCTCCGGGCCTGCTCAGGCCTCCTGGACCTGCAACGAGCGAGGCCCCAGCTCTCCTCATGAAAGACCCTTAATCCCTATATGTCCTATCCTCTACATGAGGCCTCCTACACCAGATCCTACCAAGCTAATGCCCCTTCCTTGTTTGTGCCCTTGTTCAGGATGTGCTATACCAAGGGTTTGCACACCTGTGCATGGTAGAGCTCGAAATCGAGTTTAAGGGGCCCTTATCCTCGATTTCGCATGCTCATGCACTGGACCAGTGTGCCCTCTGTAACAAGAGGCAAGTAGCTATCTTGACAGTGCCTTCCCTATATCAGAGGGGCTTGTAGAGCTAAGTCTGAGGATATTTCAGCCTAGATACACTCTGTATGTAGAGGATATCACGGGTTGCAGTAGTGATCGAGAAGCAACTATCAATGTAGGCAACTTGCTCATGCAGGAGGAGAAAAGAAGAAGAAGAGAAGGGCAGACCTTGCTATGCAAGGATGTGGGAACTAGTTCAAATGACTTTTTGCAACTGTATCTACATGTGAGTTGATGTATATATATGTGTTTTCCTATGATGGCAATGCCTTCTTGAAGTTGGCTATGTCTTTGCTATATCAAGGGCATGAAACCTGTGTAGAGTTCTGAAGAGTATGGAGCATTGTTTGGGATCTTGAGTAAAGACAGTGAATAGTTATGGGAGCTTATCTTGAGCATGTGTACATTGTGTACATACACTATCTTTCCCTATCATGGAGGAGTGTGTTCCTATCTCAGCCAATGTATATGGTCCACACTCATCTGACACAAATTGTGTCTCAGAGATATGGTCTGGGGTCCCGCAATCGTGGACCAATAGCCAAAACCGGGTGAATGTTGCCTGTAGCCAGATGTGGGGAGTCCGAAATTGGACTTTTCTTGATGTGTTGTGGCCTAACAATGTCAAAATAATTTTGAGGAATATTGATGCATCCTAGTTGCCTGTGTTGGACCTTCATTGTCTAACAGATTGTTCTGAAGTCAAAAACGTGAGTGACTGTATATTCCAACATGGCCCTCCAGGTGATCTTGTTCCTTGGGCCGCTCCTCCACCACTGGGTGAGCTGCTACTCGAGGGCCACTGGGCCTGGGCAGGGCTGCTACAGTGGTCTTATTGGTGCAACTATAGGACCAATGCCCCATTCCTTGACAGATGCAGCAGATGCCACTACCAAAGGTAGTGGGGGTTCCTGTTGCTGGGAGCTTCTGGGCCAGGTGGGGTGGTAAGGGCCTGCTACCAGTGCAATCACCTAGTCAACCCTCTGATGCTGCAGGGTGAGCTGGTGTGCTCATGCCTCTGGTGGCCCTAGGCCAAGGGGCTCCTCCACTAGCTCCTGTTGTCTGTGTGGGGGCTGTACCAGTTCCTGGCCTGGTTGGGCCTCACTGGCTAGTGTCCAGCCTACTCCAAGTAGGAGTGCCAGGGTGGGTGGCAATACAATTCCTGTTGATGGCCTCGACCTCCCTGTACCAGCTCCAGGGTTCCTCTGGAGGGTTCCTCTCAAACTTCTCTTGGAGACTGCAAGTGAGGCTGTTCCTGAATAGGAACACAATGAGCTGGTTATCATCACTGTTGGCCTGGCTTTCCAGGTCCCTGAAGCACTCTACATGGTGGGTAGCTGCTCCTGGAATGTTGCTCTCCATCTTGAGGCCCTGTAGCTTATTGTAGGCATCCAGCCTATCATTATGACAACTGTACTGTTCTCACAACCTGTGTGTGAAGAAGTCCCAGTCAAGGAAGAGCTGGCCCTGCTGATTCCTGTCAGTCCTGAGCTTGGCCTTCTACCACTCTTGCACTGTGCCTTCCATATGGCTCACAGTGTAGTTCATCATGGTCTTGTGATCTGCTACACCATTATGTTGCAGCCAGGTTGTGGCCTCAATGAGGAACATCTCAACATTGCGGGCATCAAACTTAGGGAAGGGATACTTGAGGTTGTTCTTTGCAGGAGGGGCCCCTTTGTCTGGCTCAGTAGTAGCTGCCAGCCTACATTGAACTCTGGACCCCATGGGTGTGGAGTACAGCTCCTCATTGCTGTAGCCATGGGTACCTCTTGCTTGGGCCTCCCCAGGTGTAGGCCTAGGTGGCAGTGACAGTGTGTTGGGGTCAGGCAGCCTGCTAGCATCATATATCTCCATGAACTTGCTTCACTTGAGGAGTAGCTCTGACTGTTTGCTGACCAAATGGATGAGCTTGTCAAGCTTTTCTGCCAGATTGTTTTGATGCTCTGTCATTTTGAATGTGGGGCACTACTTGAACAATCCACTCTAATGTCAGGGTTGAGGCCGATATCGAGAGAGCAGTGTGGTCCAGCTATCCAGATCCAAAGTACATGTGTGTGAAATCGAGTTTAAGAGGGCCTTATCCTCAATTTGGGTGAAATTGAGTTTAAGAGGCCCTTATCCTCTGTTTCAGTGAAATCGAGTTTAGTGTGTCCTTATCCTTGATTTCAAATTTCCCAGGCTTCGCCTATTCCAGCTCTGTATCACCCAGGCCTCCTCCTTAGTTACTTGTGCTAGCACCTCCCCCCACCAAGTCCTCATACTCCTGGATGAGGCTAGGGCACTCTAGGTGATCATGAGGTTCCCAGGAGGCAGCCTCCTCTGTGTACCCCTTCCATAGGACTGTTACAGAGCGCACACAGGTCTAGTGCCTGAGCATGCGAAATCGAGGATAAGGGCCCCTTAAACTCGATTTCGAGCTCTACTGTGCGCAGGCACATGAACCTCCAGTGGAGCACATCAGGGCAAGGGGCACAGGCAAAGGAGGGGCATTAGCTCGATAGGGCTAGTGTAGGAGGCCCCAAACAGGAGGTAGGACATATAGGAATTAAGGGGTTTTCACGAGGAGAGCTGGGGCCTCGCCAGGTTACAGGTCCAGGAGGCCTGAGCAGGCCTGGAGCTCAAGTGCCAAAGATAGGGGCACAAGGAGGGCTCACCAAGTAGCAGAGCCTACCCTGGAGGCAGGTGCCTCGAGCCAGGAGCTTGAGGAGCATGGCCTACCCCAGAGGTAGGCCTATATATGTCAAGGTCTTGTTCATCATCAGACAAGTGGATCCTCATCCACTCTAGTCTTTACCATCTTTATCTGTTAGTATCAGTCTCTCAAGCATCATCACAATTGCAATACAGGTAGTTGTGATTACTTTGTACAGTGTGCAAGCTCCAGGAGTTGAAGGAGCACAGGAACATCAGGTCAGCAGCATCACTGACCCTGCGACACCTACATCACAGGCAGAACCTCAACTGTGGCCCTGGAACCTACACCAGTGCCTTACACAGCAGCAGCGAGGGTCTTACACTCACTCAACATGCTCCAATTGCCAACTAGCACACCCTTGGGAGTTGGAGGTGCCATCATATTACCCCAAGTGAATGTGCTGTGCAACCTCTGGACAGGGTGCCAACAGGGTTGACCAATATCGAGTTTAAGGAGGCCTTAAACTCGATTTCACCGAAATCGAGGATAAGGGCCTCTTAACCTCAATTTCGCACATGCATAATTGGATCTGCATAGCCAAAACTTGTCACACACTTGATATTGGTACCAACCCTGACAAGTGTTAGAATATACAGTCACTCATGTTTTTGACTTCAGAATGATCTGTTAGATTGTGGAGCGCCAACACAGGCACCCAAGATGTGTCAAAAATTCCTCAAAATTATTTTGACATTGTTAGGTCATGAAGCATCAAGAAAAGTCCAATTTTGGACCCCCACATCTGGCTATAGGATTACATTTACCCAATTTTGGCTATTGGTTCATTACTGCGGGGACCCCGGACCCATATCTCTGAGACACAATTTGTGTTGGATGAGTGTGGACCGTATATTGATAAAGATAGGAACACACTCCTCCATGGTAGGAAAAGATAGTGTATATACACAACCCTACACACACACTCAAAGATAAGCTCCCATATTGTTTCACTGTCTCTACTCAAGATCCCAAACAATGCTCCATACTCTTCAGGACTCTACACAGGTATCCTGCCCTCGATACAGTGAAGACATAGCCAACTTTGTGAAGGGATTGCCATCATAGGAAAACACATATATGTATTGACTCACTTGTAGATACAGTTGCTGAAAGTCATTTGAACTAGTTCCTACATCCTTGCATAGCAAGGTCTGCTCTCTTCTCTTCTTCTCCATCTCTCTTCCTCCTGTGGGAGCTAAGTTGCCTATGTTGGTAGTTGCTCCTTGATTACTACTGCAACTCTCTGATATCCTCTACATACATTGTGTATCTAGGCTGAAATATCCTCAGACTTAGCTCTACAAGCCCCTCTGATATAGGGAAGGCACTGTCAAGATAGCTACTTGCCTTTGCCTTAGCTGATCAGTGGTTTCTTCCCCAGGATCCCTGAACCAGCAACAGTAACACATTACTGGTTCACTCCTTCCAATAACAAGGACCTTGTACTCGAGGTTGGCTTTTTGACCACATTTGCCAATGATGGCCTCTACCTCGAAGTCGAGATCCTCCTCTTGAATTTGAGGCTGTACTTGGTGTTCTGTACAGCCTGGTAGTGCACTGCTCCTGGCTTTCTCCAGCATTGATATGTGGAACACATTGTGCACCCTGAGCTTGGGTGGCAGTTGCAGGCGATATTCCCATCTACCTACTCTCTCAATGACAGGGTACAGGCCTGCAAACCTTGTGTCGATCTTGGGGCTGGGTCTTCTTGTTTTCCAGTTGTGATGGTTAATGTACACCAAATTGCCTACCTTGAGCTCCATGTCTGTGTGCTTGTAATTGTATTGTTCCACTGCACAAGCTTGAGCTTGCCTGATCTGCTCCTGTAGGTACTGCATGAGCTCTGGGTGTCCTCATGCAAACTCTTGTCTTGCTGGGTTGAGCACTCCTACTGCATGGGGTAGGTCTGGGTGCATCCTAGGATTCCACCCATAGCAGGCAAAGAAGGGGGGATACTCCTATGCTGCTGTGCACTGCATTGTTGTACACAAACTCTGCCATTGGTAGCAAACCCTCCCAATCATCCTGCTCATAGTTGCAATACATTTGCAGGTACTGCTCCACCACTTGGTTCACCCTCTCTGTTTGGCCATCAGTTTGTGGGTGGTAAGCTGTACTGAGTGAGTGCTTGATGAACAGGGCCTCTGTGAACTTCTTCCAGGTTGCTGAGATGAACTGCCAGCCTCTATCAGAGACAATGTGGTCCGGGGCTCCAAAGCACTTCATCACCTGGGCCCTGAACAACTCTGCAGTGTCCTGGGAAGTAGCTGTCTTGTATGTGGGTGCTAAGACAGCTAGCTTTGTGAGGCAGTCAACTACAACAAGGATGGAGTCATACCCATTGGATGTGGGCAGGCCCTTGATGAAGTCCATGGATATTGAGCCCCAGGGCCACTCAGGGGTAGACAGTGGCTGCAGTAGGCCATAGGGCTTGTGGTGTGGAGTCTTGTATTGAGTGCACACAGGGCAGCTCACTACATAGTCTGCTACCCAGGCACTCATTCCTGGCCACCAATAGTGGCATCGTACCAGCTCCAGGGTGGCATCCCTTCCTCTGTGACCAGCAGTGGCTCCATCATGTCACTGTGACATGACCATGTATTGCAAGTGCTCCACCAAGAGGGAGCCTTCCCTTACTTGAGCAGCTCCTTGTGTATCTCCACAGCCCTGCTTGCCTGGTAGTGTGACCTGAGGGATCACTAGCCTTCCTTTGTGGTGCCACAGGCCGTCCTTGTCTTCAAAAGGTTGGACCTCATGCATTGCCAGGAGCACCTGGTCGAGGGGCTGGAAAGTGCAAGCTAACTGCTCGAGTTGACCATTTGAAATTTTGGCCATGGTTGCATTGCCGGTACACATCTGAAATTGAGTATAAGGGCTCCTTATCCTCGATTTTGGCTTCTGGCACAAAAACCCTAGCCAGCAATAGTTGCCAAACATTATGTTCCACCTCCTTGCCTACTGGCTGCATGTCCTGTTGACGAGTAAGAGCATCAGGCTCACCAGCCTTGTCTCCAGGCCATTATTGGAGCACAAAATTGAAATCAGCTAGCAATACAGCCCACCTTGCTTGTCTGCCCATGATCCATTGTTGCGACTTGAAGTACTTGAGAGCCTCGTGGTCAGTGAGGATTACCAACTGAGTTGGGAGACCTGCGAGCATGTGGCACCACTGACATAGACAGGCAACTACGGTGAGCAGCTCCTTATCATGTATCTCGTAGTTGCACTCTGCCGAGGTCATCTTCCTTGAGTAGTAGGCAATGGGATGCCTTCTATGCACATGCTCCTGCTTGAGTACTCCTGCAATTGCAAAGTCACTCACATCAGTCTCCAATCATGTGGGTTTGTCATACTGGTAATGTCATAGGACTCCTGCAGTGGTGAAGGCTTCAATTAGCTTGTAGAATGCCCCCTGTGCCTCCTCGTCAAGCTGCAGTTTCCTGAACCTCTCTACTGGCTTGACAGGTGAGGTCAAGGGCCTAGCAATCCTAGCAAAGTTCACAATGAACCTTCGATAGAAGTTTGCGAACCCTAAGAAGTGCTGTATGTCATGAATGCTTGGTGGTAGGGGCCATTCCTTCATCACTTGCACCTTCTCGGAGTCCATCTCAATGCCAGTTGGCTTGATGATGTACCCTAGGAACTCCACAGTATTGGTGTGGAAGGTGCACTTGGACAGCTTCACAAATAGCCGGTTCTCCTGCAAGCACTTCAGCACCTCCTGTACATGTGCAACATGCTCTTCCTTGCTGTTACTGAAGATGAGGAAGTCATCCAGGTAGACCACTATGTAGATACTGATGATATCATGATATATGTGGTTCACTAGGGACTGAAATTGAGCTGGAGCATTTGCCAACCCAAACAGCATCATCAGGTACTCATAGAGGCCCAGTTGAGTACCAAAGGCTGTCTTCCATTTGTCTCCTAGAGCAATGCACACCAAATTGTATGCTCCTTTGAGATCCAGCTTTGTGTAGATGGTGGCCTGCCAGAGTAGGAACAACTGCTCCTCAATGAGAGGTAGTGGAGTGTGATTCTTGACAGTGACCTTGTTGAGCCCCTGATAGTCTATACACAGCCATAGGCCTCCATCCTTCTTTGGTACAAAGAGTACTGGTGATCGTGCAGGGCTCTTGGAGGGTCTGATGAAGCCCTTCTTGAGGTTCTCCTTGAGGTACTTCCTGAGCTCTGCCATCTCCTTGGGTCCCTTGAGGTACAACGGGCCCTGAGGAGGCTTCCCTCCTGGTACCAGCTCAATGTGCAAATCATGATCAGCATGAGGAGGCAGCTTGTCAGCTTTTACCTCACAGAAGACCCTTTTGAGGTGCTTATATGGGGCTGGTATCTCCAATTGCATTGGGGTTTCAGGCTCCACTTCCATTTCCACACCACAATCATTGCCTGTGGGCACGAAGCCAAAGGCTGGTAACAAGCAGGGAGGGGCTTCCAGTAGCATGAATCCTATGGGCCCATCATGCAATGCAGCCTTGATCAACTGAGTAGCCGAGACAAATGCATGACCATGTGGCACAGGTGGTTGCCGAAATCGAGTTTAAGGGTACCCTTATCCTTGGTTTTGCATTTCCTGGACACAACTCAAATTCCACTTGCCCAGTATCCCAGTCGATTCTTGGTTTCCACCTTTTGAGCTCATCAAAGCCCAGAATTAGATCATAGTCCAAGGCCTGGGCCACTGGTACCTTGAGGTTACCCAGTGGCTGACCCCCTACCTCCATGGCTACATTGGCGCTGCTGCTGATTGCAAGCTTGTGGCCAGTTATGCTATGTACTTCCCTTGTTTTTATGGTTTTTGTAGTTACTTGATGTCTTTGAATGAAATCTTGAGATAATATGGACAGTCCAGCACCTGTGTCAGCGAGGATTCGAGCATGGTGGCCATTTATGGAGCCTTTGAGCTTGAGCACCATTGCTTGAGTAGCACTGGTGGAGAAACAGTATTGACAATCTTGATATATACATTGGGATGGCAATCTAGGTTCCAGGGCAAGGCAGGCCATTACTGCATCTCCCCATGCTTGTTTCCCTGGTCACCCTGGCTCTCCTCAGGCTCCTGCCTGTACTCGCCTAGGTCCAACTCCTCTTCCTGTGGGGGTTGACCCTCCGGGTTATCTGGTTCCCTGTGCAGCTCCTCCACCACTGGGTGAACTGCTATGCAAGGACCGCTGGGCTTGGGTCGAGTGGCTCCAGCATTCTTGTTGGGACAGTTGTAGGACCAATGCCTGGTTCCTTGACAGATGTGGCAGACACCGCTATGAAAGGTAGTGGGGGTGCCTGTCGATGGGAGCTTCTGGGCCAGGTGTGGGTGTAGAGGCCTGCTACCCAGGCGGTCACCTAGCCGACCCTCTGTTGTTGCAGGCCTGGCCAGCGTCATCATGCCCCCTATAGCCCTGGGCCATGGGGCTCCTTTGCTGGCTCCTGTGGTCCTTGCAGAAGCTGTACCAGTGCCCAACCTACTCAAGCCTCACTGACCCATGTCCAGCCTGCTCCAAGTAGGAGTACCAGGGTAGGTGGCAATATGACTCTTGTTGATGGCCTTGACCTCCCTGTACCAGCTCCAGGGGTCCTCTGGAGGGTTCCTCTCAAACTGCTCCTGGAGACTGTGAGTGAGGCTGTTCCTGAAGAGGAACACAATGAGCTTGTTGTCATCATTGTTGGCCTGGCTTTCCAGGTCCCTGAAGTGCTCTACATGGCGTGTAGCTGCTCCGGGGGAATTGCTTTCCATCTTGAGGCCCTGTAGCTTGTTGTAGGTGTCCAGCCTGTCATTACGATGACTGTACTGCTCTCATAACCTAAGTGTGAAGAAGTACCAGTAGTGGAAGAGCTGGCCCTGCTCATTCCTATCAGTCCTAAGCTTGGCCTTCCACCAATCTCTTGTTGTTCCTTCCATGTGGCTCATGGTGTAGTTGATCATGGTCTTGTGGTCCACTACTCCATTGTGTCACAGCCAGGTCATGGCTTCGATGAGGAACATCTCGACATTGCAAGCATTGAACTTTGGAAAGGGATACTTGAGGTCATTCTTCATGGGAGGGGCCCCTTTGTCTGGCTTGGTAGTAGCTGCTGGCTTACGCTGGATGCTGGACCCCATGGGCATGGAGTACAGGTCCTCTTCGCTGTAGCCCTGGTTACCTTGTGTTTGGGGCTCCTCGGTTGTAGGCCTAGGTAGTGGCAATGGTGTGTTAGGGTCCCATAGCAGGGCAGCATCATACAACTCCTCGAACCTGCTACACTTGAGGAGTAGATCTGTCTGCTTGCTCACCAGTTGGATGAGCTTGTCAAGCTTCTCCGCCGAGTTGCTCTCCGTCATTTTGAATGTGGGGTACAGCTTGGACGATCCACTCTAATGTCAGGGCTGGGACTGATATCAAGTGTGTGGTGAGACTGGGCTATGTAGATCCAGAAACATGTGTGTGAAATCGAGGTTAAGAGGCCCTTATCCTCGATTTCAGCAAAATTGAGTTTAAGGCCTCCTTAAACTCAATATTGGCTAACCCTGTTGGCACCCTGTCCAGAGGTTGCATGGCATGTTCACTTGGGGTAATATGATGGCACTTCCAACTCCCAAGGGTGCACTAGTTGGCAATTGGAGCATGTTGAGTGAGTGTAAGACACTCGCTATTGCTGTGTGAGGCACTGGTGTAGGTTCCAGGGCTGCGGTTGAGGTTCTGCCTGTGATGTAGGTGTCGCAGGGTCAGTGATGCTGCTGATCTGATGTTTCTATGCTCCTTCAACTCCTGGAGCTTGCACACTGTACAAAGTAATTGCAACTACCTGTATTGTGATTGTGACAACGCTTGAAAGACTGATACTTAAAGACAAAGATGGTAAAGACTAGAGTGGATGAGGATCCACTTGTCTGATGATGAACAAGACCTTGACATATATAGGCCCACCTCTGGGGTAGGCCATGCTCCTCGAGCTCATGGCTCGAGGCACCTGCCTCCAGGGCAGGCTTTGCTACTTAGTGAGCCTTCCTTGTGCCCCTATCCTCGGCAGTTGAGCTCTGGGCCTGCAACTGGCAAGGCCCCTACTCCCCTCGTGAAAACCCCTTATTTCCTATATGTCCTACCTCCTACATGGGGCCTCCTACACCAGCCCTACTGAGCTAACACCCCTCCTTTGCCTGTGCCCCTTGTCCTGATGTGCTTCCACTGGAGGTTCATGCACCTGTGTGCAGTAGAGCTCGAAATTGAGTTTAAGGGGCCCTTATCCTCGATTTCGCATACTCAGGCACTAGACCTGTGTGCGCCCTGTAACAAGGGTCAGTGATGGTGCTGACCTGATGTTGCTAAGGCTCCTTCAACTACTGGAGCTCACACACAATGCTAAGTAATCACAACTACCTGTATTGCAATCATTATAATGCTTAAAAGACTGATACTGAAAAGTAAAGATGGTAAAGTCTAGAGTGGATAAGGATCCACTTGTCTGGTGATGAGAAAGACCATAACATGTATAGGCCTACCTCCTGGGTAGGCCATGCTACTCGAGCTCCAGGCACTCACCTCCTGGACGAGCTTGTATCCCTAGCGAGCCCTCCTCCTTGTCTGTGCACACCCCTATCTTTGGCACACAAACTCCAGGGCCCGCTTGTGCCTCCTGGGCCCACATGTGGCAAGGCCCCAGCTTCCCTTGTGAAAGTTCCTTACTCCTACATCTCCTATCCCTGTGTAGGCCTCCTACACCAGCCCTACTGAGTTAGTGCCCCTTGTCTTGATGTGATCTGCCTGAAGTCCACATGCCTGCACACAGTGGAGTCTGAAATCAAGTTTAAGGGGCCCTTATCCTCAATTTCGCCAAGATCAAGGTTAAGACCCTGCTTATCCTCGATTTTGCATACTCAGGCACTAGGCCTGTGTGCACCACATAACAATGATTTAATGATTTTCATTCAAATAGGCTGTGAAGAATGGTGAGGTTATTTACATCTGGTTTGTACAGCTTTGTTTACATAGCAATTCTATCTGTCCTTTAGGACTGATGTGTGTCCACCCTCTTTGATGTTGGCTGCCCATTATGGAGGTTTGTTCCACCCATCTGTAAAGTCTATTCTATGGCTGTTCAGTTTCTTCCAACTTGCCTACCCTTCCTCCTGCATATGTGCACCCTTTGAGCATATGATTGGTTTGATGAGTGAGCAGTATCTGAGGTGGTGTTCTGCCTGTGTGTTCTGATTGGGCAACCTCAGATGATGTTGTCTTGATCCTTGTGGTTGGTTAACCTCCTTCATATGGTGGGTGGTTCCCTTGTGTGAGGGGGTACATCCTCCAATGCATGTACCCAATTGGTACAGTGTAATTGAAGCATTTCTGGGGGGAGTTCTTGCAGTAGGCATGTCTTGTTTCCAATTGGTTGATTTGGGTATCTGTCATCTGGGTGTTACAGGGCATACACAGGCCTAGTGCCTGGGTATGCAAAATTGAGGATAAAAGGGGTCTTAACCTCAATTTCAGCAAAATCAAGGATAGAGAGCCCTTAACCTCAATGTTGGACTTTACCACATGCAGGTGTGTAGACACAAGGCAAGTGTTACAGGGCACCCACAGGCCTAGTGCCTGAGTACGCGAAATCGAGGATAAGGGCCCCTTAAACTCGATTTTGAGCTCTACCACACGCAGGTGCACAAACCTTCAGTGGAGCACATCCTGACAGAAGGGCACAGGCGAGGAAGGGGCATTAGTTCAATAAGGCTGGTGTAGGAGGCCCCAAGCAGGAGGTAGGACATATAGGAATTAAGGGGTTTTCACGAGGAGAGCTGGGGCCTTGCTGGTTGCAGGTCCAGGAGGCCTGAGCAGGCCTGGAGCTCAAGTGCCAAAGATAGGGGCACAAGGAGGGGTCACCAAGTAGCAGAGCCTGCCCTGGAGGCAAGTGCCTCAAGCCAGGAGCTTGAGGAGCATGGCCTACCCCAGAGGTAGGCCTATATATGTCAAGGTCTTGTTCATCATCAGACAAGTGGATCCTCATCCACTCTAGTCTTTACCATCTTTGTCTTTAAGTATCAGTCTTTCAAGTGTTGTCACGATCACAATACAGGTAGTTGCAATTACTTTGTACAGTGTGCAAGCTCCAGGAGTTGAAGGAGCACAGAAACATCAGATCAGCAGCATCACTGACCCTGCGACACCTACATTGCAGGCAGAACCTCAACCATGGCCCTGGAACCTACACCAGTGCCTTACACAGCAATAGCGAGTGTCTTACACTCACTCAACATGCTCCAATTGCCAACTAGTGCACCCTTGGGAGTTGGAAGTGCCATCATATTACCCCAAGTGAACATGCCATGTGACCTCTGGATGGGGTGCCAACAGGGTTAACCAATATCAAGTTTAAGGAGGCCTTAAACTCGATTTCACTGAAATCAAGGATAAGGGCCTCTTAACCTCAATTTCACACATGCATAGTGGGATCTGCATAGCCGAAACTTGCCACACACTTGATATCGGCCTCAACCCTGACAGGCATCATCTGGCCCATGTACCCATTTCTGTTGCAGGCACAATGCTGCACAATGCAGAGATCACAATTTGTGGTTCAAGGCTTTCCACCAAAGGTTAATCCAGTTCCATAAGTGCACTTGCATCCACATCAGATGCAGTTATCACAAGCTTGATTGGCAAGCTCAAATCCATCCTTGAGTATGTTGTTCTCACCTGGGAAATGGCTGAGACTGGTCCTCTCATTGTTGGTGTCAGTGGGCAGGGGGAATTGTCTGGTGGAGGTACCACTCTCATCAATGGAGAGTAAATCCTGGGTATGGGCCATTTCTTTTTCTTCATTCCCATTGGGCAGTTGTCTTTCCTGGTTTTTGTTCCTTGTGTCTTTGTTGGAACTGTATTCCTCTGAGGAGGAGTCTGGGAATTGAATGTGCTTGGGTTGAGTTGAGGTCATCTTTGAGGAAGGTGTTCAAAAAATGTGGGGTAGAGATTGCAGGTGTAGGGAGAAGTTTGGTGGTGATGGGAGTGATATGATGATATGTTGTATGGTTTTTGTGGGCTGAGTCTGAAAGTGATGCATGCCAAAGAAATTTCACATGCAGAAAATAAATTTTTGCATACCAAAGAAATTTTGGCAGTATATTGCCAATGGGGGGAAATTTCAGCTGAAAAAGGGCTGGGGTATCCCAAAATCATGGCTGAGTATGTGTCCAGGGTTGAATTTGAAAAATTTTCACTTGGACATGTGTGGAAGGTTGTGGAAATTCTTGCCATGATTGGCAAAATATTGGAGATTGAGGAATGTGAGATCCTAAATTGGGACAAATTGCCCATCATCAGATTTTGGATTTTTGAATTTTTTTGACAAGTTTGATCCTTTGAATTTTTGAAGAAAATGTTTGATTTTTGGTTTTCCATGTTTTTAAAACTTGACACATTGAATTTTTGTGTCATGTATGTTTTATTGACCTCACTGGAAAATTTTGAATTTGATTTTTGATGATTTTTGATGTGTCAAATGAATGTGGAGGCTTCCATTTGGATGCAGTGATTGTGGGGTATGGGTTCCTGTGTCAGAAACATTGGATAAATGATGGAAATGGAGTCCCCACATTGGGAAGATGGACCCTTAATAGAGATTAGATGCCCTGAATCAGGTAAATGTTGAGATATTGTCTGTGCTGTGAGACTTTGATTTTCTCTAGTGGCTTGGTGAGACTGTCAGCAAGCTGTCCCAATGTTGGAATGTTGGTGACTATGATGGTACCATCAAGTTGTTTCTCCCTGACAAAGTGATATTTGATGTTGATGTGTTTGTTTCTTTGATGGTCCTTAGGGTCCTTAGATAAGTATATAGCTGCTTGGTTGTCCACATATAGCAGTGTAGGCTTGTGAGTCTCGAAGGAGAGTTCAGCTAAGAGTTGTCAGCTCCAGGTGATCTCCTTGCATGCTTCTGCCATAGCAATGTACTCTGCATAGGTTGTTGATGTTGTGACTAAGGGTTGCCTTTTGCTTAACCTGCTGTAGGGCATTCCATTGATGGTGTTTGTGATCCCTGATGTGGACTTTCAAGTAGCAGTGTCCCCCCCAAAGTCTGCATCAGAGTAGGTTTGCAAATGTGGGCCCCAGTCTTCCTCTGGAGGGAAGGATGTTCCCTTCTTTGTGAAGAGGAGTCCATAGTTGGCAGTTCCTTTGAGATAATGGAGAAGATGCTTTGCAGCAGTCATGGCTTTGTCAGTTGGGGAGCCAAGATAGCAACTGAGATGATTGACAGTGAAGGCAATGTCTGGTTGTGTGCAGGTGGAGATATAGAGGATTGAACCAACAATGGTGTGATGGATGGAGTGGTCATTGGCACTGAGGGCCACTCCATTTACAATATCACTTGCAACAGTGGGTGTGTGCATGATGTTTGCATTGTTGAGACCAAACTGTGTGAGTAGGCATTGTATATGACTAGTTTGGGAGAGGTGAAGTGATGTTGGAGTAGATGTGACTTGAATACCTAAGATGAATTTTACTGGATCTCTGCCAGTCATCTTGAACTTGGATTGGAGGGTTGCAATGAACATGTCTGCTGTAGGCTTGTGCTTAGCAAAGATGATAACATCATCAACATATAGAGTGAGGATGAGAGGTGGCTCATCCTTGTTCTTGATGTAGTACAGAGCAGAATTGTAGTTGGATTGCTTGAAACCAATGTCGGTGAGTGTGCTGTCAGCCTTTTGATACCATGTGCATCTAGCTTGTTTAAGACCATAGAGAGATTTGTTGAGTTTGCAAACAAGGGATTGAGATCCTGATTGCATCATAGAAGCTGGCAATGGAGGCTGCTTCATGTAGAGGTTGACATCCAGTTCACCATTGAGGTAAGCAGTGATGATGTCAAGTTGGTAGATCTTCATGTCATATTGGAGTGACATGATCATGAGCATCCTAAGTGTAGCCATTTTTACCACTGGTGCAAAGGTTTCCTCATAATTGATATCATGGACTTGAGTGTAGCCTTGAGGAACCAGTCTAGCCTTAGATTTGTCAATGGTGCCATCACCTTTCCATTTGACCTTAAATACCCATTGACAGCCAATGATGTTAGCAATGTTGGGAGCATTTGTTATGGTCCAGGTATTATTCTCCTGGTGTGAGTTAAGCACCTTTTGAATTGCCTCTTGCCATTTAGGCCAATCAGGTTGGTGTTGAGCTTGGAGGATGGTCCTGGGTTCATCATCAGATGTGGGGAAATAAACTCCTTCATTGGTACATGCTTTGTTTGTGAAGGTGTTTTTCATGTCATCCATGGTGACAGAGGAGAGGGAGCATATATAATCTTCCAAGGGTGGAGTAGAAATCCCTTGGTCTCTTTCCTCTTGAGTGAGGTAAGGGAATCCCACACATTGTTCCTCTTGAGCAAATGTTGGTCCATTGTTGCTTGGAGGGTTTATGATGTCTGGACTTGTGGCTCAAATTGGAGTAGGATGGATGAGAATTGGCTCCTGAGGAGCCTCATCATGAATGTCAATGGTGTTGACTTCCTCAATTAGAGGGATGTTTCATTCCTTGAAAGGGAAGAGTTTCTTGTCAAAGGTAGCATTTCTGCTAGATAGAATAGACTTGGTCCAAAGGTCAAGTAGTTTGAAAGCCTCAGACCAATTGGTGACTGCAATGTATACTGTGGATAGAGCTCTTTTGTTGAGCTTTGAGCAGTTCTGCTCAGGTATGTGTGCCCATGCTTGGCATCCAAAAACTCGCAACATCAAGTGGTCTCCTTCCCTTTGAAGGAAATGCTTAAAGGGTGTCTCCATGGACAGTGCCTTTGTAGGGAGCCTGTTGTTTAGATAGGCAGCATGGAGCAATGCATCTCCCCATAGGTAGTGGGGTGCTCCTCCCTGAAGAAGGAGATTTCTGGTTTTGTCAAAGAGGGTTCTGTTCAATTGTTCAGCAATTCCATTCTGTTGAGGAGTGTTTGGTGCCAATGTCTTGTGTTGAATCCCTGTGGAGGAAAGGTAAGGATTGAATTCTCTACTGATGTACTCACCACTGTTGTCTGATCTGAGGTAACATATCTTCTTTCCTGTCTGGTTTTCCATCAGAGTCTTATACTCTTGGAAATGACCAAGTACCTCAATCTTGTGAGCCATGAGGTAAACTGTCACAAAAAGACTGTAGTCATCAATAAAGGTTACAGCAAATTGGTGACCTCCAGGCATTATATCCTAGAATTTGCCAACAATGTCAGAGTGTGCGAGCTGTAGGGGCTCAGTTGTTGTCTTCATGTGGTTGGGGAAAGATTGCCTATGAGATTTGCTGACCTTGCATACATGGCATTTTCCTGAGCTCATGTTGGTTTCTTTAGGGACTTCTGGGATGACTTCTGATATCTGCTTCATCCTTCCTTTGCCAGGATGACCAAGCCACTGGTGCCAAATTGAGGTTGAGACAGCACCATAGGTAAGAGCTGCAAATTCAGGCTTTGGTTGGCATAGGTAGGTGAGCATGTTTCTTGTTTCTCCCTTGAAGATAATGTTGCCTCCCTTCCTTGCAATGAGTCTGCCACCATTGTTACTGATACTAATGACTTTGGCAACAAAGTTGAGGGAAATGAGGTTTGCTGCATAGGTTGGGACATAGAAGATGTTCTTGAGGACTAGAGTGTGAGTTTTCTTGTATCCTATTTTGGCAACTACCTTAACTGTGCCTTTTCTGCAAGCCAGCATGTGTTGAAGGCTGCCACTCTGGATAGGAGGTGTAGTGGTTTTGGAGAGTTCAGTGAATAGGTTCTTGTTGTTGGAATACATGGTCACTTGCTTTTTGACTTTGGCACAATCTGTTAGATCATCTTGGAGGTCCAACACAGGCAACCAGGACACATCAAATATTCCTCAAAATTATTTCCACACTGTTAAACCATGTCACATCAAGAAAAGTCCAATCTTGGGACCCCACATCTGGCTACACGCTACATTTACCTGGTTTCAGCTATTACTCCACAATTGCATGGACCCTGGACCCATATCTATAAGACACAATTTGTGTCAGATGAGTGTGGACCATATATATTGGAAAAGATAGGAACACACTCCTCCATGATAGGGAAAAGGTAATGTATATACACAACATACACATGCTCAAGGTGAGCTTCCATAACAATCCACTGTCTCTACTCAAGATCCCAAATGATGCTCCATACTCTTGACAATCCTACACAGGTATCATGCCTTCAATATAGCAACAACATAGCCAACTTTGAGAAGGCATTGCCATCACAGGAAAAAACACATATATACATTGATTTGCAGGTAGATACAGTTGCAGAAAGTCATTCAAACTAGTTCCCACATCCTTGCATAGTAAGGTCTGCTCTTCTTTTCTCTTCTTCTTCTACTCTCCTCCTCCTGTGTGAGCAAGTTGCCTACATTGGTAATTGCTTCTCAATCGCTACTGCAACCCCTGACATCCCCTACATATGGAGTGTATCTAAGATGAAATATCCTCAGACCTAGCTCTACAAGCCCCTCTGGTATAGGGAAGACACAGTCAAGATAGCTACCAGTCTTTGCCTTAGCTTATCAGTGGTTTCCCTTTACCCTGGATCCCTGAACCAGTAGCAGTAGCCCCATTGCCAGTTCACTCCTTCCAATATAAGGCTCTTCTCAGTCGCTTTGGTTCTGTTGGTACCCCTTCCCAATGTCAACATCTGGCAGATCTGCCCAGGGCAAAGCATTTAGCTTTTGCTGTAATGACCACAGAATGCAAGCAAAACAGGATGGTCATCTGTGATCCTGTGCTTACACATGAACCCCCTCCTACTAAGTGACAATCCAAGACTCAAGCCCTGTCTCCTCCTCAAAGGGAGTTTGTTACAGGGTGCACACAGGCCTAGTGCCTGAGTATGCGAAATTGAGGATAAACAGGGTCTTAACCTTGATTTCGGCAAAATTGAGGATAAGGGCCCCTTAAACTCGATCTCGGACTCTACTGCATGCAGGCACATAGACATCCAGCAACTCACACCAAGATGAAGGGCACAGGCAAGGAAGGGTCATTAGCTCAGTAGGGCTGGTGTAGGAGACTCCACGCAGGGGTAGGACATATAGGAAATAAAGGGCCTTTCATGAGGAGAGCTTGGGCCTCGCTATCTGCAGGCCCAGGAGGCATGAGTGGGCCCAGAGCTGGAGAACCGAGGATAGGGGTACTCAGGAGGCGTAGGGGAAGGCTCGCTATGTAGATGAGCTCGCCCTGGAGGCGAGGTGCCTCCTCAAGCCAGGAGCTCGAGGAGTAAGGCTCACCCAGGAGGTAATGCCTATATATGTGGGAGGGCTCCTCATCATCAGACGAGTGGATCCTCATCCACTCTAGTCTTTACCATCTTTGTCTTCCAGTATCAGTCTTTCAAGCATTGTCACGATCACAATACAGGTAGTTGCAATTACTTAGTTTAGTGTGCAAGCTCCAGGAGTTGAAGGAGCCTCAGTAACATCAGGTCAGCACCATCACTGAGCCTGTGACACCTACATTGCTGGCAGAACCTCAACTGCAGCCCTGGAACCTACACTAGTGCCTTACATAGCAGTAGTGAGGGTCTTACACTTGCTCAATATGCTCCAATTACCAACTAGTGCACCCTCGGGAGTTGAGAGTGCCATCATATTACCTCATGTGAATGTGCCATGGGACCTCTGGACAGGGTGCCAATAGGGTTAACTGATATCAACTTTAAGGAGGCCTTAAACCCAATTTTGCTGAAATTGAGGATAAGGCCCCCTTAACCTTGATTTCACATATGTGTATTTGGATCTGTATAGCTGGACCTCACCGCTTGCTCGATATTGGCCACAACCCTGACATTAGAGTGGATCATCCAAGTAGTGCCCCATGTTCATAATGGCAGAGAACAACCTAGCAGAGAACCTTGACAAGCTCATCCAATTGGTCAGCAAGCAGTGGGAGATACTCCTCAAGTGTAGCAAGTTTGAGGAGATGTACAATGCTAGCAGGCTGTGGGACCCTAACATGCTGTCTCTGCTACCTAGGCCTACACCTGAGGAGACTCAAGCACTAGGTGACCATGGCTACACCAATGAGGACCTGTACTCCACACCCATGGGGTCCAGGGTCCAACATAGGCTGGCAGCCACTACCAAGTCAGAGAAAGGGGCCCCTCCCGCAAAGAACAACCGCAAGTATCCCTTGCCTAAGTTTGATGCTTGCAATGTCAAGATGTTCCTCATTGAAGCCACAACCTGGCTGCAACATAATGGGGTAGCAGATCACAAGACCATGATGAACTACACCACGAGCCATATGGAAGGCACAGTGCAAGAGTGGTGGAAAGTGAAGCTTCAGACTGACCAGAATCAGCAGGGCTGGCTCTTCCATGACTAAGATTTTTTCACACTCAGGTTATGAGAGCAGTACAGTTGTCATAATGATAGGCTGGATGCCTACAATAAGCTACAGGGCCTCAAGATGGAGAGCAACACTCCGGGAGTGGCTACACACCATGTAGAGCACTTCAGAGACCTGGAAAGCCAGGCCAACATCAACAATAATGAGCTCATCGTGTTCTTGTTCAGGAACAGCCTCACTCACACCCTCCAAGAGAAGTTTGAGAGGAACCCTCCAGAGGATCCCTGGAGCTGGTACAGGGAGGTTGAGGCCATCGACAAGAGTCATATTGCCACCTACCCTGGCACCCCTACTTGGAGCAGGCTGGATACTAGCCAGTGGGGCTAGAGCAGGCCAGGAACTGGTACAGCCCCTACAAGGACAACAGGAGCAAGTGGAGGAACCCCATGACCTAGGGCTACTGGAGGCATGACCACACCAGCCTGGCCTGCGACAATGGAGGGTTGACTAGGTGACCACATTGGTAGCAGGCCCCTACCCCCACACCTGGCCCAGAAGCTCCCAGTGACAGGGACCCCCCACTACCTTTGGTAGCAGTGTCTGCCATATCTGTCAAGGAACCGGGCATTGGTCCTACAACTGCCCCAACAAGAACACTGGAGCAGCCCTGCCCAGGCCCAGTGGTCCTTGAGTGGCAGCCCACCCAGTTGTGGAGGAGCTGCACGAGGAACCAGATGACCTGGAGGACCAACCCCTACAGGAACAGGAGTTGGACCTAGGCAAGTACAGGCAAGAGCCTGAAGAGAGCCAGGGTGACCAGGGAAACAAGCATGGGGAGATGCAGTGATGGCCTGCCTTGCCATCCCAATGTATATATCAAGACTGTCAATATTGTTTTTCCAACACCAGTGCTACCCAAGCAATGGTGCTTGAGCTCAAAGGCTCCATCAATGGCCACCAAGCTCGCATCCTCGCTGACACAGGTGCTGGACTGTCCATATTATCTCATGAGTTTGTTCAAAGGCATCAAGAAACTACAAAAAACATAAAGACAAGGGTGGTACATGGTGTAACTGGCCATAAGCTTGTTGTCACAGAGTGCACACTGGCCCAGTGCCTGAACATGTGAAATCAAGGATAAGGGCCCCTTAAACTCGATTTCAAGCTCTACCACATGCAGGTGCGTGAACCCTCAGTGTAGCACATCCTGACAAAAGGGGGGCACACATGAGGAAGGGGCATTAGCTCAGTAGGAGCTGGTGAAGGAGGCCTTGCATAGAGGATAGGACATATAGGGATTAAGAGGCTTTCATGAGGAGAGCTGGGGCCTCGCCAGTTGCAGGTCCAGGAGGCCTGAGCAGGCCCAGAGCTTGCATGCCAAAGATAGGGGCACAAGGAGGGCTCAACAAGTAGTAGAGCCTACCCTGGAGGTAGGTACCTCAAGCCAGGAGCTCAAGGAACATGGCCTACCCCAGAGGTAGGCCTATATAGGTCCAGGTCTTGTTCATCATCAGACAAGTGGATCCTCATCCACTCTAGTCTTTACCATCCTTATCTGTTAGTATCAGTCTTTCAAGCGTCATTGCAATCACAATACAGGTAGTTGTGATTACTTTGTACAGTGTGCGAGCTCCAGGAGTTGAAGGAGCACCAAGAACAACAGGTCAGCACCATCACTGACCCTGCGACACCAACATCGCAGGCAGAACCTCAACTGTGGTCCTGGAACCTACACCAGTGCCTTACACAACAGCAGTGAGGGTCTTATGCTTGCTCAACACGCTCCAACTAACAACTAGTGCACCCTTGGGAGTTGGAGGTGCCATTGCATTGTTCCCACAAACATGCTGAGCGACCTCTGAACAGGGTGCCAACAGGGTTAACTGATATCAATTTTAAGGAGGCCTTAAACTCGATTTTGCCCAAATTGAGGATAAGGGCCTCTTAACCTCGATTTTGCACACATGTAGGCAGATCTGCATAGCCAAACCAGTCGTCACACTCAATATTGGTCCCCAACCCTGACACTCATGATCAGCAATAGTGCCAACATAGCCATGGAAGTAGGGGGTCAGCCGCTGGGAAACCTTGAGGTACCAGTGGCCCCGGCCTCAGACTACAATCTAATCCTGGGCTTTGACAAGCTCAAAAGGTGGAAAGCAAGGATTGACTGGGACACCGGGCAAGTGGAATTTGAGTCACATCTGGGAAATGTGAAACCAAGGATAAGGGTACCCTTAAACTCGATTTCAGCAACCACCATTACCACATGGCCATGAGTTTGTCTCAGCTACTCAATTGATCAAGGCCGCATTGCATGATGGGCCCATAGGATTCATGCTATTGGAGGCCCCTCTCAGCTTGCTACCAGCCTTTGGCTTTGTGCCCACAGGCAATGATTGTGGTGTGGAAATGGAGGTAGAGCCCAAGACACCAACCCAAAGGGAAGTTCCAGCTCCATATAAGCACCTCGAAGGGGTCTTTTGTGAGGTAGAAGCTGATAAGCTGCCCCCTCATGCTGATCTTGACCAGCACATTGAGCTGGTACCAGGAGGGAAAACCCTTCAGGGCCTGTTGTACCTCAAGGGACCCAAGGAGATGGCAGAACTTAGGAAGTACCTTGAGGAGAACCTTGAGAAGGGCTTCATCAGGCCCTCAAAGAGCCCTGTGTGCTCACCAGTGCTCTTTGTACCAAAGAAGGATGGAGGCCTATGGCTGTGTGTAGACTATTGAGGGCTCAACAAGGTCACAGTCAAGAATTGTGCTCCACTGCTGCTCATTGAGGAGCAGCTGTTCCTACTCTGGCAGGCCACCATCTATATGAAGCTGGATCTCAAGGCAGCATACAATCTGGTGCATATTGCTCCAGGTGACAAATGGAAGACAGCCTTTGGTACTCAACTAGGCCTCTATGAGTATCTGGTGATGCTGTTTGGGCTGGCAAATGCACCAGCTCAATTCCAATCTCTGGTGAACCACATATATCATGATATCATTGGTATCTACATGGTGGTGTACCTTGATGATTTCCTCATCTTCAGTAATAGCAAGGAGGAGCATGTTGCACATGTACAGGAGGTGCTGAGATGGTTACAGGAGAACCAGCTATTTGCAAAGCTGTCCAAGTGCACTTTCCACACCAATACTGTGGAATTCCTAGGGTACATCATCAAGCCAACTGGCATTGAGATGGACCCCAAGAAGGTACAAGTGATGAAGGAATGACCCCTACCAGCGAGCATTCATGACATACAGTGTTTCCTGGGGTTTGCAAACTTCTATCAAAAGTTCATCACAAACTTTGCTAGGATCACTAGGCCCCTGACATTGCTGATCAAGCCAGTGGAGAGGTTCAAGAAACTACAGCTCAATGAGGAGGCCCAGGGGGCTTTCTACAAACTGATCAAAGCCTTCACCACGACAGGGGTCTTACAACACTTCCAATATTACAAGCCCACACAATTGGAGACCAATGCAAGTGACTTTGCAATTGCAGGAGTGCTCAAGCAAGAGCATGAGCATAGATGGCACCCCATTGACTACTACTCAAGGAAGATGATGTTGGCAGAGTGCAACTATGAGATACATGATAAGGAGCTGCTCACCATAGTTGCCTGCCTATGTCAGTGGCATCACATGCTTGCAGGCCTCCCATCTCAGTTGGTAATCCTCACAGATCATGAGGCCCTCAAGTACTTCAAGTGGCAATGTTGGATCATGGGCAGGCAAGCGAGATGGGCTGTATTGCTAGCAGACTTTGACTTTGTACTCCAATATTGGCCTGGAGACAAGGCTGGCAAGCCTGATGCCCTTACTCAGCAACAGGATATGCAGCCCATAGGTGAAGAGGTGGAACACAATGTTCAGCTACTATTGCCAGCTAGAGTTTTTGTCTTAGAAGTCGAAATCGAAGATAAGGAGCCCTTATACCTGATTTCAGATGTGTGCCAGCAATACAACCATGACAGAAATTGCAAATGGTTGCCTCAAGCAGCTAGCTTGCACCTTCCAGCCCCTGGACCAGGAGGTCATGACAATGCATAAGGACCAACCTTTTGAGGACAAGGATGGCCTGTGGCACCTTGAAGGAAGGCAGGTGATTCCTTGGGTCACACTACCAGGCAGACAGGGCTGTGGCAACATGCGAGGAGCAGCTCAGGTGAGGGAAGGCTCCCGCTCTGTGGAGCACCTGTGATACATGCTCATGTCACAATGTCATGATGGAGCTACTGCTGGCCACGGAGGCAGGGACACCACCCTAGAGTGGGTAAGACACCACTAGTGGTGTCCAGGAATGAGTGCCTGGGTAGCAGACTATGTAGCAAGCTGCCCTGTATGCACTTGATACAAGACTCCATGCCACAAGCCCTATGGCCTACTGCAGCCACTGTCCACTCCTGAGTGGCCCTGGGGCTCCATATCCATGGACTTCATCAAGGGCCTGCCCACATCCAATGGGTACAACTCCATACTTGTTGTGGTCAAACATCTCACAAAGTTAGCCATCCTAGCTCCCACATACAAGACAGCCACCTCTCAGGACACTGCAGAGCTGTTCAGGACCCATGTGATGAAGTGATTTGAAGCCCCAGACCACATCATCTCTGACAGAGGCCAGCAGTTCATCTCAGCAACCTGGAAGAAGTTCACAGAGGCTCTGCTCATCAAGCACCTGCTCAGTATGGCTTACCATCCACAAACTGATGGTCAGACAGAGAGGGTGAACCAAGTGGTGGAGCAGTACCTGCAAATGTATTGCAACTATGAGCAGGACGATTGGGAGGGCTTGCTACCAATGGCAGAGTTTGTGTACAACAATGCAGTGCATAGCAGCATAGGTGTATCCCCCTTTGCCTGCTACAGGTGGAACCCTAGAATGCACCCGGACCTACCCCACACAGTAGGGGTGCTAGACCCAGCAAGGCAGGAGTTTGCATGAGGACAGCCAGAGCTCAACCAATACTTACAGGAGCAGATCAGGCAAGCTCAAGCTTCTGCAGTAGAGCAATACAACCACAAGCACATGGACATGGAGCTAAAGGTAGGAGACTTGGTGTACATTAACCGTCGCAACTGGAAGGCAAGAAGACCCAGCCCTAAGCTCAATACAAGGTTCACAGGCCCGTATCCCATCATCAAGAGGGTAGGTTGATGAGCATATCACCTACAGCTTCCACCCAAGCTCAGGGTGCACAATGTATTCCATATATTGATGTTGGAGAAAGTCAGGAGCAGTGCACTACCAGGCTGTACAAAACACCAGATACAGCATCAAATCCATGAGGAGGATCTTGACTTTGAGGTAGAGGCCATCATGGGCAGGCATGGTCAAGGGGCAAACCTCAAATACAAGGGCCTGTGGAAGGGGTACCCAGAGGAGGCTGTGTCCTGGGAACCTCATGATCACCTCAAGTGCCCTAGCCTCATCCAGGAGTATGAGGAATCAGTGGGGAGAGGTGTTAACACAAGCAACTAAAGAGGAGGCCTGGGTGCATACAGAGCTGGAGATAGCGAAGCCTGAGAAATGCGAAATTGAGGATAAGGACCCGCTAAACTCAATTTCGCACAAACAGAGGATTATTGGAAGGAGTGAACCAGTAATGGGGTTACTGCTGCCAGTTCAGGGATCCTGGGGAAGAAACCACTGATCAGCTAAGGCAAAGGTGAGTAGCTATCTCAACAGTGCCTTCCCTATATTGAAGGGGCTTGTAGAGCTAAGTCTGAGGATATTTCAGCTTAGATACACTCTGTATGTAGAGGATATCAGGGGGTTGCAGTAGTAATCGAGGAGCAACTACCAATGTAGGCAACTTAGCTCATGCAGGAGGAAGAGAGATGGAGAAGAAGAAAAGAAAGCAGACCTTGCTGTGTGAGGATGTGGGAACTAGTTCAAATGACTTTCTGCAACTGTATCTACAAGCGAGTTGATGTATATATATGTGTTTTCCTATGATGGCAATGCCTTCTTGAAGTTGGCTATGTCTTCGCTATATCGAGGGCATGATACCTGTGTAGAGTCCTGAAGAGTATGGAGCATTGTTTGGGATCTTCAGTAGAGACAGTGAATCAATATGGGAGCTTATCTTGAGCATGCGTATGTTGCATATATATGCTATCTTTTCCTATCACGGAGGAGTGTGCTCCTATCTTGGCCAATATATATGGTCCACACTCACCTGACACAAATTGTGTCTCAGAGATATGGGTCTGGGGTCCCTGCAATTGTGGAGTAATAGCCGAAACCAGGTAAATGTTGTCAGGGTTGGGGACCAATATTGAGTGTGACAACCGGTTTGGCTATGCAGATCTGTCTATGCATGTGCGAAATCGAGTTTAAGGCCTCCTTAAACTCGATATTGGTTAACCCTGTTGGCACCCTGTCCAGAGGTTGCACGGCATGTTCATTGGAGCAATACAATGGCACCTCCAACTCCCAAGGGTGCACTAGTTGTTAGTTGGAGTGTGTTGAGTGAGTGTAAGACCCTCGCTACTGATGTGTAGGGCACTGGTGTAGGTCCCAGGGCCGCAGTTGAGGTTTCACCTGCAATGTAGGTGTTGCAGGGTCAGTGATGGTGCTGACCTGATGTTCTTGATGCTCCTTCAACTCCTGGAGCTCGCACACTGTACAAAGTAATCACAACTACCTGTATTGTGATCATGACAATGCTTGAGAGACTTATACTAACAGATAAAGATGGTAAAGACTAGAGTGGATGAGGATCCACTTGTCTGATGATGAACAAGACCTGGACCTATATAGGCCTACCTCTGGGGTAGGCCATGCTCCTCAAGCTCCTGGCTCGAGGTACCTACCTCCAGGGTAGGCTCTGCTACTTGTTGAGCCCTCCTTGTGCCCCTATCTTTGGCACTTGAGCTCCAGGCCTGCTCAGGCCTCCTGGACCTGCAACCAGCGAGGCCCCAGCTCTCCTCGTGAAAGCCCATTAATCCCTATATGTCCTATCCTCTACACGAGGCCTCCTACACCAGCTCCTACTGAGCTAATGCCCCTTCCTCGCTTGTGCCCTTTTGTCAGGATGTGCTACACTGAGGGTTTGCGCACCTGCATGTGGTAGAGCTCAAAATCGAGTTTAAGGGGCCTTTATCCTTGATTTCGCATGCTCAGGCACTGGACCTGTGTGCACTCTGTAACACTAGTCCCCCTTCCGAGGCTGAGCTCCATCAAGGCAAATGAAGTCCTGCACCTGGCCTACAAGACCACATTTGGATGCCACCAGTGGCATTTTTCCTCCTACCTCCTCCTCATTGTTTCCCAGCAATTGCATCACCATGCCTCATCGATCCAATGCCTCTTCATGGTGCTTGGCCTGTAAAGGCCGCAGCGCTGCTGCACCTTCCTCACTCCCAGAGCCTGTTTCAGGCTCCCCCCCTTCTCCAGCACCTGCTTCAGGCTTGTCAGGGCCCTTATGGGCCCTCTTCCTGCTGGAGGAGGCTTCTTCTCCCCCTCCTCCTCTGGAGGAGTCCAGGGTGCCTCCTCGCACCCCACCTCTGGCCCTAGGGGCCCACCTTCCTCTCCTGCCGTGGCCCCTTGAGGCCCCTGCCCTCCCGCCCACGGCCCCTGTGGTGGACGAGCCTCCTCGGCAGAGGCTGGTGGTCAGACTGTGATGCCCTCAGTCCACAGCTGCCCCCTCTTCTCCTCTTGCCAGCTCTGGCCCAGCTGGCAGGAGCTCTCAACCTATGGGCTTGGTTGCTCCCTTGAGCAATCATCGCTGTCTGGATCCTGGGGATCC
The DNA here is from genome assembly GCA_020827535.1 of Ustilago esculenta. Taxonomy (NCBI): domain Eukaryota; kingdom Fungi; phylum Basidiomycota; class Ustilaginomycetes; order Ustilaginales; family Ustilaginaceae; genus Ustilago; species Ustilago esculenta. Next base: position 339,241 of record JAAKGJ010000023.1, read on the forward strand.
ATTGGCAGATGTCTTTGCAGCAGGGCCTACCATTCCACTGGGGCCCTCTGCTGGTCCTGAAGCTCATGCCTTCAGGGAGACCCTCTGTGGAGGTGCTAGCTCATTGGGTGGAGGAGCTTCGTCACCCTCTTCCTCCTCCTCCAACTGCTGATGCTGTGGTGGATGGGATCCTATGCCCTTCCACCCCCATCTTTGACACCACTGTGCAGTGTCTCATGCCTGAGTCACTGCCTGGTTCCCCTCCCCAGTCCCCAGGGCCTCCACCCTTGACCCACCCCCCCACCTTCTCTGAGCTTGCTTCTTGGAGCGCAGAGCTGCCAGCACCCATCCTCCTGCTGCTGGTAGCTCAAGGCTTGTATCCTTGCTGGTGGGTGGTTGAGCTGGGTTCCTCTGTGGCTTACCAGGTCCATGCCTTGGTAATGCTGCATCTGACTGAAGGGTGCATGCCTTGGCCCAGCTGGTCTTGCAAGCGCTGCGCTCGCCTCAACATTCCATAAGTACCATCCCCAGCTTCCTTGTAGCCTACTGCCCTTACTAACCTCCTCATTTCCTTTAACAGCTGCTTCCCATCAGCTTTTGCAAGCCCATTTGGTACCCACCTGCATGTACCTAGCAAGTGCTCACATTCCCACTTGTCAGGGCACATTGGGTGCATCTGCACTGTTCAAGCTTTCCCTGGAAAGCATTACACTGGGGATGCTGAGCCCTGGCATTTCCAGGTTGGTGACCACAGGGTGGAAAGGGCCCACCTCATGCTTCCTTGAGGTTGTGGTCTGGGCAAGGTCATGGTCTGGGCGAGGTCCACTGCGAGGACCACATTTTTGATCCTCGTGGGCACAAGGACTGGGACTTTGCCCTTCGTTGAGTGTGGGAGCTCAATGCCAACTGGTTGCACCTGGTCATGGCTGCCCTCATACAGTACATGACTTGTTGCCATTGTCTGTACTCCAAGTGGCAGCCTCACAAGTCTGTGACCACTTCGGGGGGTCCCCCTGATCCCCTTAATGACGTCCTGGCTCCACCTCCCCATGCTCCCTCTTCTTCCTCCACCCCCCTACCCCCTCCTGAGTTTGACCTTGAGTTCTTCATTCCCCAGTCCACAGAATACACTGCAGACTACTATCTTTTTTCCCTGTCTTCGAGTTTCCAGAATTGCAATCCCACCCCTTGATTCTCTGCTGGTGTGAGCCTGAGTGTGATGTGAGCTGGTCACAGTATCTTTGCCTCATTCTTGGTCTGTGAGGCACGCTTTGAGATTGAGTTTAAGAGGGCCTTAACCTCAATTTCAGTGAAATTGAGTTTAAGAGGCTCTTATCCTCTGTTTTGGTGAAATCAAGTTTAGTGCATCCTTATCCTCAATTTCATATTTCCCAGGCTTCACTATTCCAGCTCCATATCCCCCAGGCCTCCTCCTTAGTTGCTTGTGCTAGCACCTCCCCCCACCGACTCCTCATACTCCTGGAAGAGGCTGGGGCACTCGAGGTGATCATGAGGTTCCCAGGTGGCAGCCTCCTCTGGGTACCCTTTCCACAGGACTTTGTACTCGAGGTTGGCTCCTCGACCATGTTTGCCCACAATGGCCTCCACCTTGAAGTCGAGATCCTCCCCATGGATTTGGGGCTGTACTTGGTGTTCCATATGGCCTGGTAGTGCACTGCTCTTGGCTTTCTCCAACATCAATATGTGAAACACATTGTGCACCCTGAGCTTAGGTGGCAATTGCAGGCAATATGCCCATCTACATACCCTCTCGATGATGGGGTACGGGCCTGCAAACCTCATGTCAAGCTTGGGGCTGGGTCTTCTTGTCTTCCAGTTGTGACAGTTAATGTACACCAAGTCACCTACCTTGAGCTCCATGTCTGTGTGCTTGCAGTTGTATTGCTCTACCATGCGAGCTTGAGCTTGCCTGAACTGCTCCTGTAGGTACTGTGTGAGCTCCGGCTGTCCTCATGCAAACTCCTGCCTTGCTGGGTCTAGCACCCCTACTGCATGGGGTAGGTCTGGGTGCATCCTAGGGTTCCACCCATAGCAGGCAAAGAAGGGGGACACTCCTATGCTGCTGTGCACTGTGTTGTTGTACACAAACTCTGCCATTGGTAACAGGCCTTACCAATCATCCTGCTTGTAGTTGCAATACATTTGCAGGTACTGCTCCACCACTTGGTTCACCCTCTCTGTCTGACCATCAGTTTGTGGGTGGTAAGCTGTACTGAGTGAGTGCTTGATGAGCAGAGCCTCTGTGAACTTCTTCCAGGTTGCTGAGATGAACTGCCGGCCCCTATCAGAGACAATGTGGTCTGGGGCTCCAAACTGCTTCATCACATGGGTCCTGAACAGCTCTGCAGTGTCCTGGGAGGTGGCTGTCTTGTATGTAGGCACTAAGACCACTAGCTTTATGAGGTGGTCAACTATGATGAGGATGGAGTCATAGCCATTGGATGTGGGCAGGCCCTTGATGAAGTCCATGGATATTGAGCCCCAGGGCCACTCAGGGGTGGACAGTGGCTGCAGTAGGCTGTAGGGCTTGTGGCGTAGAGTCTTGTATCAAGCGCACATGGGGCAGCTCACTACATAGTCTGCTACCCAGGCACTCATCCCTGGCCACCAGTAATGGTGTCATACCAGCTCTAGGGTAGCATCTCTTCCTCCATGGACCACAGTGGCTCCATTGTGGCATTGTGACATGACCATGTATCACAGGTGCTTCACTGATAGAGAGCCTTCCCTTACTTGAGCAGCACCCTGTGTGTCTCCACAGCCTTGCTTGCCTGGTAGAGTGACCCAAGGGATTACTAGCCTTCCCTCATGGTACCATAGGCCATCCTTGTCCTCAAACAGTTGGGCCTTATGCATTGCCAGGAGCTCCTGGTCTAGGGGCTGGAAGGTGCAAGCTAACTGCTTGAGTCGGCCATTCATAATTTCAGCCATGGTTGCATTGCCAGTACACACCTGAAATCGAGGATAAAGGGGCCTTAAACTCGATTTTGGCTTCTGATGCAAAAACCCTTGCCAAACATTGTGTTCTATCTCCTCACCAATGGGCTGCATATCCTGTCAGCGAGTAAGGGCATCAGCCTTGCTGGCCTTGTCTCCAGGCCAATATTGGAGTATGAAGTTGAAATCTGCCAGCAATACAGCCCATCTTGCTTGCCTGCCTGTGATCCAATGCTGCAACTTGAAGTATTTGAGGGCCTCATGATCTGTGAGGATTACCAGTTGGGTTGGGAGGCCTGCAAGCATGTGGCGCCACTGACATAGGCAGGCGACTGCGGCAAGCAGCTCCTTAGCTATTGAAAGGAGTGAACCAGTAATGGAGTTACTGCTGCCAGTTCAGGGATCCTGGGGAAGAAACCACTGATCAGCTAAGGCAAAGGCAAGTGGCTATCTCGACAGTGCCTTCCCATTATCAGAGAGGCTTGTAGAGCTAAGTCTGAGGATATTTCAGCCTAGATACACTATGTAGGTAGAGGATATCAGGGGTTGCAGTAGGGATCAAGAAGCAACTACCAACATAGGCAACTTGCTCATGCAGGAGGAGGAGAGTAGAAGAAGAGAGAAGAAGAGAAGAGCAGACCTTGCTATGCAAGGATGTGGGAACTAGTTCAAATGAATTTCTGCAACTGTATCTACATGTGAGTTGATGTATATATGTGTTTTCCTGTGATGGTTATGCCTTCTCAAAGTTGGCTATGTCTTCGCTATATCAAAGGCATGATACCTGTGTAGGATCCTGAAGAGTATGGAGCATCGTTTGGGATCTTGAGTAGAGACAGTGAATCATTATGGAAGCTTATCTTGAACATGTGTATGTTGTGTATATACACTATCTTTCCCTATCACAGAGGAGTGTGTTCCTACCTTTTCCAATATATATGGTCCACACTCATCTGACACAAAAAGTGTCTCAGAGATATGGGTCTGGGGTCCCCACAATCATGGAGCAATAGCCAAAACCGGGTAAATGTAGCCTGTAGCTGGATGTGGGGGTCCCGAGATTGGACTTTTCTTGACACAATGTGGTTTAACAGTGTGGAAATAATTTTGAGGAATATTGACGCATCCTAGTTTCCTGTGTTGGACCTCCATGAGCTCTAACAGATGATTCCGAAGTCGAAAACATGAGTGACTGTATATTCCAACATTATCATATATCTCGTAGTTGCACTCCACCAATGTCATCTTCCTTGAGTAGTAGGCAATGGGATGCCATCTATGCTCGTGCTCTTGCTTGAGCACTCCTGCAATTGCAAAATCACTTGCATTGGTCTCCACTCATGTGGGCTTGTCATATTGGAAATGGTGTAATACCCCTGTGGTGGTGAAGGCTTCAATAAAATTGTGAAAAGCCCCTTTGGCCTCCTCATCAAGCTGCAGTTTCTTGAACCTCTCCATTGGCTTGACCAGTGATGTCAGGGGCCTGGCAATCCTAGCAAAGTTTGTGTTGAACCCTTCATAGAAGTTTGCAAACCCGTGGAAATGCTGTATGTCATGAATGCTTGCCAGTATTGGCCATTCCTTGATCACTTGCACCTTCTTGGAGTCCATTTTGATGCCAGTCGGCTTGATGATGTACCCCAGGATCTCCACCATATCAGTGTGGAAGGTGCACTTGGACAACTTTGCAAATAGCCAGTTTTCCTGTAAGTGTCACAACACCTCTTGTACATGTGTGACATGCTCCTCCTCACTGTTACTGAAGATGAGGAAGTCATCAAGGTACACCACCATGTAGATGCCAATGATATCCTGATATATGTGGTTCACCAGCAATTGGAATTCAGCTGGAGCATTTGCCAGCCCAAATGGCATCACCAGATACTCATAGAAGCCCAGTTGTGTGCCAAATGCTGTTTTCCTTTCATCTCCTGGAGCAATACGTACCAGGTTGTATGCTGCCTTCAGATCCAGCTTCATATAGATGGTGGCCTGCCTGAGTAGGAACAGCTGTTCCTCAATGAGCAGCAGCAGTGTGCAATTCTTGACTGTGACCTCATTGAGCCCTCAATAGTCCACACACAGTCATAGGCCTCCATCCTTCTTTGGTATGAAGAGCACCAGTGAATGAGCAGGGCTCTTTGAGGGCCTGATGAAGCCCTTCTTGAGGTTCTCCTCAAGGTACTTCCTAAGCTCTGCCATCTCTTTGGGTCCCTTGAGGTACAGTGGCCCCTGAGTAGGTCTTCCTCCTGGTACCAGCTCAATGTGCAGATCATGATTGGCATGGGGAGGTAGCTTATCGGCTTCTTGTAGGAATACACGGCCACTCGCTTTTTCGACTTTGGCACAATCTGTTAGATTGTGGAGCTCCAACACAGGCAACCAGGATGTGTCAATATTCCTCAAAAATTATTTCCACACTGTTAGGCCACGTTGCATCAAGAAAAGTCCAATCTTGGCACTCCACATCCGGATACAGGCAACATTCTACCCAGTATCAGCTACAACTCCATGGTTCTGGGGACCCCAGATCCATATCTCTGAGACACAACTTGTGTTGGATGAGTGTGGACCATATACATTGGAAAAGATAGGAACACACTCCTCTGTGATAGCGAAAGATAGTGTATATATGCAACACACATATGCATGTTCAAGATAAGCTTCCATAATGATTCATTGTCTCTACTCAAGATCCCAAACAATGCTCCATACTCTTCAGGATCCTACACAGGTATCATGCCTTTGATATAGCGAAGACATAGCCAACTTTGAGAAGGCATAACCATCACAGGAAAACACATATATACATCAACTCACATGTAGATACAGTTGCAGAAAGTCATTCGAACTAATTCCCACATCCTTGCACAGCAAGGTCTGCTCTTCTTTCTCTTCCTCCTCTACTCTCCTCCTTCTGCATGAGCAAGTTGCCTACATTGGTAATTGCTTCTCGATCCCTACTGCAACCCCTGATATCCTCTACATACAGAGTGTATCTAAGCCGAAATATCCTCAGACTTAGCTCTACAAGCCCCTCTGATATAGGGAAGACACAGTCGAGATAGCTACTTGTCTTTGCCTTAGCTGATCAGTGTTTCCTTCTCGAGGATCCCTGAACCAGGAATGGTAACTCCATTGCTGGTTCACTCCTTCCAATACTTCTACCTCACAAAAGACCCCCTTGAGGTGCTTGTATGGAGCCAGTATCTCCTTTCATATTGGATTCTCAGGTTCCACCTCCATTTCCACACCACAATCACTGCCTGTAGGCACAGAGCTGAAAGCTGGTAGTGAGCTCAGAGGGGCCTCCAGTAGCATGAATCCTATAGGCCCATCATGCAATGCAGCCTTGATCAATTGAGTAGCCAAGACAAATTCATGGCCATGTGGCACTGGTGGTTGCCTAAATTGAGGATAAGGCAGCCTTAAACTTGATATGGGTGAAATCAAGTTTAAGGGTACCCTTAACCTTGATTTCGTGTTCCCTGGATGCAACTCAAATTCTACTTGCCCAGTATCCCAGTCAATCCTTGGCTTCCACCTTTTGAGCTTGTCAAAGCCCAGGATTAGGTCATAATCTGAGGCCTGGGCCACAAATACTTCAAAGTTACCCAGTGACTGGCCCCCTACCACCACAGCCACATTGGTGCTACTGCTTATCACAAGCTTATGGCCAGTTACACCATGTACCACCCTTGTTTTTGTGTTTTTTGTAGTTACTTGATGCCTTTGAACAAACTCTTGAGATAATATGGACAGCCCAGCACCTGTGTTGGGAAGGATGCAAGCTTGATGGCCATTGATTGAGCCCTTGAGCTCAAGCACCATTGCTTGGGAAGTGCTGGTGGTGGAGAAACAATATTGATAGTCTTGATATATACATTGGGATGGTGAGGTGGGCTCCAGAGTGATGCAGGCCATCACTGCATCTCCCCATGCTCATTTCCCTGATTGCCTGGACTTTCTTCAGGCTCCTGCCTGTACTTGCCTAGGTCCAGCTCCTCTTCCTGTAGGGAGTGGTCCTCTGGGTTGTCTTGTTCCTCAGGCAGCTCCTCCACGACTGGGTGAGCTGCTACTTGAGGACTGCTGGGCCTGTTGGGGATTGCTCCAGTGTTCTTATTGGGGCAGTTATAGGACCAATGCCCCATTCCTTGACAGATGTGGCAGACACCACTACCAAAGGTAGTAGGGGTTCCTGTTGCTGGGAGCTTCTGGGCCAGGTGTGGTGGTAGGGGCCTCCTGCTAGCATGATTGCCTAGCCAGCCCTCTGATGCTGCAGGTTGAGCAGGTGTGCTCATGCCTCCAGTGGCCCTTGGCCAAGAGGCTCCTGCACTAGCTCCTGTTGTCCACATAGTGGCTGTACCAGGCCCTGGCTTGTTTGAGCCTCACTGGCTAGTGTCCAGCCTGCTCCAGGTAGGGGTGCCAGGGTGGGTGGCAATACAACTCCTGTTGATGGCCTCAACCTCCCTGTACCAGCTCCAGGGGTCCTCTGGAGGGTTCCTCTCAAACTTCTCCTGGAGATTGCAAGTGAGGCTGTTCCTGAATAGGAACATGATGAGCTTGTTATCATCAATGTTGGCCTGGCTTTGCAGGTCCCTGAAGTGCTCCACATGGTGGGTAGCTGCTCCTGGAGCATTGCTCTCCATCTTGAGGCCTTGTAGCCTATTGTAGGCATCCAGCCTATCATTACAGTGACTGTACTGTTCTTGCAACCAGAGTATGAAGAAGTCCCAGTTGTGGAAGAGCTGGCCCTGTTGATGCCTGTCAGGCCTGAGCTTGGCCTTCCACCACTTGCAAGCAGTGCCCTCCATGTGACTGGCCATGTAGTTGATCATGGTCTTGTGATCTGCTACACCATTATGTCATAGCCAGGTCATGGCTTTGATGAGGAACATCTCAACATCATGCGTATCAAACTTAGGTAAGGGATACTTGAGGTCATTCTTTGCAGGAGGGGCCCCTTCCTCTGGCTCAGTAGCCACTGACCTATGTTGAGCTCTGGACCCTGTGGAAGTGGAGTACAGGTCCTTGTCGCTGTAGCCATGGGTACCAATTGCTTGGGTCTCCCTGGGTATAGGCCTAGGTAGCAGTGATGGCATGTTGGGGTCAGGCAGCCTGCCAGCACTATACATGTCCTTGAGCTTGCTTTGCTTGAGGAGTAGCTCCGACTGCTTGCTGACCAATTGGATGAGCTTGTCAAGCTTCTCTGCCAGGCTGTTTTGAGGCTCCATCATTCTGAACATGGGGCACTACTTGAACAATCCACTATAAAGTCAGGGTTGAGGCTGATATCAAGTGAGCAGGCAAGGTCAGGCTATCCAGATCCAAAATATGTGTGTGTGAAATCAAGGTTAAATGGGCCTTATCCTCGATTTGGGCAAAATCGAGTTTAAGGCCTCCTTAACCTCAATATCAGCTAACACTGTTGGCACCCCATTCAGAGGTCATGTGGCACATTCAAGGGAGGTAATATGATTATACACCCAACTACCAAGGGTGCACTTAGTTGGCAATTGGAGTGTGTTGAGTGAGTGTAAGACCCTCACTACTGCCATGTAAGGCACTGGTGTAGGTTCCAGGACTGCAGTTGAGGTTCCACCTGCAATGTAGGTGTCGCAGGGTTAGTGATGGTGCTGACCTGATGTTGCTAAGGTTCCTTCAACTACTGGGGCTTGCACATGATACTAAGTGATCACAACTACCTGTATTGTGATCATTACAATGCTTGAAGACTGATACTGAATGATAAAGACAGTAAAGACTAGAGTGGATAAGCCTCCACTTGTCTGGTGATGAGAAAGACCACAACCTATATAGGCCTACCTCCTGGGCAGGCCATGCTACTCAAGCTCCAGGCAATCGCCTCCCAGACATGCTTGTATCCCTAGAGAGTCCTCCACCTCGCCTCCTGCATGCCCCTATCCTTGGCACACAAACTCCAGGGCCCACTTGTGCCTCCTGGGCCTGCATATGGCAAGGCCCCAGCCTCCCTCATGAAAGCTCCTTACTCCTATATCTCCTACCCCTACGTAGGGCCTCCTACACCAGGCCTACTGAGTTAGTGCCCCCTCCTCACCTGTGCCCCTCCTCACCTGTGCCCCTCCTTGCCTGTGCCCCTCGTCTTGGTGCAATCTGCCTGAAGTCCACGCACCTGCAGTAGAGTCTGAAATCGAGGTTAAGGGTGTTGGAATATACAGTCACTCGCATTTTCGACTTCGGAACAATCTGTTAGATTGTAGAGCTCCAACACAGGCATCCAAGACACATCAAAAATTCCTCAAAATTATCTCAACATTGTTAGGCCACAACACATCAAGAAAAGTCCAATTTCAGACCCCCACATCCAGCTACAGGTTGTTGGAATATACAATTACTCACGTTTTTGACTTCAGAATGATCTGTTAGATTGTGAAGGTCCAACACAGGCAACTAGGACATGTCAAATATTCCTCAAAATTTTTTCGACATTGTTAGGCCATGCATGTCAAGGAAAGTACAATTTTGGACCCCCACATACAGCTATAGGCTACATTTTACCTGGTTTCGGCTATTACTCCATGATTGCAGGGACCCCAGACCAATATCTCTGAGACACAATTTGTGTTGGATCAGTGTGGACCATATATACTGGCAAGATAGGAACACACTCCTCCATTATAGAAACAGATAGCATATATATGCAACCACATACACATGCTCAAAGATAAGCTCCCATAACAAATCACTGTCTCTACTCAAGATCCCAAACAATGCACCAAACTCTTCAGGACTCTACACAGGCATCATGCCCTCGATATAGCGAAGACATAGCCAAATTCGAGAAGGCATTGCCACCATAGGAAAACACATATATATATCAATTCACATGTAGATACAGTTCCAGAAAGTCATTCAAACTAGTTCCCACATCCTTGCATAGCAAGTTCTGCTCTTCTCTTCTTCTCTCTTCTTCTTCTCTCCTCCTCCTGCATGAGCAAGTTGCCTACATTGGTAGTTGCTTCTTGATCACTACTGTGACCCCTGATATCCTCTACATATGGAGTGTATGTAGGCTGAAATATCCTCAGACTTAGCTCTACAAGCCCCTCCAATATAGGGAAGGCATAGTTGAGATAGCTACTTGCCTCTGCCTTAGCTGATCAGTGGTTTCTTATCCAGGATCCCTGAACCAGCAGCAGTAACTCATTACCGGTTCACTCCTTCCAATAAAGGGGCCCTTATCCTCAAATTCGCATACCCAGGCACTAGGCCTGTGTGCGCCCCATAACACAAGGTACCACAAGCCAGGAGCTCGGGGAGCATGGCTTGCCCAGGAGGCAATGCCTATATATTCTGTGGTCTTTCCCATGATCAGATGAATGGAGCCTCATCCACTCTAGTCTTTACCATCTTTACCAGTCAGTTAGCAGTCTTTCTTATTTGTGTAGTCACAATACAGGTCATTGCAACATGTTAGCATTGTGTGTGGCTCCAGTAGAAGTAGGAGCCTTAGCAACATCAAGGTCAGCACCATCACTGACCCTGCGACACCTCCATCACAGGCAGAACCTCAACCCCAGCCCTGGAACCTCCACCAGTGCCTTATACACATCACTATAAGTGTCTTACACTTGCACACACACTCAAGTATCAATTAGCGCACTGTTAAGGGGCGCACACAGGCCTAGTGCCTGGGTACACAAAATCAAGGATAAACAGGGTCTTAACCTCAATTTCGGGCTCTACTGCATGCAGGCACACAGACATCCAGCAATACACACCAGATTGAAGGGCATGGGTGAGGAAGGGGCATGAGCTCGGTAGGGCTGGTGTAGGAGGCTCCATGTAAGAGGTAGGACATATAGGAATTAAGGGGTTTTCACAAGGAGGGCTGGGGCCTCGCTGGTTACAGGTCCAGGAGGCCTGAGCAGGCCCAGAGCTCGAGTACCGAGGATAGGGGTACAAGGAGGCAAGGAGGAGGGCTCACCAAGTAGCAGAGCCTGCCCTGGACGCAAGTGCTTTGAGCCAGGAGCTCAAGGAGCATGGCCTATATATGTCAAAGCCTTTTTCATCAGATGAGTGAATCCTCATCCACTCTAGTCTTTACCATCTTTATCTTTAGTATCAGTCTTTCAAGTGTTGTCACAATCACAATACAGGTAGTTGTGATTACTTTGTACAGTGTGCAAGCTCCAGGAGTTGAAGGAGCATCAGAAACATCAGGTCAGCACCATCACTGACCCTGCAACACCTACATCACAGGCAGAACCTCAACTGCGGCCCTGGAACCTACACCAGTGCCTCACATGGCAGTAGTGAGGGTCTTACACTCACTCAACATGCTCCAATTGCCAACTAGTGCACCCTTGGTAGTTGGGAGTGCCATTGTATTACCTCAAGTGAATGTGCCATGCACCCTCGGGATGGGGTGCCAACAGGGTTAACTGATATCGAGTTTAAGGAGGCCTTAAACTCGATTTTGCACATGCATATTTGGACCTGCATAGCCGGAACTTGCCACACACTCAATATCAGCCTCAACCCTGACACTAAGTCCAAGGATATTTCAGCTTAGATACACTCTGTATGTAGAGGATAGCAGAGGGTTGCAGTAGGGATCAAGGAGCAACTACCAATGTAGGCAACTTGCTCATGCAGAAGGAGGAGAGAAGAAGAAAAAGAGAAGAGCAGACCTTGCTATGTGAGGATGTGGGAACTAGTTTGAATGACTTTCTGCAACTGTATCTACATGTGAGTTGATGTATATATGTGTTTTCCTATGATGGCAATGCCTTCTCAAAGTTGGCATTGTCATTGCTATATCAAGGGCATGATACCTGTGTAGGATCCTGAAGAGTATGGAGCATCATTTGGGATCTTGAGTAGATACAGTAAATGTTAGGAACTTATTTTGTGTATGTGTGTGTGTGTATATGTTATCTTTCCTTATCATGGAAGAGTGTGTTCCAATATATATATATATATATATATGGCCCACACTCATCCAACACAAATTGTGTCTCAGAGATATTGGTCTGGGGTCCCTGCAATCATGGAGTAATAGCCGAAACCAGGTAAAATGTTGTTGGTAGCCAGATGTGGGTCCCAGGATTCAACTTTTTTTGATGTGATGTGGCCTAACAGTGAGGAAATAATTTTGAGGAATATTGATGCATCTTGTTTGCCTGTGTTGGAACTCCATGATCTAACAGATTGTGTTGAAGTCAAAAATGTGAGTGACTGTATATTCCAACAGGGGGTGCCCATTGGGTGTTTCCCTGGGGGGGTCATGTGTGGGTGGGATACTCAACAATGATTGAGGCATGTTCCATGGAGGGGTTGGATGTCTGGTGGCCAGGGGCCTAACACATGCCCCCCGTTGGAGCCCGGCGGTCTGCCACTGGGCACTGACAATTGTCATGGGGGTGAGGAGGGCATCCTGCTGGAGGGGCAGTGTACTCCATGCTTCTTGTCTTGTGGGGACCATTGGCCATGCCAGTGGCTCATTTCATTTGGCAACCTGGTGCAGCGCTGTGGATGCTGTTCTACACCAGACACTAGGGGTCACAGATAATGCATTTTCTGTGAGCAGCTGCTATCCACAAGTGGCATGTGTCAGCCCACTGATCAGGGGGCAGACTCTGTCCATAGGCCTTGTGATTAAAGGGGATATAAAGATGCACCCCCCAGCAAGTGCTCATTCCCTCCTCCCTTCTTCCTTCCATCAAAAATGCCTTCACCATCTAATATGACTGGTGCCAGCAGACCTCCAGCAGGGGGCTCCGCCTATATCAAGGAGATAGACATGGAGGAGGGTAAGTTTATCACCATGGGTTAGTCATTGGTGGGTGTGGGATGGAATCTGCCCATTGGAACCTCCTTTTTCTGGTGGAGCACTGACCCTGCATCTACCTCCTCTCTTTTTTTTTTGCTAGCAATGACCCCCACCCCTCCAACCGAGCCCAAGGAGGGGGCTGGGTCTCTTGTGGCAGCACAGGTGTGGGCCCACCATGTACCATTTGGGCCTGTGTGGGTCGAGGAGGAGGTTGAGCAGTTGGTGGCTGGCGGGGGCTTCCACCTCTCAGGTAAGTACCAGTGGTGAGTGTGGGGATGAGACATGGCTAACTGAAACCCCCCCTTTTTCTCCCTTTTTCTCCCTTTTTTTTTTTTTTTTTTTTTTTTTTTTTTTTTTTCTCTTTCCTCTGGTAAGGGTGGGCAGGTGCTTGGTGCACCTCATTGGTGAGGCCCATGGGGACCCCCATGGTGCACACAGTGCATCTAGGAGAGTTGGGAGGGCTTGTGGTGCCCAACGTGGGGCCAAGGAAGCAGCCTGCAAGGCAGGAGGGGGGACCACTGGTGGGGTGGCCCTCCAAGCAGGCACTTGGGGCTGATGACCCCATCGTCATATCCTCTGACAAGGAGGAGGGGTCAGTGGCAGTGGACAGGGGAGGAGGTGGAAGAGGTCATAGGGAGGGACCTGCAGTTGGTGGGCCTTTGAAGATGGAGGATAGGGGGGGACCTGTGGTTTGTGGGCTCCCATTGGTGGTAATGGGTTTGGGGGGTGGGGCAGTGGTCCAGGCAGTGGACTTCTGCCCATGGCTGGTGGGGGCCAGCATGCCCATCCTCTCTACAAAGGATGTCGAGGATGGTGAGTGCTTCCCTCTGGTGGTGGTTTGGTGATGGCAAAGGATGTGACTGACTGTTTCTTTGTTCCCCTGCTCCTTTTCCTTCCATCATCGCAGAGGTGGACAAGCTCTGGTGGCCCACATGGACCCACTGCTATGGCTGCATGGTGGCTGATGGAGGTCATGGGGTGCCCTGTGTCTGGGTGCCTGACAAGCCCCATTGCCAGCAGTGCCAGAACAAGTCCCACCCCTGTGATGTGGGTATGCAGAGTAAGTTCTGCAGGCATCATTGTGGGAATTGGGGGGCTGGTACTGACTCTGTAGGTTCCTTGGATGTTCTTGTCCACAGGCTCTCCCCAGAGCCCATCATTGGCAGGCAGGATCCAGTGGTGAAGGCACTCTGCATCAAGGTTTATGATGCATTGTTGGCCTGGTGGAGGGAGGAGGGAGTGGGGTGGGAGTGCCCCCTGAATCCCAACATGCACCTACAGCATGTCAAGGTGCAGAGGCTGCCAGAGGAGATGCGGGCACAGGTGGAGGAGTTTGGCAGCCAGCAGCAGGGCCAAGAGCAGGCCCACCAGCAGGCCTGTGCTTGCCCCAACTGGTGGGAGGAGGCCACCCAGGAATGGTGGAGGAGGAGGGACAGGTTGGTGGGGAGGGAATTGGCGGGATGATCTGGGCAAGGCAGGGTGGCAGAAAGCCTTGAGTGTGTTGGAATATACAGTCACTCACTTTTTCAATTTTGGCACAATCTGTTAGATTGTGGAGTTCCAACACAGGCAACCAAGATGCATCAAATATTCCTCAAAATTATTTCCTCACTGTTAGGCCATGTGATGTCAAGAAAAGTCCAATCCTGGGACCCCACATCTGGCTACAGGCAACATTTACCTGGTTTTGGCTATTACTCCACAATTGCAGGGACCTCAGACCAATATCTCTGAGACACAATTTGTGTTGGATGAGTGTGGACCATATATATTGGAAAGATAGGATCACACTCCTCTGTGATAAGGATTGGGAAAGATAACATACACATACATACACATGATAAGTTCCTAACATTCACTGTCTCTACTCAACATCCCAAACAATGCTCCATACTCTTCAGGATCCTACACAGGTAACATGCCCTTGATATAGCAATGACAATGCCAACTTCGAGAAGGCATTGCCATCATAGGAAAACACATATATACATCAACTCACATGTAGATACAGTTGCAGAAAGTCATTCAAACTAGTTCCCACATCCTCACATAGCAAGGTCTGCTCTTCTCTTCTTCTTCTTCTTCTCCTCTCCTCCACCTGTGTGAGCAAGTTGCCTATGTTGGTAATTGCTTCTCAATCCCTATTGCAACCCTCTGATATCCTCTACATATGGAGTGTATCTAAGCTGAAATATGCTCAGACTTGGCTCTACAAGCCCCTCCAATATAGGGAAGGTATAGTTGAGATAGCTACTTGCCCCTGCCTTAGCTGATCAGTGGTTTCCCCTTTTTCCCTAGGATCCCTGAACTGGTAACAGTAACTCCATTGCCGGTTCACTCCTTCCAATAGTGGTAAGGGGATTACAGAGGGTTGTGGTGGCGGCCGCTGCAGCCACCACCATCTCAGGGGTGATGAAGGAGGCAGTGGCACCTGTATTGAGGAGGGTCAGGCCTTCAGCTTGGCCCATGTGGATGATGCACTCATAGGTGGGGAGGGTAGGGTGCCAATGAATGTAGAGAGTCTCCCCACATTGCTCTATCTGTGGTGGTTTGGTCTGGAGATGGGCCCAGAAGGCAGCCACTAGGGCATGAAGCTGGGTAGGATTTGTGATGGGCATGGACCAGGGCCCATTGATGGCTAGTTTCCCAGCACAGAGCTTTCCCCTCAGGACAACCTGTCTGAGTCCTCCCTATTGGAGGGCTCTTTCAGGGGGTTGACCAGGAGGGTGCCAGTCACTTCTTCCACCAAGAGTGTGTTGGCCCACAGGGTGGTGGTTTGTGGGGCTTTCAGACAATCCTGCATGAGATGGTCTCCCCTGCAACCATAACACTGGTTGTTGGCCTGGCAGTGTTGGTGGAGGTGTTCAGCAGCATCCCAAGTGGGATCATGCAAAGGAACCAGGGGCTGGTCCAGATGACATTCTGCCTTATGTTCCTCCTTCTTGGCTGGCAGCTGGGAGAGGGGGATGGGGCAGCGAGCCATCAGAGGTGGCCTGGCAGGCAGGCCTGTCCCAGTTTCCCAAATGAGCTTTGTCAGGGTCAAGGCTGATATCAAGTGTGTGGCAAGTTCTGACTATGCAGATCCAAATACATGTGTGTGAAATTGAGGTTAAGAGGCCCTTATCCTCAATTTTGGCAAAATCGAGTTTAAGGCCTCCTTAAACTCAATATCAGTTAACCCTGTTGGCACCCCATCCAGAGGTTGCATGGCACATTCACTTGAGGTAATATGATGGCACTCCCAACTCCCAAGGGTGCACTAATTGGCAATTGGAGCATGTTGAGTGAGTGTAAGACCCTCGCTACTGCTATGTGAGGCACTGGTGTAGGTTCCAGGGCCACAGTTGAGGTTCTGCCTGTGATGTAGGTGTTGCAGGGTCAGTGATGGTGCTGACCTGATGTTTCTGATGCTCCTTCAACTCCTGGAGCTTGCACACTGTACTAAATAATCACAACTATCTGTATTGCAATTGTGACAATGCTTGAAAGACTGATACTAAAAGATAAAGATGGTAAAGACTAGAGTGGATGAGGATCCACTTGTCTGATGATGAAAAGACTTTGACATATATAGGCCTACCTCTGGGGTAGGCCAAGCACCTTGACCTCCTGGCTCAAGGCACTTGCCTCCAGGGCATGCTCCACTGCTTGGTGAGCCCTCCTCCTTGCCTCCTTCATACCCCTATCCTCAGTACTCGAGCACCAGGCCTGCTCAGGCCTCCTCATCCTGCAGAAGGCAAGGCCCCAGCTCTCCTCGTGAAAACCCTTACCTCCTATATGTCCTTCACTCCTCGTGGAGCCTCCTACACCAGCCCTATTGAGCTAATGCCCCTTCTTTGCCTGTGCCCTTCATCCTGGTGTGAATCGCTGGATGTCTACATGCCTGCATGTGGTAGAGCCCGAAATCGAGTTTAAGGGGCCCTTATCCTCGATTTCGCATGCTCAGGCACTAGGCCTGTGTGTGCTCCATAACACTACCCCCCCTTCTAAGGTTGAGCTCTGTTGAGGCAAATGAAGTCCTGCACCAGGCCTACAAGACCATCATTTGGACACCACCAGTGGTGTTTTCCTCCCACCTCCTCCTCATTGTTCTTTGGTGCTTGCATCATCATGCCTCGCTGTTCGAACTCTTCTTCATGGTGCTTGGCCCGCAAGGGCTGCTGCGCTGCTGCACCTATCCCTTCCTCGATGCCTGCTCCAGGCCCTCCATCCTCCTCGATGCCTGTTCCAGGCCCCCCATCCTCCTTGGCACCTGTTTCAGGCCCTTTTCCTTCTGGAGGAGGCCTCTCCTCCTCCTCTACCTCTTGAGGAGTCCCTGGTGCCTCCTCGTATCCCGCCCTTGGTACCAGGGGCTCATCTTCCCCCTTTGGCAGGGCCCCTTGAGGTCCCTGCCTCCCCGCCAGCTGCTCCTGCAGCGTAAGAGCCTCCTCAACAGACGCTGGTGGTCATGCTGTGTTACCCTCAGCTGGCGGCTCCCCCTTCCTCCCCTCTTGCCAGCTCTGGCCCAGCTGGCAGGGGCTCTCAACCTTTGGGCTTGGTCGCTCCCTTGAGTGATCATTGCCACCTGGATCCTGAGGATCTGTTGGTGGACATCTTCATAGTGGGGCCTATTGTGCCTCGGGTGCCTCCTGCCACTCCTGGTGCTAGTGCCTTCAGGGAGTCCTTGGAGGAGGTGATGGCTCTCTGGGAGGAGGAGCTCCAACACCCTCTTCCTCCTCCTCCTACCATGGATGCCATGGTGGATGGGGTCCTGTGCCCCTCCACCCCTGTCTTCAATACTGCCATGCAGCATCTCATGCCTGAGTCGCTGTCTGGCTCCCCTCCTTGATCCCCAGGACCCCCCCCACTGGTCCAGCCTCCTACCTTCTCCAAGCTTGCCTCCTGGAGTGCAGAGCTGCCAGCACCCATCCTCCTACTGCTGGTGGCTTGTGGCCTGTATCCTTGCTCATGGGTGATCGAGTGAGGTTCTCCTGCGGCTTACCAGCTCCATGCCTTGGTAATGCTGCATCTGACCAAGGGTAGCATGCCCTGGCCTAGCTGGTTGTGCAAGCACTGTGCTTGCTTAGATATACCATAAGTACTTCACCCCTGCCCCCTTGTAGCATTTGCCAGCCTTACTGACCTACTCCTTTTCACCAACTGCTTCCCCTCTGCCTTCATGAGCCCCTTTGGCACCTGCTTGCACTGCCACTTGCCAGGGCATGTCAGGTGCATATGCACCATCCGCGCTTTCCCTGGAAAGCAGTATGCTGGGGATGCTGAGCTTTGGTGTTTCCAGCTGGGTGACCACAGGGTGGAGAGGGCCCACCTTGTCCATCCTCGTGGGTGTGGTCTGATCACAGTATGTTTGCCTTGTTCCTTGGTCTGTGAGGCACACTCCCAAATCGAGTTTAAGAGGCCCTTATCCTCTGTTTGGGCAAAATCGAGTTTAGCGCATCCTTATCCTCAATTTCGCATTTTCCAGGCTTTGCTATCTCCAGCTCAGTATGCACCAGCCTCCTCTTTAGTTGCTTGTGTCAACACCTCCCCCCACTGATTCCTCATACTCCTGGATGAGGCTAGGGCACTCGAGGTGATCATGAGGTTCCCATGAGGCAGCCTCCTCTGGATACCCTTTCCACAGGACCTTGTACTCAAGGTTTGCCCCTTGACTGTGCCTGCCCATGATGGCCTCCACCTCAAAATTGAGATCCTCATCATGGATTTGAGGCTGTATCTGGTGTTCCATACTGCCTGGTAGTTCACTGCTCATGACTTTCTCCAACATTGATATGTGTAATACATTGTGCACCCTGAGCTTGGGTGGGAGTTGTAGGCAATATGCTTGTTGACCTACCCTCTTGATGATGGGATACAGGCCTGTGAACCTTGTATCAAGCTTAGGGCTGGGTCTTCTTGTCTTCCAGTTGTGACAGTTAATGTACACCAAGTCCCCTACCTTGAGCTCCATGTCTGTGTGCTTGCAGTTGTATTGCTCTACTGCACAAGCTTTAGCTTGCCTGATCTGCTCCTGTAGGTATTGGGTGAGCTCTGGCTGTCCTCATGCAAACTCTTGCCTTGCTGGGTCTAGCACCCCTACTGCGTGGGGTAGGTCTGGGTGCATCCTAGGATTCCACCCATAGCAGGCAAAGAAGGGGGATACTCCTATGCTGCTGTGTACCACATTGTTGTACACAAACTCTGCCATTGGTAGCAGGCCTTCCCAATCATCCTGCTCATAGTTGCAATACATTTGCAGGTACTGCTCCACCACTTGGTTTACCCTCTCTGTCTGACCATCAGTTTGTGGATGATAAGCCATACTGAGCGAGTGCTTGATGAGCAGAGCCTCTGTGAACTTCCTCCATGTCACTGAGATGAACTGCTGGCCTCTGTCAGAGACAATGTGGTCCAGGGCTCCAAATCGCTTCAACACATGGGCTCTGAACAGCTCTGTAGTGTCTTGAGAGGTGGCTGTCTTGTATGTGGGGGCTAGGACAGCAAACTTTGTGAGACAGTCAATCATGACAAGGATGGAGTTGTACCCATTGGATGGCGGTAGGCCCTCAATGAAGTCCATGGATATTGAGCCCCAGGGCTGCTCAGGAGTGGACAGTGGCTGCAGTAAGCCATAGGGCTTGTGGCATGGAGTCTTGTATCAAACACATACAGGGCAGCTTGCTACATAGTCTGCCACCCAGGCACTCATTCCTGGCCACCAATAGTGGCATCATACCAGCTCTAGGGTGGTATCCCTACCTCCATGGCCAGCAGTAACCCCATCATAGCATTGAGACATGACCATATACTGCAGGTGCTCTACAGAGAGGGAGCCTTCCCTCACCTGAGCTGCTCCCCACGTGTTGCCATGGCCCTGTCTGCCTGGTAGTGTGACCCAGGGGATCACTAGCCTTCCTTTGTGGTACCTTAGGCCATCCTTGTCTTCAAAAGGTTGGTCTTTATGCATTGTCATGAGCTCCTTGTCCAGGGGCTGGAAAGTGCAAGCTAGCTGCTCAAATTGACGAGTTGCAATATCTGCCATGGTTGCATTGCCAGCATGTGTCTGAAATTGAGGATAATGGGGCCTTAAACTCGATTTTGCCGAAATTGAGTATAAGGGCTCCTTATCCTCAATTTTGGCTTCGGATGTGAAAACCCTAGCCAGCAATAATTGCCAAACATTGTGTTCCACCTCCTTGCCTACTGGCTGCATATCCTGTCAGCAAGTAAGGGCATCAGGCTTGCCCACCTTGTCTCCAGGCCAATATTGGAGTATGAAGTCAAAGTCAGCTAGCAATACAGCCCATCTTGCTTTCCTGCCCATGATCCGATGTTGGGACTTGAAGTACTTGAGGGCCATGTGATCTGTGAGGATTACTAACTGAGTTGGGAGGCCTGTGAGCATGTGGTGCCACTGACATAGGCAGGCAACTACAGCAAGCAGCTCCTTTTCATGTATCTTGTAGTTGCACTCTGCTGACATCATCTTCCTTGAGTAGTAGGCAATGGGGTGCCATCTATGCTCATGCTCTTGCTTGAGCACTCCTGCAATTGCAAAGTCACTTGCATCAGTCTCCAATTGTGTGCGCTTGTTGTATTGGAAGTGTTGTAAGACCCTTACAGTGGTGAAGGCTTTGATCAGCTTGCAGAAAGCCCCCTGGGCCTCCTCATTGAGCTGTAGTTTCTTGAATCTCTCCACTGGCTTGACCAGCAATGTCAGGGGCATAGTGATCCTAGCAAAGTTCACAATGAACCTTTGATAGAAGTTTGCAAACCCCAGGAAACACTGTATGTCATGAATGCTTGCTGGTAGGGGCCATTCTTTGATCACTTGTACCTTCTCGGGATCCATCTCAATACCAGTTGGCTTGATGATGTACCCCAGGAATTCCACAATATTGGTGTGGAAAGTGCACTTGGACAGCTTTGCAAATAACTGGTTCTCCTGTAACCATCTTAGCACTTCCTGTACATGTGCAACATGCTCCTCCTTGCTATTACTAAAGATGAGGAAGTCATCAAGGTACACCACCACATAGATATCAATGATATCACAATATATGTGGTTCACCAGTGATTGGAATTGGGCTAAGGCATTCACCAGGCTGAACAGCATCACCAGGTACTTGTAGAGGCCTAGTTGAGTGCCAAAGGCTGTCTTCCACTTGTTGCCCAGAGCAATATGCATCAGAGTGTATGCTGCCTTGAGATCCAGCTTTGTATAGATGGTGGCCTGCCAGAGTAGGAACAGCTGCTCCTCAATGAGTGGCAGTGGAGCACAATTCTTGACTGTGACCTCGTTGAGCCCTCAATAGTCTACACACAGTTGTAGGCCTCCATCCTTCTTTGGTATGAAGAGCACTGGTGAGCATGCAGGGCTCTTTGAGCGCCTGATGAAGCCCTTCTCGAGGTTCTCCTTGAGGTACTTCCTAAGCTCTGCCATCTCTTTGGGTCCCTTGAGGTACAATGGGCCTTGAGGGGGTTTTTCTCCTGGTACCAGCTCAATGTGCAGGTCATGATCAGCATGAGGGGGCAGCTTATCAGCTTCTACCTCACAAAAGACCCCTTTGAGGTGCTTATATGGAGCTGGTACTTCCCTTTGGGTTGGTGTCTCAGGCTCCACCTCCATTTCCACACCATGATTGTTGCCTGTGGGCATGAAGCCAAAGGCTGGTAGCGAGCTGAGAGGGGCCTCCAATAGCATGAATCCTATGGGCCCATCATGTAATGCAGCCTTGATCAATTGAGTAGCTGAGACAAACTCATGGCCATGTGGCACTGGTGGTTGCCAAAATCGAGTTTAAGGGTGTTGGAATACACAGTCACTCGCTTTTTTGACTTTGGCACAATCCGTTAGATTGTGGAGTTCCAACACAGGCATACAAGACACATAAATATTCCTCAAAATTATTTCGACATTGTTAAACCAAGTTGTGTCAAGAAAAGTCCAATTTTGGACCCCCACATCTGGCTACAGGCTATATTTACCCAGTTTCGGCTATTACTCCATGATCATGGGGACCCCAGACCCATATCTCTGAGACACAATTTGTGTCAGATGAGTGTGGACCATATATATTGGAAAAGATAGGAACACACTCCTCCATGATAGGAAAAGATAACATATATATGCAATACAACACACACACACTCAAGATAAGCTTCCACAATGATTCACTGTCTCTACTCAAGATCCCAAATGATGCTCCATACTCTTCAGGACCCTACACAGGTATCATGCCCTCAATATAGTGAAGACATAGCCAACTTCGAGAAGGCATTGCCATTACAGGAAAAACACATATATATATATTGACTCACATGTAGATACAGTTCCAGAAAGTCATTCAAACTAGTTCCCACATCCTTGCATAGCAAGGTCTGCTCTTCTCTTCTCTTCTTCTTCTTCTCTTCTCCTCCTGCATGAGCAAGTTTCCTATGTTGGTAGTTGCTCCGCAATCACTACTGCAACCTCTGATATCCTCTACATATGGAGTGTATCTAGGCTGAAATATCCTCAGACTTAGCTCTACAAGCCCCTCCAAAATAGGGATGGCACTGTCAAGATAGCTACTCACCTTTGTCTTAGCTGATCAGTGGTTTCTTCCCCAGGATCCCTGAACTGGCAGCAGTAACCCCATTACCAGTCCACTCCTCCCAATAAAGGGTACCCTTATCCTCGTTTTCGTGTTTCCCAGACATGACTTGAATTTCACTTGCCCAGTGTCCCAGTCAATCCTCGGTTTCCACCTTTTGAGCTCATCAAAGCCAAGGATTAGATTGTAGTCTAAGGCCTGAGCCACTGGTACCTTGAGGTTTCCCAGTGGCTGACCCCCTACTTCCATGGCTACATTGGCACTACTGCTGATCATGAGCTTATGGCCAGTTACACCATGTACCTCCCTTGTTTTTATGTTTTTTGTAGTTACTTGATGCTTCTGAACAAACTCTTGAGATAATATGGACAGTCCAGTGCCTGTGTCAGCAAGGATGCGAGCTTGATGGCCATTGATGGAGTCTTTGAGCTCAAGCACCATCACTTGAGTAGTGCTGGTGGTGGAGAAGCAATACTGACAGTCTTGATATATACATTGGGATGGCAAGGTAGGTTCCAGGGTGAGGCAGGCCATCACAGCATCTCCCCATGCTCGTTTCCCTGGTCACCCTGGCTCTCTTCAGGCTCTTGCCTGTACTCGCCTAGGTCCAGCTCCTCTTCCTGTAGGGGTTGGTCCTCTGGGTTGTCTGGTTCCTTGTGCAGCTCCTCCACTACTGGGTGAGCTGCTACTCGAGGACCACTGGGCCTGGGCAGGGCTGCTCCAGCATTCTTATTGGGGCAGTTGTAGGACCAATGCCCAGTTCCTTGACAGATAAGGCAGACACCACTACCAAAGGTAGTGGGGGTCCCTGTCACTGGGAGCTTCTGGGCCAGGTGTGGGGGTAGGGGCCTGCTACCCATGCAGTCGCCTAGTTGACCCTCCGTTGTTGCAGGCTGGGCCGGTGTGGTCATGCCTCCAGTAGCCCTAGGCCATGGGGCTCCTCCACTAGCTCCTGTTGTCCTTGTAGGGGCTGTACCAGTTCATGGCCTGCTTGAGCCTCGCTGGCCAGTGTCTAGCCTGCTCCAAGTGGGAGTGTCAGGGTAGGTGGCAATACCACTCTTGTTGATGGCCTCAACCTCCCTGTACCAGCTCCAGGGGTCCTCCAGAGGGTTCCTCTTGAACTTCTCCTGGAGACTGCGAGTGAGGCTGTTCCTGAACAAGAACACAATGAGCTTGTTATCATTGATGTTGGCCTGGCTTTCCAGGTCCCTGAAGCACTCTACATGGCATGTAGCTGCTCCTGGAGCATCACTCTCCATCTTGAGGCCTTGTAGCTTATTGTAGGCATCCAGCCTATCATTATGATGACTGTAATACTCTTGCAACCTGAGTGTGAAGAAGTCCCAGCTGTGGAAGAGCCAGCACTGTTGATTCCTGTCAGTCCTGAGCTTGGCCTTCCACCATTCTTGCGCTGTGCCTTCCATATGACTTGTGGTGTAGTTGATCATGGTCTTGTGATCTGCTACCCTATTATGTCACAGCCAGGTCATGGCTTCAATGAGGAACATCTCAACATTGTGAACAATGAACAAGGGGAAGGGATACTTGAGGTCATTCTTCACAGGAGGGGCCCCTTCATCTGGCTTGGAAGTGGCTGCCAGCCTGTGCTGGGTTCTGGACCCCATGGGTGTGGAGTACAGATCCTTGTCACTGTAGCCACAGTTACCTAGTGCTTGAGTCTCCTTGGGTGTAGGCCTAGGTAGCGGTGATGGTATGTTTGGGTCCCACTGCCTGCTAGCATCATACATCTCCTTGAACTTGCTTTGCTTGAGGAGTATCTCCAACTGCTTGCTCACCAATTGGATGAGCTTGTCAAGCTTCTCTGCCAGGTTGTTCTCCATCATTACAAAACGTGGGGCACTACTTGGATGATCCACTCTAACATGAGGGTTGAGGCCGATACCGAGCAAGCGGCTGTGGTCAAGCTATACAGATCCAAAATACGCATGTGCAAAATCGAGGTTAAGGGGGGCCTTATCCTCAATATTGGTTAACCCTTTTGGTACCCTGTCCAGAGGTTGCATGGCATGTTCACGTTAGGTAATATGATGGCACTCCCAACTCCCAAGGGTGCACTAGTTGGCAATTGGAGCACATTGAGTGAGTGTAAGACCCTTGCTACTGCTGTGTAAGGCACTGGTGTAGGTTCCAGGGCTGTGGTTGAGGTTCTGCCTGTGATGTAGATGTCACAGGGTCAGTGATGGTGCTGACCTGATGTTGCTAAGACTCCTTCAACGCTTGGAGCTTGCACACAATACTAAGTAATCACAACTACCTGTATTGTGATTGTTTGAATGCCTGAAAGACTGATACTGAAAGACAAAGATGGTAAAGACTAGAGTGGATGAGGATCCACTTGTCTGGTGATGAGGAAGACCATGACATATATAGGCATTACCTCCTGTGTAATCACTCCTCCTCGAGCTCCTGGCTTGAGGAGGCATCTCGCTTCCAGGCGAGCCCATCTTCATGGTAAGCCATCGCCCTTGCCTCCTAAGTACCCCTATCCTCGGTACTCAAGCTCCAGGCCTGCTCATGCTTCCTGGACCTGCAGACGGCGAGGCCCAAGCTCCCCTCGTGAGAACCCCTTATTTCCTATATGTCCTACCCTCTGCGTGGAGCCTCCTACACCAGCCCTACTGAGCTAATGCCCCTTCTTCACCTGTGCCCTTTGTCTTGGTGTAAACTGCCAGATGTCTATGTGCCTGCATGCGGTAGAGTCCGAAATCGAGGTTAAGACCCTGTTTATCCTCGATTTCACGTGCTCAGGCACTAGGCCTGTGTGCACCCTGTAACAGTAGTCCCAATGACTGGATCATTGACTCTGCTTCTACCATTCATATCTGTATAAACAAGAACCTGTTTGCTGAGCTCTCCAAAGCTGCTACACCTCCTATCCAAAGTGGCAGTCTTCAACATGTGCCAGCTTGTGGCAAAGGCACCATTAAGGTTGTTGCCAACATTGGATTCAAGAAAACCCATATCCTAGTCTTCAAAAACATCTTCTATGTCCCAACCTATGCAGCCAACTGTTATGGGGCACACACAGGCCTAGTGCCTGAGTATGCAAAATCGAGGATAAGGGCCCCTTAAACTCGATTTCAGACTCTACTGCATGCAGGCATGTGGACTTCAGGTGGATCACACCAAGACAAGGGGCACAGGCAAAGAGGGGGCACCAATTCAGTAAGGGTTGGTACAAGAGGCCCTATGAAGGGGTAGGAGATATAAGAGTAAGGAGCTTTCTTGAGGGAAGCTGGGGCCTCGCCATATGCAGGCACAGGAGGCATGAGCGGGGCCTAGAGTTTGTGTACCAAGGATAGGGGTACTCAGGAGGCAAGGAGGAGGGCTCACTAGGTAGACAAGCTCGCCCTGGAGGCAAGGTACCATGAGCCAGGAGCTCAAGGAGCATGGCTTACCCAGGAGGTAAAGGCCTATATATGTCATGGCTTTTCTCATCATCAGACAAGTGGAGCCTCATCCACTCTAGTCTTTATCATCTTTACCAAGTCATATCAGTCTTTTTAGTCTTGCAGTTGTCATAGTAGTCACAATACAGGTAGTTGTGACATAGTAGTATTGTGTGCAAGGTCCAGTAGACATAGGAGCCTTAGGAACATCAGGTCAGCACCATCACTGACCCTGCAACACCTACAATGCAGGCAGAACCTCAACCACAGCCCTGGAACCTACACCAGTGCCTTACACAGCAGTAGCGAGGGTCTTACACTTGCTCAATGCACTCGAATTGCCAACTAGTGCACCCTTGGGAGTTGGGAGTGCCATTGTATTACCTCACATGAACATGCTGTGCGACCTCTGGACAGGGTGCCAACAGGGTTAACTGATATTGAGTTTAAGGAGGCCTTAAACTCAATTTTGCCAAAATTGAGGATAAGGGCCTCTTAACCTCAATTTTGCACATGCATAGTTGGATCTGCATAGCCGAGACTCATCACACTCTCAATATTGGCCCCAACCCTGACAACTACCATAGACATTCTCAGATAAAGAGTAAACCAAGTTTGGGTTCACTATGTCTGTGATCATCATGGCTCCATTGCCTTCTTCCTTTTGAAGATTCTGGCATCTATTAGCATAATGGCCTTTCTGTTTGCACTTGAAGTAAATGACTTCCTCCATGGGTTTTCCCTTGGGAGGGCTGTTCCCTTTCTGGGACTTGAAGTTCCTGGATTGGTTGTTGAACTTCTTGGGCTTGCCATTGGTAACAAAGGTGGAGACAGAGTTCCTGGATCATTGACCAAGTCCATAAACATGGAGTCCAAGTTTGATTTCCTTGGCCTTGAGTTGGTCTACTATATCATCATATTCAACTTTCTCTTCAATCTTGTCCTTGACAATAGTGACAGGCCTAATCTCTCCATTGGGTTCCTAATAGCAAAGGGCTGTTCATTGCACTGATTGTGGTAGGAATCTTCCAATTGGCTACAGATTTGAGTGTATTCATGACATGGTCCCTTCATTAGGACAGTATACCGTTTGTGCCAGGAAGTTTTAGCTCATCCAAGCTTGAGTTTGCTTTACCATTGTCACAATTTTGGCAACATAGCTTGTGATGGTGAGTTTGTCTTGCCTAAGACTATTGAATTCAGTCTTGATCTCCTCAAGTCTGTACCTTAGCTTTGTGCTGAAGGAATTTTCAAGATGTTGCCAGATTTGATGTGGCATAGGGTATTGAACAACCATAGTAGAGAGCTTGGTTCACATGCTAGAAAGAAGTAAGCCATTGGATGTAAGATTGTACCTACACCATTCTCAATGTTCCTTGGTTCCTTGAGTTGGTTCTGGTGACTCAAACATGATCACATCATAGATATCAGGTCCCTTTTGCATGATGAGATTAATGCTATTGGCTCTCCATTTGAAGAAGTTGTTGGAGTCAGTGAGCCAGGGAAGATGGAAATTCCCAGATCCAATATCAGTGGGCATCTTCCTAATGTATCTTGGTAGAATTTGAGTAAGGGTGATAGAGGGTGTTGAAGAAAGGCTAGAAGTAGATAAAAGTGTTAAAGAGTTGTTTGAGTGATGATGTGTGGCAATATTGGCAAGTTCCTTGTGGTCTGGAAAAGAACTTGAAGGTTCTTGAGTGCTTGAGCAAGTGTTATAATAATCTGAATGTGCAGATCAATCTGGTGTTGGGCTCATAACCTATTGGAAGAAGTGAACTGGCAATGTGGCTACTGCTAATGGTTCTGTGTCCAGAGGTAAAGGGAAACCACTGATCAGCTAAAGCAAGAAGAGTAGCAACCTTGTCTGTGCCTTCCCTATATTGGAGGTCCTTGTAGAGCTAAGTCTGAGGATATTTTAGCTTAGATATGCTCCATGTGTAGGGGATATCAGGGGGTTGCAGTAGGGATCAAGAAGCAACTACCAATGTAGGTAACTTTGCTCTTTCAGTAGGAGAAGAAGGGCAGACCTTGATATGCAAGGATGTAGGTGTCAGGGTTGAGGCCAATATCGAGCGAGCAGTGAGTTCTGGTTATACAGATCCAAATATGCATGTGCGAAATTAAGGGGGGCTTATCCTCGATTTTGGCGAAATCGAGTTTAAGGAGGCCTTAAACTTGATATTGGTTAACCTTGTTGGCACCCCGTCCAGAGGTTGCACTGCACATTCACATGAGGTAATACGAGGGCACACCCAACTCCCAAGGGTGCACTAGTTGGCAATTGGAGTGTGTTTGAGTGAGTGTAAGACCCTCACTACTGCCATGTGAGGCACTGGTGTAGGTTCCAGGGCCACAGTTGAGGTTCTGCCTGTGATGTAGGTGTTGCAGGGTCAGTGATGGTGCTGACCTGATATTACTGATGCTCCTTCAACTCCTGGAGCTCGCACACTATACTAAGTAATCACAACTACCTGTATTGTGATTGTACAATGCTCAAAAGACTGATACTGAAAGATAAAGATGGTAAAGACTAGAGAGGATGAGGATCCTCTCTTCTGAAGATGAAAAAGACCTACCTCAGGGGTAGGCCATGCTCCTCGAGCTCCTGGCTCAAGGCACTTGCCTCCAGGGCAGGCTCTGCTACTTGGTGAGCCCTCCTCCTTGCCTCCTTTGTACCCCTATTCCTTGGTACTCGAGCTCTGGGCCTGCTCAGGCCTCCTGGACCTGCCGATGGCGAGGCCCCAGCTCTCCTCATGAAAACCCCTTATTTCCTATATATCCTACCCTCTACGTGGAGCCTCCTACACCAGCCCTACTGAGCTAATGCCCCCCCCCCTTCGCCTGTGCTCGTCTTGATGCAATTCACTGGAGGTCCATGTGCCTGCACACGGTAGAGTTCAAAATCGAGTTTAAGGGGCCCTTATCCTCAATTTCGCATGCTCAGGCACTAGACCTGTGTGCACCCTGTGCACCCTGTAACAGTAGGGACTAGTTTGAATTACTTTCTGTGCCTGTATCTACATGTGAAGCAAGGTATATATATGTGTTTTCTGATGACTGGAAATGTGTACAAAATTGGGGACGCATAATTCAATGCTCGGTGTGCAGCCACATGACCTATGTGCCAGCTCACACGTACGTGCACAGGCACAGATGAGAGGGAGGGAAATGAATTCATGTGGGACACTAGCGAGACCCCAACTTGCCCAACCTCTCAAAGGTGGCTCATAGTCTCTCCCTCCTTAACCATCATCTCCCCCTCCCATGCTGACTCACAGGAAGCATTCTTCAAGTCTTCTGTGTCCCTGGTCTTGGGGCCAATTGTGTAAGGAATTTATTGTGATTAGGGTTGTCACCCCCTTCCATGTCAGACACCAAGCACTGCATCCATTGCAGATGTTTCCATCCAATTGTTCCCAACTTTATTGGCAATTGTGGCCAAGAGGTTCAGGCTTGTGCTTCTTGCCGCAGTGTCATGCTGCCTGGTGCCCCAAGGCCAGTCAGCCCACCACCAAGCCCCCATGCTCACTTGAGCCCTGCTCTGGCCTCAATCACTCACTCTTGCTCTTGCTCTCCCTGCTGGAGCCTGGCCTCGGCAGCCACCTCAGTTCCAGCATCCTTGGTCGCAGCCCTTGAACAATGGGTCAAGCAGCATTTTCTCAGCTTGGAGCAGCACCTGGATGGCCAGTTTAGCAAGCTGCTGGCCACAATTTGGGCTGCCCAAGCTCAGCCCCTTCCTGGGCCTTTTGTGACCCCCCTCTCTGCTGGGCTTGACCCTCCTCACCCAAGCCAAGCTAGCCTTGATGTTGTACCTGGCCAGCCCTTAGCCCTGACAGGTGAGTCACAGTCCCTTTCCATGTCTCAATCTTTCGCCTGGGTTCCGGTTGATGTCATCACACTGGTCAAGCATGACCAGCTCAAACCCAAACACCTGGTTAAGCTGCACAACCCAGAGTCATGAGTCTCAAAAGAGACATCTCGCTCTGCCAGCCTGACCCTTACTGATGGCCAGCTCTCTGTGGTGGAAGACTCTGCCAACATGCGCACTTCTGCCTTTGTGAAAGCCATCCTGTCGATTGCTGCCTTAGCACAGATCTGGCTTGTTTATGTTGCCATCCATGGGCAGTACACAGGCAACTTAGAGCTCAATGCTTCACTCCTCACCCATCTGGAGCAACTCATAGAGTTTGACCACCTGTACTCATGGCATGCCATGGCAGACTACCACCTTGCTGTCTGCCATCAGTGGTTCAGCATGACGGCCGTGATGGAGTGGGTGTCATATGACCCCCAGATTGCAGGCCAAGTGCTTTTCCCCTTCATCAAGTCACCTTACCTACCAGGTTGCCCAGACTCTGGGTACAGTTCAACCTCCCACCCACAACCACAAGCTTGCTCTTCTTGCACTCACATGGGGCCCACCTCAGGCACCTCCACCAATGGTGGCAAACCCTGTCAATGGTTCAATGCAGGCCACCCATGCTTGGGCTGCAGCCGCTTGCACACCTGCCTCCACTGTAAAGGGAGCCACCCACTGCCTCTCTGCACGGCCTTTGCCAGCAAGCCTGCTGCCAACACAGTGTACAAGAAGGCAACCTAAAGGTGAGTAACCCCCCTCACTCAGGCTTCCCAATGCCTCAGCCGGCCCCACCCCAGGGGGCGCCAACAAGGTCACAGGTGTTGGAATATACAGTCACTTGTGTTTTTGACCTTGGAACGATCTGTTAGATTGTGGAGCTCCAACACAGGCATCCAAGACACATCAAAATTCCTCAAAAATTATTTCAACATTGTTAGGCCACAACACATCAAGAAAAGTCCAATATGGGACCCCCACATCCAGCTATAGGCTTCATTTACCCAGATTTGGCTATTGATCCACAATTGTGGGGACCCCGGACCCATATCTCTGAGACACAATTTGTGTCGGATGAGTGTGGACCATATATACTAGCAAAGATAGGAACACACTCCTCCATGATAGGAAAAGATAGCGTATATACACAACCCCACACGCACACTCAAAGATAAGCTCCCACAATGTTTCACTGTCTCTACTCAAGATCCCAAACAAGTGCCCCATACTCTCCAAGACTTGACACAGGTATCATGCCCTCGATATAGCGAAGACATAGCCAACTTCGAGAAGGCATTGCCATCATAGGAAAACACATATATACATTGACTCACTTGTAGATACAGTTGCAGAAAGTCATTCAAACTAGTTCCCACATCCTCGCATAGCAAGGTCTGCTCTCCTCCCTTTTTCTCCATCCCTCTTCCTCCTGCATGAGCTAAGTTGCCTACATTGGTAGATTACTCCTCAATTACTACTGCAACCCTCTGATATCCTCTTCATATGGAGTGTATCTAAGCTGAAATATCCTCAGACTTAGCTCTACAAGCCCCTCCGATATAGGGAAGGCACTGTCGAGATAGCTACTCGCCCCTGCCTTAGCTGATCAGTGGTTTCTTCCCCAGGATCCCTGAACCAGCAATGGTAACACATTACCGGTTCACTACTCCCAATAACAGGCACCCCCAATGCCCGGTTTCAGGTCCATGGCACCTTCAACGCCATGCCTCAGGTCCACAGCACCTCCAACGCTGTCTCCTTGGCCCCCACCACCCCAAACAGTGATGTTGTGGCCCGCACAGCCCACAATTGTGCAAAAAACATGGTCCTCAACACCTTCAACGTTGACGCAGCTTGCACTGCCCTAGGGCATGCCCCAGCGGTCCGAGACACCCTCAATGTCTCCCCCTTGGCTTGCACTACCATCAAGCATGTTCTCCAGGTCAGGCACACCTCCAACATCCAGCAATAGGCCCAGGCTGCCTCCAAGTGCCCCTTCTCTTGCCACCCTGCCAAAGGGCATTGTTGACATGCCGCCTGACACTGCTGCAGACTTGCTCCTCCCACTGCTCACAGGCCCACCCCCCTCACCAAGATCTAACACCTTTTGCAAGCTCCCCATTTTTGACCCGGCTGACCTGCCAGCCACCACCAGTTCTCTTCACCTCTGCACCTGGTCTTGATTCCTTGACCTTTACCCAGATCAGACCTTCGCCGACCAACTACAAGGTGCACTCTGTCACAGGGTCAAGCTAGGGTACAAGGGGCCACTCCATGCGGCTCCCCAGCTCCAGGTCTCCAACCTGCCCATGGATCAGGATGACGTCCTCCACCTCTGCCACGAAATCCAGGCATGCCTTGGCGAGGGCTGACTGTGGCCAGTGCCAGACCCAGATGCCATCAACCTTGTCTGCTCGCTGGTGGGAGTGGTCCCCAAGCCCCATAGGGATAAGAGGCGGACCATTTACCATCTCTCCCACCCACAGAAGCCTGTGTCCCGCCTCCTGTCTGTCAACCAGGGCATCCACATGTCCTTTGTCACCATCCATTACGAGAGCCTCAATATGGTTATGGACTTCGTCCACAACCACCCCGGCACTTGGCTGTGGAAAGCGGACCTGGAGGACACTTTTATTGGAAGGAGTGAACCAGTAATGTGCATTAGGCACAGGTTCCTAGTGGCAGGGGTTGAAGAGAATGGCTTCGCGTCAGCGATTGACGTGACGGCAAGGTGATTGGTGAAGAGGAGGTGGGGCCTATTGGAAGGAGTGAACTGGTAATGTGTTATCGTCGCCAGTTCAGGGATCCTGGGGAAACCACTGATCAGCTAAGGCAGGGGCAAGTAGCTATCTCGACAGTGCCTTCCCTATATTGGAGGGGTTTGTAGAGCTAAGTCTGAGGATATTTCAGCTTAGATACACTCCATATGAAGAGGATATCAGAGGGTTGCAGTAGTAATTGAGGAGTAATCTACCAATGTAGGCAACTTCACTCACACAGGAGGAAGAGGAGTGGAGAAGAAGAGGAAGCAAACCTTGCTATGCAAGGATGTGGGAACTAGTTTGAATGACTTTTCAGCAACTGTATCTACAGGTGAGTCAATGTATATATATGTGTTTTCCTATGATGGCAATGCCTTCTCGAAGTTGGCTATGTCTTTGCTGTATTGAGGGCATGATGCCTGTGTCGAGTCTTGGAGAGTATGGAGCATCATTTGGGACCTTGAGTAGAGACAGTGAAGTATTGCAGGAGCTTATCTTTGAGCATGTGTGTGTGTTTGCATATATACACTATCTTTCCCTATCACAGAGGAGTGTGTTCCTATCTTTGCTAGTATATACGGTCCACACTCATCTGACACAAATTGTGTTTCAGAGATATGGGTCCGGGGTCCCTGCAGTTGTGGACCAATTGCCGGAATCAGGTAAGTGCAGTCCTATAGCCAGATGTGGGGGTCCGTGTTGGAATATACAGTCACTCGCGTTTTCGTCTTTGGAACAATCTGTTAGATCGTGGAGGTCCAACACAGGCAACTAGGACACATCAATATTCCTCAAAATTATTTCGACATTGTTAGACCACAACTCATCAAGGAAAGTCCAATTTCGGACCCCCACATCCAGCTATAGGACTGCACTTACCCAATTCTGGCTATTGATCCATGATTGCGGGGACCCTGGACCCATATCTCTGAAACACAATTTGTGTCAGATGAGTGTGGACCGTATATACTAGCAAAGATAGGAACACACTCCTCTGTGATAGGGAAAGATAGTGTATATATGCAAACACACACACATGCTCAAAGATAAGCTCCTGCAATACTTCACTGTCTCTACTCAAGGTCCCAAACGATGCTCCATACTCTCCAAGACTTGACACAGGTATCATGCCCTCGATATAGCAAAGACATAGCCAACTTCGTGAAGGCATTACCATCATAGGAAAACACATATATATATACTTTGACTCACTTGTAGATACAGTTGAAGAAAGTCATTCAAACTAGTTCCTATATCCTCACATAGCAAGGTCTGCTCTCTTCTCTTCTTCTCCATCTCTCTCCCTCCTGTGTGAGCTAAGTTGCCTACATTGGTAGATTACTCCTCAATTACTACTGCAACCCTCTGATATCCTCTATATATGGAGTGTATCTAAGCTGAAATATCCTCAGACTTAGCTCTACAAACCCCTCTGATATAGGGAAGGCACTGTCGAGATAGCTACTCACCCTTGCCTTAGCTGATCAGTGGTTTCTTCTCCAGGATCCCTGAACCAGCAATGGTAACACATTACCAGTTCACTCCTTCCAATACCCCTCACTCAGACAATCTTCCACGAAATCTTTGCCCTGTGCTTACAGCAACACCTCGACCTGACCCCAGTGTGTGTCAGCTCCATTGACAATGTCCTTGCTGATGCCCTATCTCGCAGCCACTTTGCCTTTGTCCAGTTACGTTTTCCGCAGGTGCACTCCCTTCTGTGGCCCCAACTGGCAGCGCGCCCGGGTCCTTCATCGCGGCCTCCAGCCTCTCCCAGCATGCCGCCTCCCTCCTATGGAATGGCCTCACCCCCACCACACATGCATGATTGGCCACAGTGCACAGCAACTACTGTGCCTTTGCCTCCGCCACCCTTGGTCTGGCCGACCCCTTCCTGGCCTTGCCCACCATGCTCATTGAGTGGGTCACACACCACCATGCAGCTGGCAAGTCCTTCAACACAGTCAAGCACAACCTCTCCATGCTCAAGTCCCAGCACATCAACTTGGGCCTCCCCACCACAGCTTTCAACTCCCCCTGGCTCAAGTGGGTGGTATGAGGCTTCAAACAGGCTGTGGGCAACCCCCTCCCCATTTCCAAACTCCCCATCACCCTTCCACTCCTGTGACAGCTTGTTTGTGTGCTACCCTGCCTCTGCGCATCTCCACATGACAGCTGCATGTTCTGAGCCACCTTCTGCCTTGCCTTCACCTGCTTCCTACATGTGGGCAAGCTCACCTGGAACACCCTTGGTCCAAATGTCCTCCATGTCTCTGCCATCTCCTTTGCCGCAAAAGGCTCATATGCCACTATCACATTGCTGGCGAGCAAGATGGACCCCTTTTGCCAGGGTGCAACACTCACCACACCCGCTGTCCCCCTCAGCACCTGCGCGGTGGCCCACCTCTGGGCCATCTGCCACTGGCGCGCCCCTCTTCATTCTCGAGGGCGGCCACCCCTTCAACCGCAACTCCTTTGTTGCCATGCTCCACTGCTGCCTTGAGGCCTGCAGTGTTGTGCTGTCTTTGTACTCCAGGCACTCCTTCTGGTGCGGCACTGCCAATGGTGCTGACTCCAACACAATCCAGGCCCTGGGCTGATGGCACAACAACTGCTTCTGTCACTATGTCGACAAGTCTGCCAACATTCACACCACCACTTCCAGGATGGCCCTCTACACAAATGCCTCTGCCAGCTTGCACCTCAACACCCCAGTGTGGCACAACATCTGATCAGCCTGTTCTTCTCATGGGACCACCTGGGCCAGAGCCCCAGCCTCAACTTGTGACCATCACACCTAACGGTACACCACTTGTCCACAGGGTGGCCATGGCTGGGAGCTCACAAGTGACTCTCACTTGAGTTAGGCAATCTTAGGTTCTTTTTCCACCACTTGTGTGACAGCATGGCTAATAGTTATATCATTGAAACAAGGTCTTCTCAAAATTGGCAATGTTGTTGCTATATTGAAGGTATGAAACCTGTGTAGGGTCTTGAGAAGTATGGAGCATTGTTTGTGATCACAAGCAAGGCACTGAACATTGGGAACTTATCATGTATGTATATGTTATCTCTTCTATCCTTATCACAGAGCAATGTGATCCTATCTCTCCATTGTGTACAGTCCATGCTCATCCAAGACTAATTGTGTCTTAGAGATATTGGGTTGGGGTCCCTGCAAATGTGGAGTGATAGCCAAAACCAGGTAAATGTTTCCCATAACTGAAAGGGTGTCTGGATATTGGGTCACTTGCTTGATGTGTTGAGGTTCATCAATTGTTGAATTTGGTGGTCCTAACAGGAGGAATCAATTTTGGAGATTTATTAAGTGCCATATTGCCAATGTTGGATTTCCACAATCTGACAGATAGTGCCAAAGTCAAAAAAGCGAGTGACCGTGTGTTCTAACACACAGTGCAGGTAGAGGGGCTGCCAGTGTAGCAGCCAGCAAAGCAAGTGTTGGGGGCTGAGGACCCCATCATTATATCCTCTGACAAGGATGAGGGGCTGGCAGAGGGTTGTAGGGGTGCCAGGGGGCAAGGTAGGGCAACTAGGCCCCCACCCCAAACAGTGGGGGACAAGGAGGGACCTATGGTTGGCAGGACCTCTAAGGTGGAGGAGGTGGGGGGACCCATGGCTGGAAAGCCCCCAGTAGTCTATGTGGACATGGGAGGAGGGGTAGTAGTTCCAGTTGTGGACTTCCACCTGTGGCT
This sequence comes from Ustilago esculenta, assembly GCA_020827535.1. NCBI lineage: Eukaryota > Fungi > Basidiomycota > Ustilaginomycetes > Ustilaginales > Ustilaginaceae > Ustilago > Ustilago esculenta. The sequence goes on from JAAKGJ010000023.1 coordinate 375,311, forward strand.
GGCTGGTAGTAGTGTGCCAGTGCTCTCTGTGGCAGAGTTGGAAGATGGTAAGTAACTCCGGTTGTGGTGCAGTGGGACACAGTGGGTGTCACTGATTCTCTTCTCCCCTTTTTGTTTGGTTGGGCCCAGAGGTGGACAAGTTGTGGTGGTCCACTTGGACCCAATGCTATGCCTGCGCTGTGGCTGACAGTGGCTGGGGGGTGCCCTGCAAGTGGTTACCCGACAAGCCCCAGTGCCACCAGTGCCAGGCAAAATCCCATGCCTGTGACATGGGTATGCAAAGTAAGTACTTGGTGGGAGTTGTGTGGGCTTTGGGATTGTGCTGACAATGTGGGGTCTCCCCTTTTTTGTTCTGTCAGAGCTTGTGATCAGGCGGAGGGACCCCATGGTTAAGGCCCTCTGTGTGGAGGTATACAATGTGCTGTTGGCCTGGTGGAGGGAGGAGGGGGTGGGGCAGGAGCGCTGCCCAAATCCTGACATGTGCCTCCAGCATGTCAAGGTGCAGCGGCTGCTGGAGGAGATGTGGGCATGGGTGAAGGAGTTGGGTTGGGAACAACAGGGGCAAGAACAGGCATGGCAGTGGGCCCACACCCACCCCAACTGTTGGGAGGAGGCCACCAAGGAACAGTGGTGGAGGAGGAGGAGGAGGTTGGGACAGGAGTCTGACGGCAGATATCTGGCATGCAGGGGTGTCGCTGAGAGCCTTGAGAATGCCTGGATTGTGTGCAGTGCACTCAAGGAGTGCATTGAGATGGCCTTGTCCATGTTGTTGGACTTGGCCCATGCCTACCTCAACCCTACCCAGATCCCTCGGCAAATGTCATGTGCTGAGCAGGCAAGTCACTATTCCATGAACCTCGCTGACCAGATGCAGGTATTCTGCCTGTGGCTGGATGCCCTCCCCTTGGACAAGTAGTTGGGGGGAAAGAAATAAAGTTTGGTTCTCCATTCTATCCCCTTTGTGTGTGTGTGTGTGTGAGGAAGCACTGGTGGTGGACCCTGTTTGTGTCATGGGGTCGCAGGGCCAGCAGGGAGGTGAGGAAGCACTGGCAGTGGCTACTGCTTGTGTTGCGGGGTTGCAGGATTGGCCAAGAAAGTTGCCACATGGTTCCCCAGGTGGGCAGGGCTTGTGGGGAGATTCAGGCATTGTCTTACCTCTCGCATGGGCATTGACTAGTGCCCCACCATGGGCTGCTCGCCCATGGGGGGAGGGGAGAGGGTCATTGGAGGGGGTGTGGTTTGTCTGGGTGGGTGTTATAGAGTGTATACAGGCCTAGTGCATGAGTACTCAAAATCAAGGATAAGGGGGGTCTTAACCTCAATTTCAGCAAAATTGAGTTTAGAGGGCCCTTAACCTCAACATCAGACTCTACCATGTGCAGGTGCATTTGCTCAAGATGAGCTTGACCACAAGGAAGGGCACAGGCATGGGAGTGGCACAAGCTCAATGGCGCAGGTGTGAGAGGCCACACAGAGGAATTAGGAGATATAGTAGATAAGAGTTTTCACATGGAGAGCTTTGGCCCCTGCTGTTGGCAGGCCCAGGAGGCATGAGCAGGCCCAGAGCTTGAGTACCAAGGATAGGGGTACTCAGGAAGCAAGGAGGAGGGCTCGCTATGGAGACAAGCTTGCCCTGGAGGCAAGGAACCTCAAGCCAGGTGCTTGAGGAGCATGGCTTGCCCAGGAGGCAGTTCCTATATATGTTGTGGCTTTCCTCACCATCAGATGAGAGGATCCTCTTCCACTCTAGCATTTACTTTCTTTACCAAGTTGTTTGTCAGTCTTTCAGTCTCAGTATTGTTGCAATATAGAGTATTGTGACTTAGTATCAGAAGTGTGCAAGCTCCAATAGAAAGTGGAGCCTTATCATCAGGGTCAGCACCATCACTGACCCGGCCACACCTACATTGCAGGCAGAACCTCAACCGCTGCACTGGAACTTCCACCAGTACCTTATACAGCTAACCATGAGTGTCTTACACTTGTACACACTGTCAGGGTTGAGGCCAATATCGAGAGAGCAGCGAGGTCCAGCTATCCAGATCCAAATACGCATGTGTGAAATTGAGGTAAAGAGGGCCTTATCCTCGATTTGGGTGAAATCAAGTTTAAGGCCTCCTTAAACTCAATATTGGTTAACACTGTTGGCACCCCATCCAGAGGTCACATGGCACATTCAAGGGAGGTAATATGTTTATACACCCAATTACCAAGGGTGCACTAGTTGGCCATTGGAGTGTGTTGAGCGAGTGTAAGACACTTATAATGATATGTGAAAGCACTGGTGTAGGTTCCAGGGCTGTGGTTGAGGTTCCACCTGTGATGTAGGTGTCTCAGGGTCAGTGATGGTGCTGACCTGATGTTGCTAAGGCTCCTTCAACTACTGGTGCTTGCACAAAATGCTAAGTAATCACAACTACCTGTATTGTGATCATTATAATGTTCAAGACTGATACTGAATAGTAAAGATGGTAAAGACTAGAGTGGATGAGGATCTACTTGTCTCTGGTGATGAGAAAGACCACAACATATATAGGCCTACCTCCTGGGCAGGCCATGCTACTCGAGCTCCCAGTAATTGCCTTTCAGATGAGCTTCTATCCATAGCAAGTCCTCCTGCATGCCCCTATACTTGGCACATGAACTCCGGGCCCCACTTGTGCCTCCTGGGCCTGCATATGGCGAGGCCCCAGCTTTCCTCGTGAAAGCTTCTTACTCCTACACCTACTACCCCTGTGCAGGGTCTCCTACATGAGCCTTACTGAGTTTGTGCCCCCTCCTCACCTGTGCCCCTCGTCATGGTGTGATTCACCTGAAGTCCCTGCACCTGCACATGGTAGGGTCTGAAATTGAGGTTAATACCTTGTTTATCCTCGTTGTCGCATATCCAGGCACTAGGCCTGTGTGTGCCCCCTAACACACACATGCTCGTGTCAATTAGCGTACCCTTGACACCAGGTGCATATATTGTATTAGGATAGTGAATGTGCCACACAACCTCTGGACAGGGTGCCAACCGGGTTAGCCAATATTGAGTTTAAGGAGCCCTTAAACTTGATTTTGCCCAAATTGCAGTGAAGACCCTGTTTATCCTCAATTTCAAGTATGCATACTTGGACACTTTGATGCTCAAGCTTCTCAAGACACAGTATACTCCATATCCAGCCCTTAGCCCTGACATTAGAGTGTATTGTTCAAGTAGTGCCCCACATTCACAATGACAAAGTCTCAAGGAGTCCTTCTGTAGTGGGCATGTCCCTGAAGTCCTACTGCACATGTTCACAAAGTCAGGATGTAGGTCAAGTTGATCAGACTTGACCAAAAGGGGGAAAAGGAAAGGAGTGGGTTGGTGAGGAAAAGCATGTACAAAGAAAGGATGATAGATGTAAGGTGTCAAGATGTGATGAGAGCTAGCTCAAGCAAGCTGTATATATATGTTTGGGGGCCCCTGGATGTCTGCTAAGAGTGCTGCTATAGCTGTATGGTGCTTGGGCAGTAGAGCAGTGTATGTGCTGTAAGTCATGCAAGATGGTTCCAGGTTATTGTGGACAGGGATGGTTCATACTGGTAGTGGGGATGGGGATGGTGCATACTGGCAGTGGGGACAGGGATGGTGCATATAAGTGGGTGGTTTCCCACAATCATGTAGGAAGGTGCATACAGCTTGGTGGTTTCCCATATTGGTGCCTGCGGCTTGATATTGTAGGCATTGTAGGGTGTGACTGGGAGTGTGCTTGCTTGGAGCAGAGCTGGCTGCTACACCTTGCCAACAAGCTAGATGCTCTTATCAAGCTGGTTAGCAGGCAGTTGGAGCTGCTGACCTTGCATACAAGGTTGGAAAAGGATTACTTGGCAGGGTGACTATGGGACCCTAAGACCCTGAGACCCTGTCACTGTTACCAAGACCTCAACCAGCAATGGAGGGAATTGCCCATGCAACAGGTGCCCTTCACTACAGTGGTGAGGAGCTGTATGGAACAGCCACCCACTCATGGGTGCAGCATAGGCTGGCTACTACAACAGAGCCAGCTGAAGGGGCCCCTCCTGCAAAGAAGAACCTGAAGTACCTCTTCCCCAAGTTCAATGATTTTGATGTCAAGTTGTTCCTCATTGAGGCCACAACCTGGCTGCAACACAATGGAGTAGCTGATCATAAGACCATGATCAACTACATGGCCAGCCACCTGAAAGGGACAGCTCATGAGTTGTGGGAGGCCAAGCTCAGGGCTGATAGGAATCAGCAGGGCAGGCTCTTTCACAACTGGGACTTCTTCACAATCAGGTTCAGGGAGCAGTACAGTTGTTGCAAAGATAGATTGGATGCATACAACCTGCTACAGAGCTTGAAGTTGGAAAATGATGCTCCAGGGGCAGCCACCCACCATGTCAAATGTTTCAAGGACCTGGAGAGACAGGCCAACCTTGACAACAACAAGTTGATTGTGTTCCTGTTCAGGAACCGCCTAACACAGAGTCTACAGGAGAAGTTTGAGAGGAACCCTCTGTTTGACCCATGGCAACTGTACAAATGACCCCACTGGGGAAAGCACCCCATTCACCGTAGGGTACCCCACCTGCACGTGACCCCCCATGGAAGCACCCACAATCACCCCTGACATCCCAATGGTACAGTGTGTGTCCTTCTACTCACTCTTGTCTCCCTGTGAGGTTCCCAAGGAATCTTGTCACATGTATTACTTAGTTTGCTTTTTAGCTGCCAAGTCAATACCATTGACCCCTTCCCATTGTGCTCCACCATTGACCAGCATGCCCACAGCCTCTCTGTTCCTGCCAATGCCTACTGACCATAGCCACTTGCTGTTTCCAGATCCTACAGACCTAACATTACATGTGACCTACCCCTGCAGGTCAACACCTTCAGCATGCCCCTTGAGCCCCAACCAATGAGGTCAGGACCATTGAAGACTCCACCACAGTGTTACAGGGTGCACACAGGCCTAGTGCCTGAGTATGCAAAATCGAGGATAAGGGCCCCTTAAACTCGATTTTGAACTCTACCATGTGCAGGCGAGTGGACCTCCAGCAGATCACATCTGGATGAGGGGCACAGGCAAGGACAGGGCATTAGCTCAACAGGGCTGGTGTAGGAGGCCCCATGTAGAGGGTAGGACATATAGGAAATAAGGGGTTTTCATGAGGAGAGCTGGGGCCTCGCCAGTGGCAGGTCCAGGAGGCCTGAGCAGGCCTGGAGCTCGAGTACTGAGGATAGGGGTATGAGGAGGCAAGGAGGAGGGCCCACTAAGTAGCAGAGCTTGCCCTGGAAGCAAGTGCCTTGAGCCAGGAGCACGAGGAGCACGGCCTACCCCAGAGGTAGGCCTATATAGGTCAAGGTCTTTCGACATCAGACAAGTGGATCCTCATCCACTCTAGTCTTTACCATCTTTATCTCTTAGTATCAGTCTTTCAAGCGTCATCACAATCACAATACAGGTAGTTGCGATTACTTTGTACAGTGTGTGAGCTCCAGGAGTTGAAGGAGCACAGGAAAATCAGGTCAGCACCACCACTGACCCTGCGACACCTACATCACAGGCAGAACCTCAACCATGGCCCTGGAACCTACACCAGTGCCTCACACAAGCAGTAGTGAGGGTCTTACACTCACTCAACACACTCCAATTACCAACTAGTGCACCCTTGGGAGTTGGAGGTGCCATCGTATTGCTCCCAGTGAAGGTGCCGTGTGACCTCTGGACGGGGTGCCAACAGCGTTAACCAATATTGAGTTTAAGGAGGCCTTAAACTCGATTTCGCACACGCGTAATTGGATCTGCATAGCCAAAACTTGTCACACGCTCGATATCGGTCCCCAACCCTGACACTCCCCACCTATGAATGCCTGGTGACGGTCGGCAATGTGCAAGGCCTGGCACTGCTAGACACCGGCGCAACAGCCTCGTTCATCACACCCGAGATGGTGAGGACCACCGCCATCACCACACACCCCCTTCCCCAACCACTCAATGCTACCTTCCTGCAGGGTTGGTCATCGAGCATTACCCACTTCACCCTCTCTGACATCCACAACCAAGATCACCCAATCATCTCCAGCATGTGCCTGCTTGTCACCCCGATGTCCACCCATGACATACTCCTGGGCATGGACTGGATCAAGATGGCCCAGCCAGAGCCCAACTATGCCCTCTGGACATGGGACCTCCGTGTCCCCATGCTCCTACCAACACTGGCCGCAGCACACCCCACTGTGACTGACTTCACCCATGTTGTCAGGGACAGGCAGCTCCTCTTGGACGGAGAGCAGCTATTTGCTCTGCCCAAACCCAATGATCCTCCACAAACTCCTCAAGTCGCCACAGCCACAATGGCAGAGGATCAAATGGTCCTACCAGCCAAGTACTCTGCTTATGCCGATGTGTTTGACATCCAGCACACAGAGGAACACCCCCCACACCAGCCACATGACCACAAGATCCACCTGGAGGATGGCAAGATGCCACCATATGGCCCACTGTACTCCCTCTCACACCGGGAGCAAGAGGAGCTTTGGATGTACCTCCACAAGATGGAGAGCATTGGCTTCATCTGGCCATCTGCCAGTTGCACAGCAGCCCCACTCCTGTTTGTGCCAAAGAAGGATGGTCAGCTCTGCCTGTGTGTGGACTATTGGGAGCTCAATGTGATCACCATCAAAGATTGATACCCAATCCCCCTCATCTCCAAACACCTCGACCAGCTCGCAACCACACAAGTGTTCACAAAGCTCAACCTGAAGGGTGCATACAACCTCCTTCGGATCACACTGGGCCACGAATGGAAGACGTTGTTCCAAATGCACTACGGCAGCTACAAGTACCTCGTGATGCCATTCGGCCTCTGCAATGCGCCAGCGACGTTCCTGTTGGAATATACAGTCACTCGTGTTTTCGACCTCAGAATGATCTGTTAGATTGTGGAGCACCAACACAGGCATCCAAGATGCATCAAAATTCCTCAAAATTATCTCGATATTGTTAGGCCATGATGCATCAAGAAAAGTCCATTTTCGGACCACCCACATCTGGCTACAGGATTGCATTTACCCGATTTCGGCTATTGGTCCATGACTGCAGGGACCCCAGACCCATATCTCTGAGACACAATTTGTGTTGGATGAGTGTGGACCATATATACTAGCAAAGATAGGAACACACTCCTCTCTAATAGGGAAAGATAGTGTATATATGCAAATGCACACACACACACACTCAAAGACAAGCACCTATAATGTTTCACTGTCTCTACTCAAGATCCCAAATGATGCTCCATACTCTCCAAGACTCGACACAGGTATCATGCCCTCAATATAGCAAAGACATAGCCAACTTCGTGAAGGCATTGCCAACATAGGAAAACACATATATACATTGACTCACTTGTAGATACAGTTGCAGAAAGTCATTTGAACTAGTTCCCACATCCTCACATATCAAGGTCTGCTCTCTTCTCTTCTTCTCCATCTCTCTTCCTCCTGCGTGAGCTAAGTTGCCTATGTTGGTAGTTGCACCTCAATTACTACTGCAACCCTCTGATATCCTCTATTTACGGAGTGTATCTAAGCTGAAATATCCTCAGACTTAGCTCTACAAGCCCCTCCAATATAGGGAAGGCACTGTTGAGATAGCTACTTGCCCCTGCCTTAGCTGATCAGTGGTTTCCCCAGGATCCCTGAACTGGTGACAGTAACACATTACTGGTTCACCCCTTCCAATAGAGGTTGCCCAACATTGTCTTGAAGTTCAAGAGGAAGCCGAGCAAGCCCCCAAGGTGATGGGCAAAGTGCCCGCCATTGGTGCACGAGGTGTGGTTGGAGTAGACTGCCACCATGTTGCACAGCGACTCCTCCCAGTCACGCGCCACATCTGCCAGCACCCCATGCAGGACCTGCAAATGCTCAACAATGGTGTTGAGTGACACGAGGTCCATTGGGGCCTTGGCCAGCTGCCCACATGTCTGGGTGTGGGTGCACCAACACTCCTGGGCTGCCTCGGCCAGGCAGTTGGGATGGGCACAAGCATGGCAATGGGCCTGCTCATGCTCGCGGCTGGCGCTGCCAGCAGCCTTGACATCCTGATGGAGCTCCTCCTCTGCCAGAGGAAGCTTGCCAACCATCTTGGCCAACAGCTTGATGTTGGGGTTGGGATGCTGACAGTGCCCAACCCCATTTGCCCGCCAGTCAGCGAGCAGTGCTGCGTAGACCCACATATGCAGCAGGCCCGTTGTACTGGCCATGTGAGGCACTGAGGCCCAGCAAACAAAACAAGGCAAAAGAGAGGTTAGTCATGCTACCAGGACATTGGATGGGCCATGGCGCAGAACTTACCTGTCTCAGCGACTTCACATGGGATGCCGTGGGTGTCGGTGCAATGCTGGCACTGTGGCTTGCCCAGCACACAGATGCAATCCTCACCTGCTCAGATGCAGGCAAAGCAGTTGCCCCACTTGCCAGCCCACAGCGTGGCCAGCTTGTTGCTGACGTTGCCAGGGGTGGCTGCCGGCATGGAGGCAGCTGGTGTCCACACAATGAGCTGGGTGGTGGGGGCAGTGGCAGAGGGGGCTGCAGCCAAGGACAGTACCAGGGCCAACAAGGACTTGGTGAGTGCAATGGGTGCTTCCTCAATGATGGGCACATCCATCATCACAATGTTGTTGTCACTGTCATCCACGACCTCTGCCAACCAAAAAGGGAAGTGAGACAGGTGGGTCAGTGAACACTCCCAAGACACCATGACCAGAACCATCCCACTTACGAATGACAGCGCCAGGCACCAAGGGTTTTTGGGCACCAGCTGACACAGAAGAGGAGGCGCCATGCAGCACAGGAGTTTGGGTGCCGGCTGACACTGAGGAGGAGGCGCCATGGGGCGCAGTGGGGCAGGCAGGCCCTGGCAGGTCCTCGGGCAGCGGCACGTCCCATTGGTACAGGTGGGAGTGCGCCGCCGCAGCGCAGCATGGCCATGATGGACCAGAGGAAGGCACAGATGGCGTGTTGTCCCAGTCGGCTGCCACAGAAGGAGCATGGCATGCTGGGTTGGCCCAGTCTGCCACACATGGAGGCAACAGAAAACCATCAGTGACCAACCTGACAGAAGAACCCACGGCATGAGCAACTTACCCAAGATGTGGCAATTGATGCTGTCCACCAAGGACTGCGTGGGTGCTGTCGCCATCATTTTCGTATCTGCGCCACAGGAAAAGCAAGCACTGACCATCAGTACCAAGCCATGACCAAAAACACTGACCAATGCCAAGGCACGTACCACCATCCACGTCCATGGCGCAGTCGCGTGCATCATTGTTGTCTGAGGGTGTTGAGACTGGAGGGTACAGTCCCGACGCAAAGGGGTAGGTTGCAGGAAAAGGGGGGGGCAGCATGGTGAATGATGGTGGACAAAATGGGAGTAACATATTGGCTCCCCACTTATATGCTGGCACACAGCCTGGGGCTGTGGCAGCTGCCTTAGCATTGTGTGGTCTTGCAGCAGCTAAGCACAGAACAAGGTTCGGATGGCAGGAGCACCATGCACACACACAAGTGTTGTGCAGCCCCACTGATATGAAGCTGGTGGTACATGGAGATCAATGCTGCAACACACAATGATCAAAGGGGTGGCACCTGCACAATCCTGCAGGTGCGCATCTGATGGTCACCCCCAGTGATGAGGGCATCACTGCCCTGACCACCCTGACTGTCACTGTCATTGCCTGTGGACAGGTGACTCAGATGGGGGGGGGGGGGGGGTAATGTCAGACTGGATGGCCGACCAACACAGTGCCCACAGCAGTCGGTGCCCTCCTGGCCAAGAGGCAGAGGGGCCGGCTGCACTGTGGCATGTGCCAGCTCTGACCAATGCTAGGTGGCCTGACCAATGCTAGTTCTTCCCACACCCCCAATGGGGGTTGCCGACTGACCTCTGTTGCATGTATTACTTTCTTTGCCATATAAGCAATAGTAGTGCTGTACCCCAACCACTGCGACACACCATAGTGCAGCTTATAAGACCCTGTCACTACCCCTAGACCCTGGATGGCCTCCCATACCATTCCATTGCTCTCAACCTCTCCTGCCCGGCCAACCCCGACCAACCATAGCCACCTCGCGGTATCCAGACCCTACGGTTCCAACAAAGGCTCGGCTGTGAGGAGCTACATGTGTAATGAACTGGTGGTGGCCAGCCACCTGTTGTAGCTCCAGCAAGGAAGCCCACCTGCAGTCAATAATGTGTTAGCAGAGCTGAAGGATGCATTGGCACTGTTGGGTGGTGATGGAAGTGGTTAGGGCTATCAAGTCCAGCTGGACGCCAAGGATCTCCAAGCAAGTGGTGTTCCAGACTGTCTTCCTACAGCTCAGACTGAATCCCAATGCCACTGCAGACAGGCTAAATGCTGTGATTGGGGTGTTGGGATTAGTGGTGGGGTCTGAGGCACCAAAGAAGTTGTCTAGATAGTGGGAGACTTCTGAATGCACCAAGGTGCTAGCTACTGACTGCAATGCAAAAGATGCTGTCCAATGTAGGAACTCAGCAAACAGGTTGAACAGGAAGGGGGAAGAATGGCTGCCAAAGGCAAGTGCACACTCCTGGTAGAAGGTGCCGTTGAAGTGTATGCCCATGAGTTGGGTATCATTGCTTGACAAAATGACATGACAAAAAGCATCCTCTAGGTATGCTTTCCAGAGGTACGCACCGGGATGGTCACAGACAAAGTTGATGATGGTGTCCAGGCTTTTGTATTGGATTGTCATGAAGGCTGGGTCAATGCCATTGTTGACGGATGGGAGATGTGCGCCTGGCTTGCATGGGTGGGACAAATGGAAGATAGTGCACAGCTTGTCACTATGGGGTCTTGGGACCACACCTACTGGTGAGCAGACAAGCTGGATGGCATCTGGGTCTTCCACAAGGTGGAGTTGGCCTTCTTGTGTTTGCGACTCTATCTCCCTGCACAGGTGTTGGACTCCAGCATCATCCATTGGCAGGTTGTTAACCTCCAGTCTTGCTTGTTGGTGCAGCGGCCTGGCATATCTGAGTTTAATGCCATGCTGGAGTGCACCACACAGCTGGGTTGCAAAGGCTTGGTCTGGGTAGAGGTCAAGGAAGTGTGACCAGTACCAGATGTTGAGTGTACTGACTGTGGCTGGAGTGTCAGTATTGTCAAAGATTGGCCCTCTGTTATGGGGCGCACACAGGCCTAGTGCCTGAGTATGCGAAATCAAGGATAAGGGCCCCTTAACCTCAATTTCAGACTCTACCACATGCAGGCAAGTGGACTTCAGGCAAATCACACCAAGACGAGGGACACAGGCAAGGAGGGGGCACTAACTCAGTAGGGCTGGTGTAGGAGGCCCTACGTAGGGGTAGGAGATATAGGAGTAAGGAGCTTTCACAAGGGAAGCTGGGGCCTCGCCATATGCAGGCCCAGGAGGCACGAGCGGGCCCCGGAGTTCATGTGCCGAGGAAAGGGGTGTTGGAATATACAGTCACTCGCGTTTTCAACTTCGGAATGATCTGTTAGATCATGGAGGTCCAACACAGGCAACTAGGACACGTCAATATTCCTCAAAATTATTTCCACACTGTTAGACCATGTTGCATCAAGGAAAGTCCAATTTTGGGACCCCACACCCAGCTACAGGTGACATTTACCTGGTTTTGGCTATTACTCCACGATTGCAGGGACCCTGGACACACATCTCTGAGACACAATTTGTGTCAGATGAGTGTGGACTGTATATTTTGGAAAAGATAGGAACACACTCCTCTGTGATAGGGAAAAGATAATGTATATACACAACACACATGCACATGTTCAAGATAAGCTTCCATAACATTTCACTGTCTCTATTTAAGATCCCAAATGATGCTCCATACTCATCAAGATCCTACACAGGTATCATGCCTTCAATATAGTGATGACATAGCCAAGTTCGAGAAGGCATTGCCATCACAGGAAAACACATATATACATTGATTCACATGTAGATACAGTTGCAGAAAGTCATTCAAACTAGTTCCTACATCCTTGCATAGCAAGGTCTGCTCTTCTCTTCTTCTTTCTCCTCCTGCATGAGCAAGTTGCCTACATTGGTAGTTGCTCCTTGATCCCTACTGCAACCCTCTGATATCCTCTACATACAGAGTGTATCTAAGCTGAAATATCCTCAGACTTAGCTCTACAAGCCCCTCCAATATAGGGAAGGCACTGTCGAGATACCTACTCACCCCTACCTTAGCTGATCAGTGGTTCCCCCCTTTATCAGGATCCCTGAACTGGTAGTGGTAACTCCTTTGCCAGTTCATCCCTTCCAATAAGGGGTGTGCAGGAGGCGAGGAGGAGGACTAGCTAGGGATATGAACTTGTCCAAGAGGGGATTGCCTGGAGCTCAAGTAGCATGGCCTGCCCAGGAGGTAGGCCTATATATGTTGTGGTCTTTCTGATCACCAGACAAGTGGATCCTTATCCACTCTAGTATTTACCATCTTCACCATTCAGTATCAGTCTTTTAAACATTATAATGATCACAATACAGGTAGTTGCAATTACTTAGCATCATGTGCAAGCCCCAGTAGTTGAAGGAGCCTTAGCAACATCAGGTCAGCACCATCACTGACCCTGCGACACCTACATTGCAGGTGGAACCTCAACCACAGACCTGGAACCTACACCAGTGCCTTACATAGCAGTAGCAAGGGTCTTACACTTGCTCAACACACTCAGATTGCCATTTAAGTGAACCCTTGGCAGTTGCATGTACAATTGTATTACCACCCTTGAATGTGCTGCATGACCTCTGAACAGGGTTAGCCAATATTGAGTTTAAGGAGGCCTTAAACTTGATTTTGCCCAAATTGAGGATAAGGCCCATTTTTCCTCGATTTTGCACACACGTATTTTGGGTCTGGATAGCTGGACCTCGCTGCTCACTTGATATCGGCCTCACTCCTGACACCCTCTACACTCAGTATTGGGGTGAGGAGGTGGAGCCGGGCCTGTGAGCAGAGAAGCAAATAAAGTCAAAGCGAGGTCAGGCGACAAGTCCACAATGCCCATAGGGGCAAAGGGGTCCCATGGGGGGCTGGGTGTGATTGCAGGCAACATGGCCTGTTGGGGGGCACTTGGAGGCGACATGGCCTGGTTGAACACTATTGACAGACATGTGGGCTGGTCTGGCACGCTTGGAGCTGGTGTAGCCTGAACTATCACTCTTGGAGGCAGTGGGGCCTATGTCAATGCTCTTGGAGGTGGCAGGGCCTTGGGTGATGTACGTGGTGGCACAGTCTGCCTGTGGCAAAGTTTGTGTCAGGGTTGAGGCTGATATTGAGTAAGCGATGTTGCAGTTCAGCTATCCAAATCCAAGAATGTGTGTGCAAAATCAAGGATAAATGGGCCTTATCCTCAATTTGGGTGAAATCGAGTTTAAGGGCTCCTTAACTTCAATATTGGCTAACCCTGTTGGCACCCTGCTCAGAGGTTGTGCAGCAGGTCACTTGAAGTAATACGAGCTTACACCCAACTACCAAGGGTGCACTAGCTGGCGATTGGAGCATGTTGAGCAAGTGTAAGACACTTGTACTGATATATGAAGGCACTGGTATAGGTTCCAGGGCTGTGGTTGAGGTTCCACCTGCAATGTAGGTGTTGCAGGGTCAGTGGTGGTGCTGACCTGATGTTGCTAAGGCTCCTACAACTACTGGAGCTTGCACAAGATACTAAGTAATCACAACTACCTGTTTTGCAACCAATATGATGCTGAAAGACTGATACTAAATACTAATGAAGGTAAAGACTAGAATGGATGAGGATCGACTTGTCTGATGCTGAAGAAGACCACAACATATGTAGGCCTCACCTCATGGGTGAGTCCTACTCCTCGAGCTCCTGGTTTGAGGAGGCACCTCGCCTCCATGGCAAGCTTGTCTACATAACCAGTCATCCCCCTTGCCTCCTGAGTACCCCTATCCTTGGTACACAAACTCTAGGCCCCGCTCATGCCTCCTGGGCCTGCAGACAGCGAGGCCCAAGCTCTCCTCGTGAAAGAGCCCTTATCTCCTACTCCTCCATGGGCCCTGTTACACCTGCCTTTCCGAGCTTGTGCAATCTCCATGCTAGTGCCCTTCCTCATGGTCCAAATCACCTTGTGTCTACGCACCTGTACACAGTAGAGTCTGACATTGAGGTTAAGGGCCCCTTATCCTCGATTTTGCGTACTCAGGCACTAGGCCTGTGTATGCCCCGGAACACCAGGCAGTGACTCTGGTGTGAGCCACTGCACTACTGATGGGTCAAAGGGCAGGGTGGGAGCCCACAACACCTTGTCTATGAGGGCATCCACAGGAGGAGGAGGGGGAACTGGGCGACAAAGCTCCTCCTCCCACTGAGCCATGGCCTCTGCCAACGTCTCCCTAAAGGCACAAGCATTTGGGAGCAGCAGGAGGATACATGGGCACAATGAGACCACTGACATTGATGGTCAACAATGGATCATCTGGATCCTGGCATTGATGGTCACTCATGGGAGCGACCAGGCAAGAAGGCTGAGAAGCCCCCCAAGCTGGGCCAGAGCTAGGGGCCAGAGTGCTGGGGGTGGCAGCCACACCACAGTAACACAGTGTGACCACCAGCCTCCTCCTGGGAGGCTCTTCTGCTCTGGGAGCAACAGGAAAAGGTACAGCAGCACCTGGGGAAGCCCCCAGGAGAGGAAATAGGGCTCCTGGGGCCACAGGAGCGGTGGAAGGGGGTGTTATGGGGTGTACACAGGCCTAGTGCCTGGGTACCCAAAATCAAGGATAAACAGGGCCTTAAACTCAATTTCAGACTCTACTGCATGCAGGTGCATAGACTCCAGGTGAGTTGAACCATGAGGAGGGGCACAGGCAAGGAGAGGGAACCAACTCAGTAAGGCTGGCATATGAGGCCCTATGCAGGGATAGGAGATACAGGAATTGAGGAGCATTCACAAGTGGAGCTGAGGCCTTGCCATCTGCAGGCCCAGGAGGCATGAGTGGGGCCTGGAGCTCGAGTACTGAAGATAGGGGTACATGGGAGGCAAGGAGGAGGACTTGCCAGGTAGACGAGCTTGCCCTAGAGGTGAGGTGCCTCCTCAAGCCAGGAGCTCGAGGAGTAGGACTCACCCATGAGGTGAGGCCTACATATGTTGTGGTCTTCTTCATCATCAGACAAGTCAATCCTCATCCACTCTAGTCTTTCCCATATTTATCAGTCAGTTATCAATCTTTCTTAGTCATATAGTCACAATACAGATCATTTTGATGTATCAGCATCATGTGCCGCTCCAGTAGACATAGGAACCTTATGAACATCAGGTCAGCACCATCACTGACCCTGTGACACCTACATTGCAGGCAGAACCTCAACTGCAGCCCTGGAACCTCCACCAGTGCCTCATCAAGCTCACCATGGGTGTCTTACACTTGTGCACACACACTCAAAGGTCAACTAGTGTGCCCTTGATACTAGGTGTGTATAGCATATTAGTATAGTGAACATGCCATGCAACCTCTGGACAGGGTGCCAACAGGGTTAGCCAATATCAATTTTAAGCAGCCCTTAAACTCGTTTTTGCCCAAATTGAGGTTAAGACCCTGTTTATCCTCAATTTTGAGTATGTGTACTTGGACACTTTGGCTTCTCAAGCTCTTTGAGGTCAATATACTCAATATCTTGCACACAGCCCTGACATTCCCCACAAAATCAAAAACCTGCCAGTTGGAGCCAAGAACCTTGACAAATGGCCTTACCTCATGCCAGAGGAATGTGAAACATGCCTGGCAACACCACCAAGCTTGCCACTGTCTTCCCATCAACTACAAGAGAACACAGTCCTTGAGATCACCACAGCACTTGACAATATCAACCTCCAAGGCCAGGATACAGATGTTTGTGTTTGGATTGGACTACTTGATGACAAACCTCATACCATTGCTTAAGCCTCAAGACACACTGACTGGGCATTATGGTAACAAGCTGTAAACAAAGAACTCCAGTTGCATAAAGATAACAACACCTGGACCCATGTCTGACCACCACAAGGAGCTAACATCATCGGAAGCTGGTGGGTTTTCAAGAACAAATGCAAAGTGGATGGCACCTGTCAGGGTTGAGGGCTGATATTGAGTGTACTGATGTTGAGGACCAGGTATCCAAATACATGTGTGCGAATTTGAGGATAAATGGGGTCTTAACCTCAATTTGGGTGAAATCAAGTTTAAGGGCTCCTTAACCTTGATATTGGCTAACCCTGTTGGCACCCTGTTCAGAGATTGCACAGCACATTCACTTGATGTAATACAAGTACACACCAAATACCAAGGGTGCACTAATTAGTACTTGAGCATGTTTGGGGGAGTGGAAGACACTTGTACTGATATGTGAAGGCACTGGTGGAGGTTCCAGGGCTGCAGTTGAGGTTCCACCTGCAATATAGGTGTCACAGGGTCAGTGATGGTGCTGACCTGATGTTCCTAAGGCTCCTATGTCTACTGGACCTTGCACACAATACTACTATGTCACAACTACCTGTATTGTGACTACTATGACAACTGCAAGACTAAAAAGACTGATATGACTTGGTAAAGATGATAAAGACTAGAGTGGATGAGGCTCCACTTGTCTGATGATGAGAAAAGCCATGACATATATAGGCCTTTACCTCCTGGGTAAGCCATGCTCCTTGAGCTCCTGGCTCATGGTACCTTGCCTCCAGGGCGAGCTTGTCTACCTAGTGAGCCTTCCTCCTTGCCTCCTGAGTACCCCTATCCTTGGTACACAAACTCTAGGCCCCGCTCATGCCTCCTGTGCCTGCATATGGCGAGGCCCCAGCTTCCCTCAAGAAAGCTCCTTACTCTTATATCTCCTACCCCTTCATAGGGCCTCTTGCACCAACCCTTACTGAGTTGGTGCCCCCTCCTTGCCTGTGCACCTTGTCTTGGTGTGATCCACCTGAAGTCCACATGCCTGCATGCAGTAGAGTTTGAAATTGAGTTTAAGGGGCCCTCTAAACTCAATTTCACTGAAATTGAGGTTAAAACCCCTTTTATCCTTGATTTCACACACTCAGGCACTAGGCCTGTGTGCACCCTGTAACACATACCTGAATGGTGAAAGAGACAAGGACATATATATGTGACCCCCTCCAACACCAGATCACCCATGAGGGGAAACCAACAGCCTTGTCTGCAAATTAAACAAGTCCCTCTACAGCTTCAAACAAGCAGGGAGGACTTGGTACAACAAAGCAGACTCCACTCTGCAGTCAATGGGTTTCAACTGGAGCAATCACAATTCAGCCCTCTACTTCAAATTACAGATGGGGGGGAAAGACACCCACCCTCTGATATTGACACTCTATGTAGATGTCATCCTTATCTTTGCAAAGAGTGAAGACCACATGTCTGCAGTCATGAACAATCTCCACAAACACTTTAAAATGACAGCTGACAACAAACTGGATTACATCCTAGGAATCCAGGTACAACAAACACCAAACTTGATCCAGCTCACACAAACCAGCAACATCAAGAGGCTGTTACAAACATACAGACTGGAAGCAGCCAACATCATCTACACACCACTCAACCCCAGTACCAATCTATCTGGTGGTGACTTCCTCTCCTCACAAGAACATTCCACCTATAGGAGCAACATTGGCCAGATACTGTATGTAGCCACATGCATGTGACCTGACTTCAGCTTTGCTATATAACACCTCAGCTGCAAGCTGTCTGAACTCCATGCCAATGCCATGGTACAGGCCAAACACCTACTTTGGTACCTCAAGGGGATGGACACCATTGGGCTGGTATATTCCCCAAACATAGAGGAGCCACACCACCCACAAAATGTTGACTTTGGCTCATTACTATGCACATTCACCAATGTGGACCACACAGGGGACACTGCTACTTTGTGGTCAACATTGGGATTAGTCATTACCATCAGCAACATGCCTTACAGCTGGGTGTCAAAACACCAAACCATAGTCACAGACTCTACCACTCATGCCAAATACATAGCCATGGCAGAAGCAGCCAAAGAAATAATCTGGACCAGATGGCTGGTATCTGAACTTGGCCTGAGAGTGGAGTCCCCCACAAGACTCATGGTAGACAACCACACAGCCATAGAGCTTGCAAAGGAACCCAAGTTCCACAACCAGACAAAACACTTCAGGCTCAAGTACCATATCACCAGGGAATACCAAGAGAACAACATACTCAAGGTACACCCAGTGTCCACAAACATGCAAATTGCCAACATTTTGACAAAGGCACTCAAAAAGAAAAAAGTCCAGAGCAACAGAGATGCAGTCAGCATCAAGACAACTTCTCCCCCATTTGGGAAAGTTAACCCTTCACTGGTAAATTAACCCTCTACATGGTAGTGCAAACCCACCAATGGGGCTGCACATACATCACCAATCAAATGTTTGATGGACAAGCATAGCAAGGAAATTCACAAAAATTCAAAGAAGAGGAAACAAAAGGAAACCAGACATCTGTAAATCACAACAGTCACCAGGACAGCCTATAATAAACTTATAAATGGAGCACCCCTCCCCCAAAAACACAGGAAAATCCAAAAAAACACACACAACCTAACCTCCACCCACATGACTCACATGCTTGTGTCATGTCTCACTGCAACTAACACCAATGCACAACTTAGAAAACCAGACATGGGCACTTACACTGACCATATCAACCTGCACATCACAGTGTGTGCAAACCAACCCTGCAACATAAGCTCCTGAAAACTTCATTTGGATAGCATGACCACTTCACTCACCCAATCACATGTTGGAATACACAGTAACTCATGTTTTTGATTGTGGCACAATCTGTTAGATTGTGGAAATCCAACATTGGCAACTTGGCACATATTAATTCTCAAAATTAATTCCTCCTGTTCAGACTACCAATTTCAACAATTGGTGAACCACAACACATTGAGCAAGCAACCCAGTATCTGGGCACCATCCTCAGTTATAGGAAACATTTAGCCAATTTTGGATTTCACTCCACATCCATGTGGACCCCAGCCTGATATCTCTAAGACACAATTAGTGTTGGATGAGCAAGGGCCATTCAGATAAGGTTTGGGTGATGCTGCTCCATGAGAAGAAAGGACAAGATAGCATATACAAACATGATAAGTTCCTAACATTCAGTACCCTGCTTGCAATCCCAAATGATGCTCCTTACTTCCCAAGATCCTACACAGGTTTAATACCTTCAATATAGCAACAACAATGCCAATCTCAAGAAGGCCTTATCATCATAGGAAAACACATATATACATTGCTTCACATGTAGATACAGGTGTCAGGGCTGTAGTCCAGATATTGAGTATATCGAGCTTGAGGATCAGGTTGTCCAAATATGTGTACTTGAAATTGAGGATAAAAGGGGTGTTAACCTCAATTTGGGTGAAATTGAGTTGAAGGGCTGCTTAAACTTGATATTGGCTAGCCCTGTTGGTACCCCATCCAGAGGTCGCAAGGCACACTCACTTTCCTTATATGATATACACACCAAGTATCAAGTCTGTGCTAATTGGTCCTTGAGTGTGTGTGCATGAGTGTAAGACACTCATGGTGAGCTGTATAAGGCACTGGTGGAGGTTCCAGGGCTGCAGTTGAGGTTCTGCCTGCAATGTAGGTAATGCAGGGTCAGTGAGGGTGCTGAGCATGATACTAAGGCTCTGCCTTCTACTGGAGCATGCACACCTCTGTTACTAAGTTACAATAACTCTATTTTGCAATAATATTGAGACTGAAAGACTGACAAACAAGTTGGTAAAGATAGAAAAAGCTAGAGTGGATTAGGATCCACCCATCTGATGGTGAGGAGAGCCACAACACATATAGGCACTACCTCCTGGGCAAGCCATGCTCCTCAAGCTCCTGGCCCCAAGGTTCCTCACCTTCAAGGCAAGCTCTCCTACACCGTGAGCTCTGCTCCTCGACTCCTAAGTGTAGAGATTTAGAAGCCTGCTGCTTCAATTATACTCAAAGGTAGGGTACACACACTAGAGTTTGGTACTCAATACCCTGTATCTGGTATTTGTACCAGACACTTGCTATACCTAAGTTGCAATCTTGAGTATGGGTCTTTAGTCCTGAAGTATGAACAGCAAGAATCCTGGTGATGATACCTGGGATTCCTCATCATGGGATCAACAATATAGGGTGGAAGTAATGGAAGAAGTGAACCAGCTTTGGGTTCATAACCTAATGGAGGAAGTGAACTGGCAATGGGGCTACTGCTACCAGCTCAGGGTCCAGGGCTAAAGGAAACCACTGATCAGCTAAGGCAAGATGAGTAGCTATCTTGTCTGTGCCTTCCCTATATCAGAGGGGCTTGTAGAGCTAAGTCTGAGGATATTTCAGCTTAGATACACTCCATATGTAGAGGATATCAGAGGGTTGCAGTAGGGATTGAGGAGGAACTACCAATGTAGGTAAGCTTGCTCTCACAGGAGGAGAAAGAAGAAGAAGGGCAGACCTTGTTATGCAAGGATATAGGAACTAGTTTGAATGAGTTTCTGCAGCTGTATCTACATGTGAGCCAATGTTTATAGATGTTTTCCTATGATGGTTATGTCTTCTCAAAGTTGGCAATGTCTTTGCTATATCAAAGGTATATAGTCTGTGTAGGATCTTGAGAAGTATGGAGCATCTTTTGGGATCTTGAGTAGAGACAGTGAACATTGGGAACTTATCATGTATGTATGTTATCTTTCCTATCCTTATCATGGAGCAGTGTGACCCTATCTCTCCACCATATATGGCCTACACTGACACTAATTCTGTCTTAGAGATATTGGGCTTGGGTCCCCATAAATGTGGAGTAATAGCCAAAACTGGGTAAATTTTCCTTGTAACTGAGTGTGGTGTCTGGATATTGGACTTTGCTTGACATGTCATGGTCTTAACAGTGAGGATTTAATTTTTAAGGAATATTGACCCGTGCCTAGTTGCCTGTGTAGGACTCCCATGATCTAACAGATTGTGCCAAAGTTGAAAACATGAGTGACTGCATATTCCAACAGATCCTTGATGGTGATCACATTGAGTGCATGGTAGTCAACGCAGGGTCAGAGGCTACCATCTTTCTTGGGGACAAAGAGGAGAGGGGCTGCCACCCAGCTGGTGGATGGGTGGATGAAGCTGTTGGCTTGCAGCTTCACACTATATGCACAAAGTTCTTCCTGCTTGCAGTGGGAGAGAGAGTAGAGCAGACTGTAGGGGATGGTCTTCCCCTCCTTGAGATGAATCTCATGGTTGTGCACTCAGTGCAGGGGAAGCTCATCTGCTCATTGGACATCAAAGATGTCAGAGTAGGAGGCATATTCAGCCAGGAGTTTCTTCACCAGGTTTGCCCATACAGGGGAGTCATTGGTGGGTTGGGGAAGAGTGAGGACATTGTTGGAGGAGGAGTCAAGGGCACAGCAAGACAAGATGGTGACTCTGAGGAGATCTGGTGTGGCAGGACACTCCACAAGATCTTGTGGGATGGGGATATCCCACATACTACTCATAAAGTCCAGGGCTGGTCTTGTTCACTTGATCCAGTCCATCCCTAGAAGTGACAAGGAGACAGTGGGTGTGGGTGATGAGGTGTCCATGGTTAAGAATGTCCACCACTGTTTCAAGGGTTATGGTGGAGGAGCTTCCATGGACAAAAGACATGGTGAGAGGGAGGCAGAGGGGTGTGGTGGTGGCCACAGCAGCCACCACCATCTTGGGGGTGATGAAGGAGGCTGTAGCACCCATATCCAGGAGTGCCAGGCCTTTGGCTTGGCCAACATGGATGATACATTTGTAGGTTGGAGGGTAGGGTGCCAATGGATATGGAGAGTCTCCCCACTTTGCTCTACCCATGGTGGTTTGGTTGGGCAGTGGGCCCAAAAGGTGGTCACTATGGCACACAACTGGGTAGCATTTGCAATGGGCATGGACTGGGGCCCATTGATGGCTAGTTTCCCAATGCCAAGCATCCCTCCAAGGACAACCCATCCAAGTCCTTCCTAACAAAGGATTCCTCCAGAGGGTTGACCAAGAGAGCACTGGTTGCCTCTTCCACCAGGAGTGCATTGGCTTGTAGAGTGGAGGTCTGTGGGGCTTTTGGGCAGTGTTAGGACTGTAGGATCTGGGAACTGCAAGCAGCTATGGTCAATTGGTGTTGGCAGGAATGGAGAGGCTGTGGGCACACTGGTCAATGGTGGAGTACCAAGGGAAGGGGTCAATAGTATCAACTAGGTTGCTAATGAGCAAACTAAGTAATACATGTGACAAGGTTCCCTGGGAACCTCACAGGGTGACAAGGGTGAGTATAAGGGTGCATGCTGGGGTGATTGCAGGTGCTCCCCTGGAGGGTCATGTATGGGCAGGGAGTCTGTAGGTGGTCCAGGTGCTTGCCCAGGCAGGAGCTTGGGCCCATTTGCAGTGGGTCTAACACTACCCCCCCCAGAGGAGCCCTGCAGTCTGCCATCAGGCATAGGGGGTCCCTGTGGGTTACCAATGGGAGGTTACCATGGTGGGGGTGGGGGGTCTTTGCCATGGGGAGCACAGGGATGGTTGGGCAGATGGGTGACCAGTGTTGGAATATACAGTCACTTGCGTTTTAGACTTCGACACAATCTGTTAGATTGTGGAGGTCCAACACAAGCAACCAGGACATGTCAATATTCCTCAAAATTATTTCCTCACTGTTAGGCCATGTTGCATCAAGAAAAGTGCAATCCTGGGACCCCACATCTGGCTACAGGCAACTTTTACCCAGTTTTGGCTATTACTCCATGTTTGTGGGGACCCCAGACCAATATCTCTGAGACACAATTTGTGTTGGATGAGTGTGGGCTGTATATATTGGAAAGATAGGATCACACTGCTTCATGATAAGGATAGGAAAGGTAACATACATACATGATAAGTTCCCAATGTTCACTGTCCCTACTCAAGATCCAAAACAATGCTCCATGCTCTTCAAGGTCCTACACAGGTATCATGCCTTTGATATAGCAATGACATTGCCAACCTTGAGAAGGCATTGCCATCATAGGAAAACACATATATACATCAACTCACATGTAGATACAGTTGCAGGAAGTCATTTGAACTAGTTTCCACATCCTTGCATAGCAAGGTCTGCTCTTCTCTTCTTCTTCTTCTCTTCTCCTGTGTGAGCAAGTTGCCTATGTTGGTAGTTGCTCCTCAATCCCTACTGCAATCCTCTGATATCCTCTACATATGGAGTGTATCTAAGCTGAAATATCCTCAGACTTAGCTCTACAAGCCTCTCTGATATAGGGAAGGAACTGTTGAGTTAGCTACTTGCCTTGCCTTAGCTGATCAGTGGTTTTCCTTTACCCTGGATCACTGAACCAGTAGCAGTAGCCCAATTGCCAGTTCACTTCTTCCAATAACCAGCCCCCAGACATTGGCAACCATCATGGGCTGCATGTGGGCTTGGCCCAAGTTGGGAGACAAATGCTCTTGTGGTGGGTAGCATGGAGACTGTTGGGTGCACTGGCCACCACAAGGACCCTATTTCATTTGGGGAGCAGAGATTCACAGCAGGTGCCACTCTGCACTGGCTGCCAGGGGTCACAGACAATGCATTGTCCACTTGCGGCTGTGACATGCAGTCCACCCAAAGGGTCACTACCTGCACCCTGCATGTGTCAGTCCACTAATCAGGTGGAGGGCTCTGTCCACAGGGCTCATGACCCTGGGGGGTCCAGGGGATATAAGGATGCCCACTCCAGCAATTCTCCCTCCCTTCCTTCCTCTCCCTCATCCAAAAATGTTGATGCTACTGGTCAGCCCCCCATGGAAGGGGCTGCCTATATGGAGGAACTCTCAATGGAAGATGGTAAGTGGCTCCATGGGTGGAACATCTGACTGGGGGAACTCTTGCTGACATTGAGTTTTCCTGTTGATTTCCTCTTCCCTTCCCTCCAGTGAGTCAACAATGATGGCACGGCAGGCAACTCTGCAGGTGGTAGGGGGACACTGGTGATGGTTCCCACATGGCCCCCCCAGATGCCCTTTGGACCACAGTGGGTGGATGTTACATGTACATGCTGGTTGGCATACACGTAATTAATGCAGAAAAGGCTTAAGATTACAAAAGGGGAGGAAGTGAGTGCTCGACCTATATACTGCATGGGCATAGGTACATGTGGTTGGGTGATGCAAAGTTTTGTACTCGCTGGCTTTGGGGAATCTCTTGTGCAGGAGAAGTCTCGTGTGAGAGGATCTCTTGTGCAAGAAGGTCTCTTGTGCGAGAGAGTTGCAACTGCATGCACAGGCGTGACACTGCCCCCCCTGAAGAAGTTGCTAGCAAGCGAGGTTGGGGGGAGGGAGTGTAGTGGGGGCACAGAACGGAGGGGTGGAACATTAGGACCAGAACAGTGTCGGAGACGGGAAGCACATCTAAGTGGTACAATGTTGAACGTGGATATAGAGGAGGGAATGGAGCCAAAGACGTGGGGAGGAGGGTCCAGGGAAGGATATTGCACAACGTTGGTGGTGATTGGAAGACTTGCACACGCGTTGGACTTGGAGGTAGGAAGGTGAGGAGGAGGTAGGAATGGACATGGTTAGGCGCCGAAAAAGATGGTGATGGGTCCTATGACAAGGACCATGTAGGCATGGCTCCGCAGTGTGAGAGACACTGTAATGTTGAACCTCGTGCCATACAAGGCCGATAGGAGGAGGGCTCGCGCGGTGGTGCAGCACACGAGCGACCATTGCGTGCACATTGAGCTAAGAGGCATGGTGGAGCAGAAGAGGAAGTTGAAGGAGGTACACACGCCAAGATGATGAGCAAGGAGGGAGGAGGTTGAGAGGTGCCATGATGTTCTGGTGTAAGGGTGGAACAGGAAATGGGAGAAATGGTGCGCGTTGTCGGCAGATGGGAGTGTAGGATGGGGGGGCGAAGGACGGTGGTGGAGTTATGCGCACTAGATGGGAGCAAGGAGGTGGGACATAGCGGTGTGCAGAAGGTGGAAGGAATGGTGTGCACTTTCATGCACTGGAGGGCACCTGGAGCCGGAATCGGTATCGGCGTCGGAAGGCGGTCATATGGAGGGCAGCTACACGACTGCGTCAGAGGTTGCTTCCGGCGTTGGGAACGGTTGTGGAGGAGCAGCGGTTGGAGGCGCTGGACCGACGGTTCTGGTTTGGCGATCCTTCCAAACTCAGAGGACTGCATCGTTGCTGACTGTAGCAGCCGGAACCCATTGATCATGACTGGCATGATCAAAACAAATGAGGTACTGTTGGCTGCGGCGACAGGTGTTGCGTTCCTTCAGAATTTCAGTAACCTTGTGGGACTGGATGGGTGCTCCAGAAGGAATGTACAGCTTGAGATGCTGGATGGATATGACCGGGTGGAGCCGAGATCTGACTGGAAGTTCAAGCTCATAAGCAAGATCACTGACAACCCATTTGATCTGATAGGGTCTGACGCATTGAACACCGATGCACCTGTCTGGGGGAAGGAGGCCTTTCAGGACATTGTATCTGTCATGAAGGTTAAGCCAGACCCAGTTGCCCACATGGAGGGTCAGTGGAAGCTCATGGAATCAGTCATAGCGGTGTTTCATGTACACCTGGACCATGGTGAGATGATCCAGGGCCTGTTGACACAAGGCAATGTGATGATCTGGGAGGGTTAGATCACCAATTGTCGTAACAGCCTGCATGGCCGTAAACAGATCCCGGAGCCGCAGGCCATAGAGGAGGTTGTTAGGGGCAGCATTGAGGGAAGTGTTAATGTGGTTGCCAATCAAGAGCTCCACCAGTGGGAGGTGGGTGGCCCAGTCATCCGACCATGTGTTGCATAAGCCGCGGAGGACCAGCTCAATGGACAGGATAGCCCATTTGCTTTGGCCATTGCTCTTGTGATGGGCGGTAGAAAAAACGAGCTTGCAGCCAAAGCGCTGATTGAGTGACCTCCAAAACTGCGATGTAAGGCAGGAATTGTGGTCGCTGATGATGCGGCGCGGCCAGCCAATGTGAGGCAGCAGCCGATCAGCAAAATGCAAACCCCAGCGCTCCACTGAGCAAGTACAAGCGGCGGGTAGCAGTGTCCGTAATGACCAGGATTGTATCAATGAGGTCTATTGGAAGGAGTGAACTGGTAATGTGTTACTGTTGCCAGTTCAGGGATCCTGGGGAAACTGCTGATCAGTTAAGGCAGGGGCAAGTAGCTATCTTGACAGTGCCTTCCCTATATTGGAGGGGCTTGTAACGCTAAGTCTGAGGATATTTCAGCTTAGATACACTCTGTAAATAGAGGATATCAGGGGGTTGCAGTAGTAATCAAGGAGCAACTACCAATGTAGGCAACTTAGCTCATGCAGGAGGAAGAGAAGTGGAGAAGAAGAAGAGGAAGCAGACCTTGCTATGTGAGAATGTGGGAACTAGTTCAAATGACTTTCTGCAACTGTATTTACAAGTGAGTCAATGTATATATATGTGTTTTCCTATGATGGCAATGTCTTCACAAAGTTGGCTATGTCTTCGCTGTATCAAGGGCATGATGCCTGTGTCGAGTCTTGGAGAGTATGGAGCATCATTTGGGATCTTGAGTAGAGACAGTGAAACATTGTGGGAGCTTATCTTTGAGCATGTGTGTGGGGTTGCGTGTATACACTATCTTTCCTTATCATGGAGGAGTGTGTTCCTATCTTTGCTAACATATATGGTCCACATTCATCCGACACAAATTGTGTCTCAGAGATATGGGTCCAGGGTCCCCACAGTCGTGGACGAATAGCCGAAATTGGGTAAGTGCAGTGCTATAGCCGGATGTGGTGGGTCCGAAATTGGACTTTTCTTGACGCATTGTAGCCTAACAGTGTTGAAATAATTTTGAGGAATATTGATGTGTCCTAGTTGCCTGTGTTGGACCTCCATGCTCTAACAGATTGTTCCAAAGTCGAAAATGCGAGTGACTGTATATTCCAACAGGGCCCTGGTGAAGCATCGAGGAAATGCTTATTGTGGAACAGGGCCCAGACGGCGGCGGCGGCCTCGAGTTCTGTAGGCCAGTAAGACCGCTCGGTGGGGCTAAGGGAGCAAGAGTCAAACCAAATCAGAACCTCGGCAGTACAATCTGGCAATGAAGGATTGACTGAGTCTTCCACTGAGGGAAGAGAGTCGGTGGCGGAGCATTGATGGCTTTGATGAAGCGCCAAGGCAAAGCCATGCTGTTGGGAAGCGTCCACATAGACGAGGAAGGGCCGATTGTAGTCCAGGAAGTGGAGTGCATGGTCCTGCAGGATCACTTTAAGCTCGGTGAGCAACTGGTGGGCAGCAGGATTGTCAGGAACAGGGGTGGTGGCACAATAGTGTTTGTGTACCTGACCAGTTTTGGGGGAGGAACGGAGCAGCTGCGTTTTGAGGTGCTGGAGGGGCACCGCGAGGGCCACAAAACACAACACATAGTTCTTGTAGTAGGAAAAGAAACCAACCATGTGCTCAAGTTGATTCAACATGGAGGGGTATGGAATTGCCTGAATGGCAGAGCACTTGCTTGGCAAGGTACATGTGCCGCGCCTGGACACTAAGTGGCCGAGCAAGGGTACTTCCTTCCAGGCGACGTGGGCTTTGTCATGCAATAGGGTGAGGCTGAGGTGGGAGATGACCATAAGAACGGCACAGATGTGGAGGAGGTGCTCTTCGGCCATGTCGGAATGGACACCGAAGTTGTCCATGTAGACAAAGGTGAAAGGGGCTAGGCCCGCTTCGAGGAATGCTTCAGTGAGGACACACTGCAGGAATGCAACCGAGCGGGATTGTCCCATAATCATGCATGATAAGGTTTCCTGGCCCTGGTGAGTCAGCATGGTTGCTTTCCATTGATCATCAGGGTGGAGAGGCATCTGGTAGAATGCCTTGCAGAGGTCGAAGGTGGTGATGTAAGATGCTCCCGCCAGTTGCTCACGAAGATCATCAGGAGTGGGGAGAGGATAGGAGTTGGGCTTGATGATGGCATTCAATTGCCGCAAGTCAACCACAGGGTGGGGTTTACCATTCCGGTAAACAATGAAAACAGGCCAGCTGCAGGCTGTTCTGGTGGGTGCTCTGCGCAGGCATCCTTGTTGGGTGAGGTCATTGAAGACTTCATCAATTGCCTGGTGGTCCTGAGGAGAGATGTGGTATAACCGCGGCTTGAACCTGTGAGGGTTGGAATCCAGAGCAGTGGAAGGGAGTCACATCAATTCCCCTGTGGCGAGGAGACCTAGGCCTGGATGCCATATGTTGGGGAATTCCTTGAAGACTCAGAGGAACCTTGAACGCAGGTCAGGAGAAACGTCATTGTCAAACATGGGTAAGGCATCCAAGTCAGGAACATCGGGAACAACCGTAAACGGAAGAACATAACCATCCATGTCCAGCAGTGTGTGCATATTGGGTGCTAGCATGGGGGCTGGAGGAGGCTGGGAGATGTGGGCAATTACTGCAGTGACGGATGGGGAGGATGAAGCCAAGGCTCTAGCATGAAGGCCACAGGATTGGAGAGTGATGGTTTGCTTGATGGTGTCATACAGGACTCCATGAGCCAAGACAAAATCCATTCCCAGAATGAGGCGAGGGGTGAGGACATCAAGGACATGGCATTCGACGCGAGTCTGAGCAATCACATCAGGTAGGCACAGAATAAGGAGGGTAAAGCGGGCTAGCCCATGGGTGGTGGTGGGCATACTCGCCATCGTGATGTGGGTGGAGCCTGGGGAGAGTTCATGAGGAAGGAGGGTGAGGGTACTGATGTTGATGAGGGAGATGGAAGAGCCGGTATCCAGACAGGTGTTGAAGGGCTTGCTGCTCAGTGCCTGGACATGCAACTTCAGGTAGCCATGCATCAAGAGGAAGGAAGGTGGAGACTGGTGAGCATCAATGATGACCGGCGAGGGATCTGGGTCAGGAGACTCCTTAGGCAGGGAGGATGTAAAGGATGTCTTCCCTGCTAGTTCCTAGACAGAGTCCTCTGAAAGGTCCCCAGTGTTGGTAGACATGTAGGTGAGGTCAGGAACGTCATCATCCTTGTTGCTGGGGTTGGAGTACAATGATTCAAGGTGACGGTATTCGAGCTTGGTGTAATCGCCCTTGTCGTTCACTGGTGCAATGTGGTGGGCTTGGAAGGCTAGCTGTGGATGGGGCACACTGGCCATGGCCTTGGGACATTCACTGTCCCAATGAGACCTGTTGCAGTGGCAGCAAGAGTGTGGCAGCGGCCTGCTGGCCAAGCAGTTGGCAAGTGCATGGAGTGCCTGGGCCAGTTGCGCCATGCCCTGTGGCTGAGCGTGCGGAGGAGGAGGTAAGAAGGGTCGGGCTGCTTGACAATGATTGGAATGTTGCTCAGTGTGGCGGGAGAGCAGTGTGGAGCACTGGGCAAGACATTGGCAGTGGAACAGGTTGAGGTTCGAACCATTGGGACCCTCGAGACTGCTTGCAAGAGCATTTCTCATCTTGAAGGGTAAGCCGGCAAAGAGGTGCTGCACAATGAGCTCAGGAGAGGAAATGCCGGCAATATGAGCTAAGCAGACCTTACACTCATGGTAAGCGTGATAATCTGAGGAGAGGTCATAACGCAGACTGCCAAGCACATTGTGGGCTTCTGTAACACTAAGACCAAACTGGTCCTGAAGCATTCATACCCAAGTGTCAGTACTGATGCAGAGCTGAGCACATTCGACGTCGCTAAGATTGGTGTACCAATCTGTAGCCATCGCCCGGAGGCATTGCAGAAGCATCTCACAGACCGTAGTTTGACCACGTGTGGAGGCCACGTCCATGATATGTTGGCAGAAGACCTTGATGTTGTCACCAGTAGAGGGGTTGAATATGGCGATTTCCTCGGGCTTGATGGTCCTGTCCTTGACGACAATAGGGGGCGGCAAGGTTTGAGGAGGCGAGGTCTGGGTGCGGTTGGATCAGTTGAGGTCGGATAGGTGATCACTGTCAAACCCAGGGGAAGGAGGGCTATGGTCCATGACATTCGAGCCAAGTTGTTGGGCTAGGAGCACCTTGAGCAGCTTGTTCATTGCGGCCTGCTGAGCTTTGAACCAGTGGTTAGTGGCTTCTTGCTGGTCGAGCATGACTCACAACCAGGGCAGCATGGAGGCATGAGCCTCATCGCCATGGAAGGTTGGGTCCAGCTGTTGAGCCGAAGCGGAAGGCATGGTAGGCAATGCGTTGGGCATGGCTGTTGTGTCAGAAGTCATACAAGGAGGGGGAATGGTGAGTGAGGGTGGCGAAAGGAGGTTGCTTGACAGGGGAGAGGGGTAGAAAGCAGAAAGAGGGCTAAGAGCATCAAGGGGGTGCTCGGGGTTATTGACCAGTGGCCAGAGGTTCCCTCCCTTCGCTCAGGTGATGTAACGGGGCAGAATGGTGAGTATTGGAAGGAGTGAACCGGTAATGTGTTACCATTGCCAGTTCAGGAATCCTGGGGAAACCGCTGATCAGTTAAGGCAGGGGTGAGTAGCTATCTTGACAGTGCCTTCCCTATATCAGAGGGGCTTATAGGGCTAAGTCTGAGGATATTTTAGCTTAGATATGCTCCATCGATAGAGGATATCAGAGGGTCGCAGTAGTGATCAAGGAGCAATTAACAACGTAGGCAACTTGGCTCACGCAGGAGGAAGAGAGAGATGGAGAAGAGGAGGAAGCAGACCTTGCTATGCGAGGTTGTGGGAACTAGTTCAAATAACTTTCTGCAACTGTATCTACAAGTGAGTCGATGTATATATACGTGTATTTTCCTATGATGGCAATGCCTTCTCCAAGTTGGCTATGTCTTCGCTGTATCGAGGGCATGGTGCCTGTGTCAAGTCTTGGAGAGTATGGAGCATTGTTTGGGACCTTGAGTAGAGACAGTGAAGCATTGCAGGAGCTTATCTTTGAGCATGTGTATGGGGTTGCATATATATGCTATCTTTCCCTATCACAGAGGAGTGTGTTCCTATCTTTGTTAATATATATGGTCCACATTCATCTGACACAAATTGTGTTTCAGAGATATGGGTCTGGGGTCCCCGCAGTTGTGGACCAATAGCCGAAATTGGGTAAGTGCAGTCCTATAGCTGGGTGTGGGGGTCCGAAATTGGACTTTTCTTGATGTGTCATGGCCTAACAGTGTCAAAATAATTTTGGGGAATATTGATGCATCCTAGTTGCCTGTGTTGGACCTCCACAATCTAACAGATCGTTCCAAAGTCGAAAATGTGAGTGACTGTATATTCCAACAGTCCCCCTCATTCACAATGTCGGCAAGAAGGTCACACACACAGGCAGTTATTTGGCGCTCGGGTTTTTCTCAAATGGCAAGCTTTTGACATTTTTGGGACAAAGAAAGGGGGAGGAGAGTCAGAGGGAAAGGGAAGGGGGAAGATACGATGGTGGAGAGAGAAGGGTTGCCGGCATCAGAGGTAATCTTGAGGTTCAGGCATTGTTCTGCCTGATTTGGTAAAGTGCCATATACGCTAGGTCTTTCACATCGTCGGGGACATGGTCGTTAACAATGTGGCGGAGGATCCCAAGATTTTCTTCGATGGTTTGGATCCTTCGTTTCCTCGGGGTCATCTGGCCCGTGTAGCCATTTCCGTTGCAGGCGGCTTGTTGAATGACACAAAGGTCACAGTTTGTAGTTTGGGCCTTGCCGCTGAAGGACTTTCCTGTTCCGTATGTGCAAATCTTTCCCTGCCAAGTGCAGTTGTCGCACGCTTGTTTGGCTATCTCAAACCCTACTTCAAGATTGTTTACCTGTGATGGGAAATCCACGAGGCATGTGCGGTCATTATTGGCCTCGCGGGGAAGAGGGAATTGCCGGTTGGGAGTGGAATCTCCAGGTTCAGAGAAGGTGTCCTCCATTGGCTCCTCATTGCCTTTGAGCCCTTAGTTGCCATTGGGCAGTTGGGTTTCCGGTTGTGGGGAACTTGCCTCGGCATTGGATGTTATTTCCTCATCAGAGGATGGAAACCTGATGTGTGTGGGTCTTGAGGTCATTTTGTGTGAAAAAAAAAGGGGTTGGGTGGTTTTGTTGGGAGGTTATTGCCGGTATGGAGGTTTGGTTGGCGGTGTTGGGAATGGAATGATGAAGTGTGGTGCAGTTGTTGTGTGGGTTTGTGCTTTAGTTTTGGTGCACTACCAATGAAATCTCACATGTAAAATAATGGGATTTGCACGCCAAATGAATTTGGCAGGAGATTCCCAATGGGGGGGAATTTTCAGCTGAAAAAGGGCTGGGGTATCCCAAAATCGTGGATGGGTATGCATCCATGGAAAATTTTCAAAATTTTTTCACTTGGGCATGCATGGAAGGTTGTGGAAAGTCTTGCTGTGATCAGCAAAATATTTGAAATTAGGGAATGTGAGATCCTGAATTGGGACAGGTTAACTTGTCGTCGGATTTTGGGTTTTTGATTTTTGATGATTTTTGACACATCGAGAGAATGTGGAGGCTGTTGGAATATACAGTCACTCGTGTTTTCGACTTTGGAACAATCTGTTAGATTGTGGAGGTCCAACACAGGCAACCAGGACACATCAATATTCCTCAAAAAGTATTTTGACACTGTTAGGCCACAACGCGTCAAGAAAAGTCCAATTCCGGACCTCCCACATCTGGCTATGGGATCCTACTTGCCCGATTCTGGCTATTAACCTGCAACCGCGGGGACCCCGGGCCCACATCTCTGAAACACAATTTGTGTTGGATGAGTATGGACCAAACACATTGACCAAGATAGGAATGCACCCCTCCGTGATAGGGAAAGATAGCGTATATACGCAACCCCACACACACACACTCAAAGATAAGCCCCTGCAATACCACACTGTCTCTACTCGAGGTTCCAAACGATGCTCCATACTCTCCAAGATTCGACACAGGTACCATACCCTCGATATAGCAAAGACATAGCCAACTTCGAGAAAGTATTGCCATCATAGGAAAACACACATATATATATATATATATATATATATATATATATATATATATCAACTCACTTGTAGATACAGTTGCAGAAAGTCATTCAAACTAGTTCCCACATCCTCGCATAGCAAGGTCTGCCTTCTCCTCTTCTCCTTCTCTCTCTTCCTCCTGCATGAGCCGAGTTGCCTACTTTGTTAATTGCTCCTCTATCACTACTGCGACCCTCTGATATCCTCTATCTATGGAGTGTATCTAAGCTGAAACATCCTCAGACTTAGCTCTACAAGCCCCTCCAATATAGGGAAGACACTGTCAAGATAGCTCCTTGCCTCTGTGTTAGCTGAACACTCAGAAGTTTTCCCTTGGATCCCTGAATCGGCAATGGTAACACATTACTGGTTCACCACTTTCCAACAGAGGCATGCATATGGATGCAGCAGTTTGTGGGGCACGGGTTCTTGTGTTGGGAATGTTGGATGAATGAAGTGGGGTCCCCACATTGGGAAGTTGGACCCTTAATAGAGATTAGATACACTGAATCAGGTAAATGTTGAGATATTGTCTGTGCTGTGAGACTTTGACTTTCTCGAGTGGCTTGGTGAGGCTGTCAGCAAGCTGTCTCGATGTAGGAATGTTGGTGACAATGATGGTACCATCAAGTTGTTTTTCCCTGACAAAGTGATATTTGATGTTGATGTGTTTGTTTCTTTGATGGTCCTTAGGGTCCTTAGATAAGTATATAGCTGCTTGGTTGTCCACATATAGCAGTGTAGGCTTGTGAATCTCGAAGGAGAGTTCAGCTAGGAGTCATTGGCTCCAGGTGATCTCCTTGCATGCTTCTGCCATAGCGATGTACTCTGCATAGGTAGTTGATGCCACAACTAAGGGTTGCCTTTTGCTTAACCAGCTGTAGGGCATTCCATTGATGGTGTTTGTGATCCCTGATGTGGACTTTTGAGTAGCAGTGTCCCCCCCAAAGTCTGCATCAGAGTAGGTTTGCAAGCATGGGCCCCAATCTTCCTCAGGAGGGAAGGATGTTCCTTTCTTTGTGAAGAGGAGTCCATAATTGGCAGTTCCTTTGAGATAACAGAGAAGGTGCTTTGCAGCAGTCATGGCTTTGTCAGTTGGGGAAGCCAGGTAGTAACTAAGACGGTTGACAGCAAAGGCAATGTCTGGTTGTGTGCAAGTGGAGATGTAGAGGATTGAGCCAATGATGGTACAATAGAGGGAGTGGTCATTGGCATTGAGTGCCACTCCATCAGCTATGTCACTTGTGATAGCGGGTGTGTGCATGATGTTCGCGTTGTCAAGACCAAATTGAGTAAGTAGGTGTTGTATATGGCTGGTTTGGGAGAGGTGAAGCAATGTTGGAGTAGATGTGACTTGAATACCTAAGATGAACAATACTGGATCTCCTCCAGTCATCTTGAACTTGGATTGGAGTGTCAAGATGAACTTATCCGCTGTAGGCTTATGTTTCGCAAAGATGAGAACATCATCAACATATAGGGTGAGGATGAGGGGTGGCTCACCCTTGTTCTTGATGTAGTAGAGAGCGGAGTCATAGTTGGATTGCTTGAAGCCGTTGTTGGTGAGTGTGCTATCAGCCGTTTGATACCAAGTGCGTCCAGCTTGTTTGAGG
The DNA here is from genome assembly GCA_020827535.1 of Ustilago esculenta. Lineage (NCBI taxonomy): Eukaryota > Fungi > Basidiomycota > Ustilaginomycetes > Ustilaginales > Ustilaginaceae > Ustilago > Ustilago esculenta. Next base: position 409,940 of record JAAKGJ010000023.1, read on the forward strand.
CCATAGAGAGACTTGTTGAGTTTGCAGACAAGGGATTGAGATCCTGATTGCATCATGGAGGCTGGCAATGGGGGTTGCCTCATGTAGAGGTCGACATCCAGTTCACCGTTGAGGTAGGCAGTGATGATGTTGAGCTGGTAGATCTTCATGTCGTATTGGAGTGACATGATCATGAGCATTCTAAGTGTAGCCATCTTTACCACTGGTGCAAAGGTTTCCTCGTAATTGATACCATGACTTGAGTATAGCCTTGAGCAACCAGTCTAGCCTTGTATTTGTTGATGGTGCCATCTCCTTTCCGTTTGATTTTGAACACCCATCGACTGCCAATGATGTTGGCGTTATCGGGAGCATTCACTACAGTCCAGGTGTTGTTCTCCTGGTGTGAGTTGAGTTCTTTCTGAATTGCCTCTTGCCATTTGGGCCAATCAGATCGTCATTGAGCTTGGAGAATGGTTCTTGGTTCATCATCAGATGCAGGGAAGGGAGTTCCTTCATTGGTACACGTTTCATTGGTGAAGGTGTCTTTGGTGTCATTGATGGTGACAGAGGAGAGGGAGCGTATAAAGTCTTCCAAGGGTGGAGTGGAGATCCCTTGATCTCTTTCTTCTTGAGTGAGGTAAGGGAATCCCACACGTTCTTCCTCTTGGGCAATGTAGGTCCGTTGTTGCTCAGGGGGTGCACAATATCGGGACTGATGACTCAAATGGAGTGGGATGGATGAGGACTGATTCTTGTGGAGCCTCATCATGAATGTCAATGGTGGTGGTGTTCTCAATTTGAGGAGTGTCTTGTTCCTTGAAAGGGAAGAGTTCCTCATCGAAGGTAGCATTCCTGCTAGAAAGGATAGCCCCAGTCCTAAGGCCGAGTAGTTTGAAGGCCTTGGACCCATTGGTAACCCCAATGTATACTGTAGGTAGGGCTTGCTTGTCAAGCTTTGAGCAGTTCTGCTCAGGTATGTGTGCCCATGCTTGGCATCCAAAAACTCGTAACATCGAGTGGTCTCCTTCCGTTGAAGGAAACACTTGAAGGGTGTCTCCATGGACAGTGCCTTTGTAGGGAGCCTGTTATTTAAATAGGCAGCGTGGAGCAATGCATCTCCCCATAAGTAGTGGGGAGCTCCTCCTTGAAGAAGGAGACTTCTGGTGATGTCAAAAAGGGTCCTGTTCATATGCTCGGCAATTCCATTCTGTTGAGGAGTGTATGGTGCCAATGTCTCATGTTGAATTCCTATGGAGGAAAGATAAGTATCGAACTCTCTACTGATGTACTCACCTCTGTTGTCTGATCTGAGTTGTTGTAGCTTCTTTCCCATCTGATTTTCCATCAGAGTTTATACTCTTGAAAGTGACCAAGTACTTCACTTTTATGAGCCATGAGGTAGACCGTCACAAATCTACTGTAGTCATGATGAAGGTTACAGCAAATTGGTGACCTCCAGGCATTATATCCTGAACTTGCCGACAACGTCGGAGGTGGACGAGCTGTAGGGGCTCAGTTGTCATCATTTGTCGCACGATTGGGAAAGGGCTGCCTGTGAGACTTGCTAACCTCACACACATGGCATTTTCCTGAGCTTATGTCAGTTCTTAGTGACTTCCGGGATGACTTCCAATATCTGCTTGTTCTTCCTTTGCCGGGATGACCAAGCCATTGATGCCAAATTGAGGTTGAGACAGCACCATAGGTGAGGGCTGCGAATTCAGGCTTGGGTTGGCATAGGTAGGTGAGCATGTTCCTTGTTTCTCCTTTGAAGATCATGTCACCTCCCTTCCTCGCAATAAGTCTGCCACCATTGATACTGAAACTGGCAACCTTGGCAATGAGGTTGAGGGGGAAATGAGGTTGGCTGCATAGGTTGGGACATAGAAGACGTTTTTTGAGGACTAGAGTATGGGTTTTCTTGTTTCCTATATTGGCAACTACCTTAACAGGTGCCTTTACCACTGGCCGGTACGTGTTGAAGGCTGCCACTCTGGATAGGAGGTGTAGCGGTTTCGGTAAGTTTGGTGAACAGGTTCTGTTTATACAGATATGAACAGTGAGGCAGAATCAATGATCCAGTCGTTGGTACTACCATAGCCATTATCGGATGAGGAGTAAGCCGATTTCGGGTTCACTACATCTGTGATCATCGCGGGTTTCATCACCCTCCTCTTTCCGAGGGTTTGGGCATCTGTTGGCATAATGGCCCTTTCTGTTTGCATTTGAAGCAACGACCTCTTCTAAGGGTTTGCCCTTGGGAGGGCTGTTTCCCTTTCGGGTGTTGGAGTTCCTAGATCAGTTGTTGAACTTCTTTTGCCTGCCGTCGGTAATGAACGCGGAGACAGAGTTCCTTGATGTTGACTTAATCCATAGATGTGGAGTCCAAGTTTGATTTCCTCAGCCTTGAGTTGGTCAACTATATTGTCATTTGACCTTCTCATCAATCTTGTCCTTGATGATAGTGACTGGCCTGATCTTGCCATTGGCATCTCTGATAGCAAAGGACTGTTCCTTGTGCCGATTGCGGTAAGATTCTTCCAATTGGCTACGGATTCCAGCATATTCGTGATGCAGTCCCTTCATTAAGACAGTGTACCATTTGTGCCAGGAAGTTTGAGCTCCACCAAGCTTCAGTTGCTCTACCATTGTTGCAATTTTGGCAGCGTAGCTCATGATGGTGAGTTTGTCTTGCCTAAGACTGTTAAACTCAGTCTCAATTTCCTTGAGCCTGTACCTTAGCTTCATGCTGAAGGATTTTTCAAGATGTTGCCAGATTTGATGCACCGTAGGGTAATGGTCAACCATAGTCGAAAGTTTGGTTGACATGCTGGAAAGAAGTAGGCCTTTGGCAGTAAGATTGTACCTACACCATTCACAATGTTCCTTGGTTCCTTGGGGTGGTTCTGGTGACTCAAACATGATTGTGTCATAGATATCTGGTCCCTTTTGCATGATGAGATTGATGCTATTGGCTCTCCATTTGAAGAAGTCATTGGAGTCAGTGAGCCTGGGAAGACGGAAGTTACCAGATCCAATATTGGTGGTCATTTTCCT